>JAKUBR010000023.1:0-98984 GCA_030563285.1 Starmerella khaoyaiensis | reverse complement strand
TCAATATGGATTCCAGCTGCACCACGCTCGATGAACATCTTAGTGAGCTTAAAAGTAGCAGTGAGACCACCGTGACCAGTACCAGCATCAGCAACGCTAGGTCGAAGATAGTCTACAGCCGGAAGCTTAGCTCACTCACTAGCGGGAACAGACAAACTTTGATTACGCTGCTTCCTATCGTGGAACAATTGAGCAAACCAAAGGTATTCGACCTTGTTGGGGACTGTATCCATAGGATAATCGGCCAAATCGGGTAAAGGTTCATTTGAAGATGAGGACGTTGAAGAGGACTACCAATCAGAAACGTAAACGGTATCAAGATACTTAGCCATTTGTGTTACCTGAACTGGATCAAGGGCACCATAAGTGAAACTTGCGGTCTTGGTGGCAGCACGATGCTCAAGAATCTTGTAGAGCTTGTCTACCTGCGAATCAGGTGATTTATGCTTTTACTCCGCCGTTAAACTGCTTGTCAATAGATCTTTATAAACGAAGATGCCGAATGTATTTCAAGAGCAACTAAGCTCATGGCGTAACAGTGCTGGACTATTAACTAGTCAAGCTACTGAATCTGTGAATTCTGGATTCTTTTCGAGGATTCCGAACCCATTCAAATCAAATTCAATGAGACTTCCCATTTCTGAACGCCCCACCAATAACAACAGTGGAGTTGAGACACTAGAAGAGCCCGAATGGTTCACATTAAGTCGCTGGGATAGATTGATTGTATTTGGTGTATGTTTAGTAGCAGCAGCGCTACTCTTCACGGCTTGTTTTGCCTTACTTCCCGTATTAGCCTTGAAGCCTAGAAAATTCGCGGCAATTTGGACACTAGCGTCTCTGTTGTTTGTTATTAGTTTTGGGGTCCTTCAAGGCCCTGTTAATTATATGGTACATCTTATGAGTCCAGGGCGTATTTGGTTCACGTTGGCTTACTTTGGTTCTATTGCTCTCACATTATTTGCCAGTATTGGGCTGAAGTCGACATTTCTTACATTAATAGCAGTCATTATTCAAATACTTGCTGCATTATGGTATACAATCAGTTACTTTCCTATGGGAAGTCAGTCCCTAAGATTTGTCTCACGAGTGGGCGCCAGTCAGGTAACCAGTTGGTTAAATTCATAAAAGGAAGCAAATCATTAGAGAAAATAGACTTATCAAAATGGAACGGACTAAAATAAATTAATATATATTGTATTTAATGGGCTAAAATCTTTACCGTCACTAGTACCTATTATCTTTTCTAGGGATTTGCTAACACTAAAGTGGGCCCCTAAGCGTTGCTCAATGATAATAACAAAAATAAAATATACTTTAAGATCTTTTGACTGGTTTCTAAACTATAGAATCATTTGTCTGTCAGTCTCATCACGTGTGACTTAGATACTTCTCCACTTGACAGCCACCAAAAGGTCTAGTAAATATTTATAATGTCACTTTCTCCAACTTGTATTTTCTGTAAAATCATTCGTGGTGAGATCCCATCTAAGAAGATTGCTGAAACAGCTAAAGCTTATGCCTTCTTGGATATTGGACCCACTGCTAAGGGTCATGCCTTAGTGATCCCTAAGTTTCACGGTGAGAAACTGCACGATATTCCTGATGATTATCTCGCCGAAGTACTTCCTCTAGCTAAGAAAATCGCAATTGCATCTAAACTTGATATTTCTGGCCTTGATGGTGATGGTTATAATATCTTACAAAACAACGGTAGCATCGCTCACCAAGTAGTTCCTCATGTGCATTTCCATCTGATCCCTAAGCGTAATTCCGAAACAGGATTAGTCGTAGGATGGCCACAGCCGGAAGACGCTAAGGAAAGTGTTGAGGACGTTTACAAGGATATTACCAGTCGTATGTAGTACACGTAATTTAGACATACACATTATGGTTACTATTACTTATTAGTTATTTTACATCGGTGAAACTTTCTCGAGGCCACATACTGTGGACTTTCGCTGTAACATCAGCAGTAACTGAATCACCCAACTTCCGGGCTTCTAGGAATACACGTTCAGCTAGAATAGCGTCATCCGTAGGTTTAGTACTTTCCTCAAGTTTGGCCACAATCTGGTGTCCAATTCCATCAACGCATCTAATGAATCGTCGGATCTGGATCCAATCAATAATGTCTGTAATGTAAGTATTCGCATACTCAGCCGGATCGGCATTGACAATATCACCAATGGTGACAACAGTGGGGAGCAGTTTCAGTTGAAGACCTCGCAATACTTGAGGAGCCTCACTGTCGTTCTCAAGGGTATGGCGAGCCATGAGACCACCCGAACATAGCTTCGATTCACTAAGACCAAAATTAGCAGCCTTTTTGAGAGCTTGGTTAGCAAGAACATACTTACGCTGCATCAAAAACAACTGGAATCCCAACCACCAGGTTTTAGCACATAGTGGGCTGCACTTTTCTAGCTTTTGCCAAGCTGCGAAAACCGTGTCGAGGTGAGAAGGCTGCGAACGCAATTCATCGACAGCAATCTCCAAGGTTTCCAGATAGCGAGGGTGGGTGAAGAGTGTGTCCTCCCAAGTTATTATATCAATATAGTAACGTAATGTTCCTCGTTTAGGACCAAAGTAATGAAAGTCGTACTGCTCATTATAATATGATTGAAATACTTTGAGGATCTCAAGGCTGCGTTGAAGAGCAAGCTTATCATCACCAGTACGCTGGCGTCGACGATAGGACTGAGCCATAGGGAGTAAAACATCAACACTTTCCAAACTAATGATATGTGTCAACGCTTCCTCATCATTTGCGGCATGCTTACCCCAAATAGGGAACTTGAATGCCAATCGGTTACCGTTTTCAGTATCATTTGCACGATATGCCGCCAGCATGGCCTGAGTATTTAGAGCCCGATCACCCGGAACCTTTTCACTAAGAGACTCCACCAGCTTGGCCGATTCTGCATGCGCACCAATACCACGAAGTAGTCTGGCCAATACCAATTTGACATCTATTTCATCATCAATATCTTGAAACTCCTCAATCTTTTCTAGCAGAGCAACACCTTCAGCAACCTTACCGGTAATTTCTAAATGCTGAGCCATGAAGATTTTATCAGCTGTAGATTTAGGTACCGCCAATAGTTCCTCTACAACGCTGCATAACACGGTACGCTTATGAATGTTTTTATAAAGCGGTTTTACCAACTTGAAAGTGGAGGGGACCTGTTTTGCCAACTTCTTGGTCAAGAAATCAACCAGGTTCTCACGAAACTCAGGAGATTCGGGCAAAATAAGATCGGATACTAATGGTCGTAACAAAACAAGGTCCGCAGTAGGGAACCTTTTCGCTAAATCTTTGTACAGTAACTGTATATTGGACCCCTCTATTTTTTCACTGAGCATCTCCAGTTGTTCATAGTAGAAAGAATTGCTTGGGTTACGTTTGAGTAGATCCAAATATTGTGACCGAGCCTTCACCGGATCGACGAAGCTCAATGCCTTGGCCTCAGCTTCCAGCCATGCAAGTCTATCAAGAACCCGACTTTTAATTTTAACAAGATCATCGAGGGCCTTTTTATGGTCACCACGCATCATAATTACCGAATTACGGAGCATTAACATTTCGCTGGCCTCAATTTCATCAGCTAACTTCATAGCATCGGTTTTGCCCTTTTGATTGGTGCTCTGTTCGATAGTCATCACTTGCTCCCACAAAGTTACAGTTTGATCAATTTGATTGAATTGTAGAGCGAGAAACTGAGCAGCCACTAATCCTGCCCAACTCATCTTGAGATCCATACGTTTACCCAACATTTGTCTTCTCACATCTAAGAGTGTAGTAAAATCACGTTGTTGAGTAGCACACATTGCCAGATCGTGGTGAATATTCTGATTTTCTTTATTAAGAATAAAACTCTGACGATAACACTTTAAAGCCGGTGCATATTCTCCCCTAAGCTTATGGTAAATGCCAGCCATATGCCAGGCAACATGAGACTTCGAATCCACTTCACAGCCTTGGGACATCAATTTGGCAATCTCTTCATCACTAGCGATATCCTTAGATTTTTTAGTTTTGTCATTTTTCAGATGGTACAAGAAAAGTGCTTTGATGCACAATGACTCGCCATGAATCACCTTTTTACGGCGTTCGATGATTTTATTGACTTCAGAAAGACCGTTTTCATAATCCTTTTTCTCATAAAGACTCAACACCTTCTGAAAGGCATCTTTATCCTTCGAGCTCAGCGGTTGGCTGCGACCGTCCATTAGTTTCAACCTTACCCTGAAATAGATGAATAATATAATATTTCAGCGTTGAAGCAGGAGATGAACGATGCTGAAGAAGCATAGTTTTGTTTCTTTTTAGTTTACATTAAATCACTCATATATCAGCTTAAATACTATTAAACACTTTCAGATTCCACCTTTCGTCGTTTATGATGGCCCTTTTCGGCAATTGCTAACGCCCGCGCAGCAATACCGGGAATTTGCAGGTAAATCAACCCTGCTTCTTCCAGCTTCTTTCGACTAGAATTACTTGCAATAAATGTCGATGGTTCCATGACACCAACAAATACTGTCTTGATCTCTTGATTTGCCAAAACACGATCACAGCAGGGTAAGTTACCACTCAATCGCTCAGTACACGGCTCCATAGTTGTGTAAAGTACCGTTCCTGCGGGTAAAGGTTCTTTCAATTTGGCTAAAGCATTTTGCTCAGCGTGTGTGTTACCCGCTAGTTCTCGTGTGTAGCCTGTAGATAAAACTCTACCATTGTGTACTAAAGCAGCACCAACCGCAAAGGCACCGTCTAAATCAGGGGCCTTTTGTGCTTCTTCCAAAGCGATTTCCATATACTTTTGATGGTACTCAACGGCCCACTCAGGAAGTTCTGTTTCATAACTCCAAGACTTATCATTAGCGTAGTATCTTAGGGCATGTAGCCAAAGATTCAAATCGTTAGGTCCTGGGTCCGTATATAACTCAGTTTTACATTCACCGCATAACTCACCACTGAGCATTTCTCCATCTGATTCTGGAAAGGCGATACTTCTAGCACATTCCGTTTTACCCACTTGGTCAAGACCCTTGCTTATTTCATTAACTTCAGTATTTTGTGCAGTTCTTCCTTTACCAAGATCACTGCCCCATACTTTGTCGTTACTATAAACAGGGTCGTTCGCAATGGGGAAACCAAGATGTTGAAGGTGCACTCGAATTTGATGTGTACGACCAGTATGTGGCATACATAAAACCAATGATCGATTTGTGGCGGCGTCATAACTGACCCGTTTGAATTCAGTACGACTGGGTTTCCCGTTGGCATCGATCATATTTAGGGCCACCTTGGGATTAACAGTTTGCATTGGAAGGTCTACTTCTACATCTTCGGAAGTAGGGAACTCACCGTGTACTAGCGCTAAATACTGTTTGGTTACTTCTCGATCCCGGATCTGTTGTCCTAATTCCTCGGCAGCCTTGGGTGTTTTGGCTAAAAACATAAGACCGGAAGTAAGTCTATCTAATCGATTACAAGGGTGACAATCAATACCGTGCTCGTGTTTTAGAATTGATTTGACACTGTTGTAAAGGAATCGACCCGTGGGATGGGCCGGAATACCCCCCGGTTTATCAATAACTACAATTCTATCATCCTCAAAAACAATTTTTAAGGGTCGAGAACTCACGGGTTGCTCATGTTTATGTGTTTTATGAGTTAGTAGATTTCCGTTTTGCATTTTAGTATCAATAGTAGCGGGTTCATCATTGACTAAGACCAGGCCGGCCTCAATAGCACTTCGGTAATAAGACTCTGGCCGATCTCGAAATTCGGTACTGAATATGTCCAAAAGTGTACGATTGATCCATCTTTGCTTGCAGAATGTTAAGTAAGTAAAATGATATGGCGGTACTCGTCGTAATGGACCATCAATTATCCATTTCGCGCCTTTAGCGATCTCCTCTTGGATAGCTGTCTCTCGGGTTGGATCCTTTAGTACTTTGTGTAGCATAGAGTTGTTTTTTACCCGGAATGCCATTTTATAATAAAATTTGGCGATGACAAAAATACTTTAATTAATTAAATTGAAAGCTTACAAGGTAAACACGCCTTATGGCTGGTACAAAACGATAATCTAGAAGTGGACCAGAGAGGTACAAATAAGTACCTGTCCATTAAAAACGATAAATTTGAAGAACACACACATCCCCAGAACAAACAAAATATTTGTAGAAACTCTCATATGTAAGAATTTCAGATTTAGAAGAATTCTCATATTTTCAAGACCTACCTTAATTTTGAATATTTCTTGACTACTCTAGTTTATTACATTTATTAAAAATTTATTATCTATCGCTCCCATAGCATTTATTTATCGGCAGATAAGCTAGAGCGTGATGGGTTTTGTATGTTGGTGGTGGGCGTATGTTTGTTTACATGTGTAATTATTAACCTCATAAACCACCATGAGTATTGAGGAGAAGTTACAAGTTGAATTGATCAAAGCGTCTGAAAATCTCCGAGATAAAACTAAATTATTAAATCAAGAAGCGCTACAATTAAGTAAATTATTAAATGAACATCACACGGTAGTGTGCCAAATCGAGGTACTATTGCCAGTAATCCATACACGCCTACTTGCAAGTATCTATAAAGCAGAGAGCTCAATTGAAAAGCAAACAACAGATTGAAGAGATAAAGCAAATAATAAAGTCTAATGCTATCACCAGCTTCCTTATAATCTAACCATCCGCGCTAAGCATACCACACGTGATCGCTATCAAAGCACGGTCTGAGGGCCAGGGTTCATTTTTATATCTCGATCCCAGTTATTCGACGGAAATTTTTTGAATTTATTTTAATGCGAAAAGTTCAGATTTTCATTGGATCCAGTCACCCGGAATTAGGCCATTTAATTTGCAAACGTCTTGATGTAGAACCTGCACCTTGCAAGATTTCAAAGTTTAGCAATGGTGAAACAGGTTGTGATATAGGTGTCAGTGTGCGTGATGTACATGCAATTATTATCATAGGTAGCGCTAATCTCATCAATGATAAGATTATGGAGATGCTAATTCTTGTGAGTGGCTGCAGAGGTGGATCTGCATCTCGAATCACCTGTGTTGTTCCCATGTTTCCTTATTCTAAGCAAAGTAAGATGAAGAAGCACCGTGGTGCAATTACTGCTCGAATGCTGGCCAACTTATTGGTAAAAGCTGGTGCAGATCATGTTGTCACAATGGATCTTCATGCTTCACAGATGCAGGGCTTCTTCTCGGTTCCAGTCGATAACCTAAGTGCTGGTCCTACTCTGGCGCGTTGGATTAGGGAAAATATCCCAAACTATGAAGATAGCGTTATTGTTTCCAAAAATCCCGGTGGAACCAAGCGAGTTACTGCGCTCGCTGATGCTCTGAAGGTCAACTTTGCTATGATTCATACCGACAGACGCCGCAGAAAGTTCTCTGCCATTAGCGCAATGTATCCTGAATCGCACCTGATGCATCATGATATTGATGTTGATGAACAAAGTGCGATAGAGTCATCTTCTTCGGTTGGAGGTGACATTATCAGTGCGTCAAGTACATCTATAACGTCCGTTGCTAACACAAATTCCAATATCTCAGTTAATGGAGCTTCAGCGTCCCAAACTGAAAACATCGAGGACGGGGCTGATGAAGGCGTAGATAAGCAATCTGGAAACATTCACATTGCTCGTGTATTGAAGGGTCACGTTGTTAAGGAAGGTGATGAAGAGAGTGTTATAGCGAGCGATGACGAAGAGTCTGTTTTAGGTCATGGGGCTGCAAACAGTTCTGGAAATGGTCTTTTGGGTGCTCAGGGAGTCCCAGGAAATTCTTCAGCTATAGATGATGAAGTTCTAGAAACTAGTGATGACGAGGAAGTTGATTACAGTAAAGAGCAGGTAATTGCTCTTGTTGGAGACGTTAGAGGTCGCACTGCAATCCTTTTGGATGATCTTATTGATCGTCCAGATAGTTTTATTGCTGCTGCTGAGCACTGTATTTTAAGTTGTGGTGCTAAAAGGGTAGTAATCATTGCTACTCATGGCATGTTCAGCGAGGGTGCTTTGCAGGCGCTGGACGCCTCACCTTATATACATCAGATTGTTGTCACCAACACTTATCCTATCTATGAAAGCTCACCAAAACTTACAGTGATTGATATCTCAAATATTCTTGCTGAATGTGTCCGTCGTACCCACAATGGTGAGTCCATTTCCACATTATTCGATCAACTCGCTGTGATATAAGTGTAACTAATTTATGTTTAAAAAATATTTTATTTTATTTTATCCTCGCCCATACTATCTCCAAGCTTGATTCTTACCGGCAGTACTCCGTGATTTGGTACTGAAACACGACTAAATTGAGACTGAAGAGTCTCGATCATATCCTGTAAATCAAGGTAATGTGTTAAGGATCTTCTTGGCACACATGAAATACAGTGTTTAGAATCTAGCTGAACATCGAGTGGTGATAAAGAATTGCAACCTGGAGAAATCGTGATGCGCACTTGGTGTTTAGTGAGCGGAAGACCAGTACTGTCGTCTCTCGACTGGCATTCATACATTTCAAAAACTACTTGTGCTAAGTAATCAAGTTCAGGCAGTTGGTTGCGCTTGATTTTCACGGGAAATTTACTACCAAAAATAATTCCCAACAACGTGTACATATGAGATTCTTTGGTAAAGTAAAAGCTCGACATTCCCTGCTTAGCCAACTTATTGTATTTTAGATCCTCACAAATCTTTTGAACTAATGGCATGGAAGTAAGTAATCCAATATCTAGCTTCTGATCATTAGTGATTCCGTATTCTTGAGGGCAAACGTAATCGAAAAGGATCTTGGCTAACAAATACAACTCACGAAGTCGGGCATATTCTGGTCGGTCAAAGAGAGTCATTGGAGCCTTTGCAAATTTGAATTTACCACTATACTCAGCCTCTAAGGGTATAACGTTTGGCATAGCACCATCTGATGGTAACATTTCGATCTCCTCGGCCTCAGGAAGCTCAAACACTCTTTCTAAAAAGGCACGATTATGCAATGCATCATATTTAATAGTATCGTACAACTCGCTAATTTTCGAGGGATCTACTTTTTCGACACTTTCAAATTCATTGTAAAGCTTCTCCCATCGTTCGCGAAAAAGAATCGGGTCTTCAGAACAACACCAACGCTCCTGAAAGCCATCAGTGTTGTTATTTTCAAAATGCCAATTCATGATCTTGCGGTGATACTGCATTAACTCAACAACTCGACTAAGCACTACAAATGGCTGAGGCACCTTCTCCGGCCATGCAAATTGCGGAGGTGGACTTAGCCCTTTGCGCAACATGAGTTTCAAACGCTTCTTAACGTCGTCCATCAGATTTTTTGCAGCATTTGAATCGTCAAGTAATCTTTCAGCAGTTTCAAGATCATATGGTGCCGCACCTTTGAGTAAAGTATCCGCAAACATTTGAGCTGTAGCAATCACTCGGCGTTCACTAGAAGTATAGAACTTACAGTTATTCAAGGCATCAGCATTAAGCAACAAAATATCCTTTCGAGTTTGCTCTCCAAGATCCTCAGCTTGGTAACGGGAAGAGTGGGTTGCTTCTCCACCCCACTTAACAATGACCTGTACCTTTTCTAGTGGGGCACTCTTATCCTTATCCTTGAATCCGGGCTTGATTTGGACTTTGGTTCCAGGAAGATCGAGTTTCTTTACTAAAGCGTGTTTAAGTTGTCTCAACTTAGCTAGATCCTCGGCCTCCAGTTCGATAGCAACATTGACAATTGCTAGGACCCGTTGCAAATGTTCCTTTTCACGAATAATGACTTCTACACGATGACCCTGAAGTAAATCCAGAAACAATTTTGACTTGAAACTGAACTTAAACTTCTGCTTTGGAGTTCTATCAGCATGGCGAATAACCATGACCTGACCCTTCAATTTCCATTGCTCTTCCGTTACGGAGGCGGTTACCGGACTATTGATAGAAGGAATCGGTTGGTTTCTACGAGCAGCAATGAACAAATCTCTTAAAATAGATGAACATTTCTCGTAATACTCAGCATTGTCCTTGACGAAGCTAAACCCATTGACATCAATGACGTAACTTTTATCACCGACTCGAAGCAAATCAAAGCCACAAATAGTTTGTTCAAATGCAAGACTAATATTAGCAGCCATTGTACGTTCTTCTTCGGAGAGTTTGGTGACAAACCGCAATTCCTTTCCATATGTGTTGCGCCTCACGATACCATCCACAACTGGACTCTTTCGAGTTTCAGCGTGACAGAAATCCGGGCCCACAGTATACGCTTTTACATCCTCAAAATTGTCAGTATCCATGAATTCTTCGTAGATGTAAGAACCGTCGGTACGAGGCTCTACTAAATCAGGATCGAACTCTGAAGACTTGTTACCGACTTTTCGGAACAGACGACGTCCTCCACCACCACTGGCCTTGGGATAATAGACATAAACATTATGATCTTCACCATCCACAGGCTTTTCAACAAAAGGCTTGGTTAATTGTCGGCCATCTTCTAATTCTAAGGTATCATAATCGAGCATCTTGAACTTAACTTCCGGCTCAAAATCCAGCAAATGAACACCATGAACAGCCAGCTTTTTCTTCACCTCGACATCAATATTTGGACCACCATCTCTACTAATCACCAACCGTTTCGGGGTGGGCACTTTTGCAGCTTCCAACAAACGTAAAACTAATCTACGGTCCCAAAGGATCTTCTGGAGTTCGAGATCATTGACAAGAAATGGTTTACGTAGCTTCACGTACTCAATTGCCTTCTGCAAAGGGAATCCACTGCTAAAAAAGCTAATTAAAAAGTCGCAATTCGGCCATGATTCGATAGGCTGGTCCAAAATGACTTTATCATTGAACATGATGAGCTCAAACTCATTGGTATGTAGCAAGTTATTCAAAATTGCTCGACAAGGTTTACTTCTTGCTTTGTGCTCCATGGCACAGACGCCAATTCGGCCAATTTTGCGTGGCTCCTCGGTCATATCGATTATGGCTTGAACCCAATGTATGAGGGGAAGGGCTTTTGGATGATCTGTGGGTAGGGTCAACAACGTGCGAAGAAGAAGGTCAACGAGGTCGCAAAATCTTATAGATAGGAGTAACTCATAGCTAGTAGACTTAATTTTTAAGACATAACATGTATATTCCATTAGTTAATGAACTAGATATGAATACTGGAAACTACGCCTTCAAACCACTAGGCTATTCTCTAAATTTCTTTTTAAATATATATATATATGAGGGTTTGTGAACATATTTATAAATGTTTCTCTAACGGTGTTTTTAACGGTATTTATAAACGTATATCTAATTGCTAATTTCTAAACTTATTGAAACTTATTGAAACTTTCTTATATCTGGAGAACCCACAGTTCTAGGGTTTACATAATATTTTTTTCACTACAATTACGGAAATGTCAATGGCAGTGATTAAACGTACAAAGACTTACTTGGAAGGAAATATTGATCACATCAAAACTTCCAGGATCATTAAACCATTTAGAACAGTAGGAATTGTTTCTAATGGCGTTCCTTCTGCTGTGTCTACACTAGGTCAAAGCTATATTGTTAGTACAGTAGTTGGTAAATCCATACAGATTTATGATGCTGCCACCTTAAGATTACTTTTCATGACTCAACCTCAAACAAAAGAGGACATTGAGTGTGTTTACACCCATTTCCATCATGTATTTGCTGTATCAGGTTCGCAGCTGTTGGTATACAAGCGTGGTCAATTAGAGGCTGAAATTTCTATTCCTAAGAAGTCTCCCCGTCAACGAGCCTCAAAAATAATTTGTTTTGGTGGTCTTGTTTGTGTTTGTGTGCCAAAATCTGGTAGCCAGACCGAGGCAAGTGTGCATGTATTCAAATGGGAGAAACCACATCTGAATTTTTACACAACTCTAAGTGTCCAATCAGTGCTGGGTAACATTGTCGATATTTCTCATATGCCTACTTACGTTAATAAACTTGTTGTAGCCACTGAATCGTGTTTGCTGTTGTTTAATATCCGAAGCGGTAAGCTTTTACATACATTCAGTGAGATACCTGAAGGTATCATTGCAATACAGGCAGCGCCTACGGCATTGGATAAAATAGCAGTGGCCACTGCTAATGGCGATATCATTATATTAAACTTGCGCCGTGATCGAGAGTTGTTTCGATTATCCACGGGCGAGCCTATAACGACAATATCATTTCGTTCTGATGTAGGTGCCGAATCAGCACCACTGATAGGATTAGGAACTTCTAATGGTGATGTGTTTTTTTACAATTTAGACTTGCGTCGTCGTATCCAGAGTTTACGCTCATTTGGTGGTGACTCACCCATTGCCTCGGTAACTTTTCTACCCGGACAAGCACTAGCTGTAGTCACAAGTTCTCAGAACAAGCTGGCTGAGTTGGTTTTCGATCCGGTGGTTACCAGCAAGGCTACAACACAGAGTCAGTTACAGGGGGCTCAACAACGTGCTAGGGTCTTGCGTCATAGAGGTGGCCATGGTCAGCCGTCCACTTGTCTCATGTTTGTTGATGATGAAGCTCATTTTTTGCTAAGTGCATCTGCAGATTGTAGTCTGTGGGCATTTAGTCTGCGGAAAGATAGTCAGAGTCACTCATTTGGTGGTAACAAGAAAAACGATCTGGAACCCATAACGGCAATGGCTTACAGTGTTGAAAAGGCAGATCGCTGGGATACGTTGGTAACTTGCCACCGCGGAAGTTCTGAGGCTCGAACCTGGAATGTCAGTCGTGGTGTTCTAGGATCCCATAGACTCGTGTCTTGTGATAAAACAATTTTAAAATCAGTCGCTGTATCCCATTGTGGTAACTTTGGTATCTTGGGTTCTTCTGGTGGTGCTATAACGGTTTACAACCTTCAGTCCGGAATTATTCGACTAAACTTCCCACAAGCCCATTCTTCAGCCATTTCTGGTGTGGCCTTATCGCCGAATAATTCCTTTCTATTCTCATGCTCGTTGGATGGACTGGTCAAGTTTTACGACTTTGGAACGACGTCAGTTCATTCTAATAAACAGCCAGACATTCTTGCATCTATTGATCTAAAACAAGGAGCTATTACTGATATGAGATACCATGAGGGATCCGGTCTGCTCTGCGTTTCCACTGATAGCATGGCTTTGGTAGTTATAGATACCAAAACATTTAGAATTGTTCGTGAGTTCTGGGGCCATGGCAATAGAATTACCAGTTTCGACTTTATTCCCTCAGGTCGCTGGATCATCAGTAGCTCTTTAGATCAAACCATCCGGGTCTGGGACATCCCAACAGGCGCTTGTATTGATGGTATGAAGTTGTCTAATCCTGTGACAAATTTGAGAGTGAGTAAAAACAGTGAATGGGTTGCCACATCTCATGTAAGAGGTGTTGGTGTGCAAATGTGGTCCCTGCAAACAATCGGAAACCTGAACTTTCGCAATTTCAGTGATGAGGACTTATATGATGTCGATATGCCTACCAGTAGTGGCGAAAATGGAGTATCCCTCTTGGAGGGACTTTTGAGTGAGAAGAACCTGTCTGAATCTGGTACAGGTGATGTGGATGTAGAGGTCGCACGGCTTTCAAGTGGCAAATCTGCTGAACCTCAATTAAAGCCGGGGCTTATCACATTTAGTGGCGAGCCCACTAATAAATTTACTACTTTGATTCATTTGGATGCTATAAGGGAGCGCAATAAACCCACTGAGGGTGTTAAAAAGCCAGAGGCTCAGCCCTTCTTCCTAGGCTTGCCGCAGGAAAATGCCGAAGAGTCTAATTTGACTCGCAAATCCTTAACCACTGGAGACCTTAATGAGGTTCGCGGGCAGTACACTTCTGATTTCACTCACTATCTTCATCAAGGAGAATTTGAAAAGCTTGCAGCTCACCTTACCAGTCTTGGACCTGCTGCTACCGATCTCGAAATCCATTCCTTGGATTCAAGCGCCCCATATAGTGAGCTTATTGCATTCATGGACTGTATGACTGATCAGTTAGAAAAAGGTTTACGATTTGAGCTCGTCCAGGCGTGGATGAACATGCTTCTTCGTAGCCACGCTGATGTGTTTGCCGAACCCACAAGTGAAAACTTTGTGGAGTCCTTTGAGCGATGGTTAACTACTCAAAAATCCAAGGTTTCTCAAATCCAGGAGCTTAATAGGTTCTGCTCTGGAGTTTTGAACTATCTGAGATAAACAAAACAAAATTTATTTAATTTATTTATTATTTACAAAACTCAATTTTAAATACATATATAATACAGCTTTTGTATTATTTTTTTAAGCATGTGAAATGGATCAGTTTATGATCTTGTACGCCTACAACTGCTTTCCCCAATCTTTTATGGCATGCTGAACATGCATCTCTTTGAGTTACACAGTACTTTATTGATTTGCTGTCAGCAATGAGAATTGTTTGTTCAGCTAAAGCACGCCTACTTACTGCCTCTAACGAATTGGCTCTTTGTTTTAGCTCGATTTGAGAGCAAATAAAGCTACTCAAAAAGGGGACAATATTGCTTGTCTTCAAAGTCTTGGGAACAGAGTTTAGCACATGATCAAGGTCAAGGCTGGAATTAGGAGAAACTGTGTTCAAGAAATTTACAAGATGTTCTTGGCCATCATTTTTAAGCTCACTGTCGACTAGCTTGTCAAAAATATATTGTGTTTTATCGTGTTGCTCGGCAAGTTGTTGTGCCACTTCAACTCTCCCTAATTCAAGGTAAAGATCAACAGCAGCTTCAATATCGCCCAGGCGAGTTTGTAAAATCGCTTTTCCTTCAGTTGGAATCAATTCATTGCGAACCATAGATCTCATACGAATATGCTTGGACGATTTTAAAAATTCAAGTAACTGAATGCGAAAATCGTCACCTCGTTGGGCCAGAATAATTGCTACTTCGTCGTGTAGGAATGAATTGGTATCTTTGATAGAGTACACCCTATATAAAGCGTAGTCATTCGCATTTTGTATGCCTACGACATCTTTACTCGCTAAAAACTCAAAAATCTTTTTGCTTTCTTCATTATTGGTAATATATCTGTCATAAAATAAAACTCTGGCAAATTCAGGTTTGTTTGCTAGTATTTCTCTAGAGTATTCAAAAATCAGCTCAAGACCACAGCTGGCTGATGAATCCAGGTAAGAAATGATGGATTCTGGTTGTTCGTTATGAGATATGAGTAAATTAAGCGCCCTCCTGTCATACTCCGGAAGTCTTTTACTTTTTAAGAACCATACAAACTCCCTCCATTTCCCTTGTTCCAGTAGTCTAGGCTCAACTACATCTGGATCACATTGATTTGGGGTCCTCAGAAGACTCACTAATAGTTTAGATTGCATTACAAAGTAACATAAAAATAGCGCTGTATCAATGTTATGGTCTTTACTATGACCTTTAAGGCGCAATTTTCTGCGGGTGTAGTTAAGGTATTGAACCATAGATTCCAACGGATGGTATCTAGAAGCAACCGTTCGAGTCGTTGACCCTGTACGACCACTGAACGTTGAATTTTGAGCCCCACTTAATCCTTGAGGTTCTTGCTTCAACAGGAATGGTAAAATTAACTCCGTCGCGAACTCATGATTTGTAAAATTTGTCTCTTCTTGCTCTTCAATCAACAATAGTAAACGCATTGATTCATCGACATTGCCATTTTCAAAAAGTCGACACACTTCCTGTCTTTGAAGATCACGAATATCGTCATCCAGGAACTCGACATCTAATGTAATAGCTAATTTTGCGGTTTCTTGGACATCAATTGCCCCAGAAGTAAGATCAGAGACAGTTAACTTTACCTGTATTTCGAAAATCTCATGGTTTTTGTGAACAAGATTATGGCCCACCAATATATCGGTGGGTCCATTTGGTATAGACATTAATTCTACCCCAGTTATGGGGTTAATGATTACTAGTTTTTGATGGCTAGGTTTGAGCACCGCCAGCAGTGCTAGATTTGTCGCATCGGAAGTTAAGTAGGAGACCCCCGCAACCGGTTCGTTACTTGTCATGACAACTTGTAAAGGAGAAATGCTTACTAGCATACTTCCTAATGTAGACCCCATCATGAGGTTATTTCCTATACCCTCCAAGCAAAATTTATGTGCCGACCCAAATTTTATGGGGTCTAGATTCATCAGAGGGATCAAACGTGCCATTTTAGAAGCTAAGTGTAAGTCAACGTGCCATATTTTGGGAAACTTATGACCGATGATGGTATATATCTGGTTCGAACCACCAACAATCCCCATAGCTCGTACCTTTAATCTATCTACAGTATCTACGACCGACGTAGACACCAGCTCTGATTGTGTAAAATGTAAAATACGTAACTTGTATGCGGACCCGACGACCAAAACATTATTTTGAGGCGCAATGACAAATTTCGCGCTGGTAGAGTCCACCTCACATACAATCTTCCGAGATTCTAAGTCATGAACTACACATTTGCGATCACAAATGGTAGCTATAAGCTCTGTCTCGGGGATCACGGCTATTCTGGTAATAGGTTGTTTACCTACCTTTATCTGGCGTTCCAGCACCAAATCACGACGAGAAAAAACACGCACCTGACCATTTTGATTTCCTAAAACAATTCTTGATTCGGTTTGAGCAGCGCTGCTGGCACTTTCTCGTAAAAGCGCACATAAATGCAGGCTCATGGGGTTGGGGCACCTTTCAAGAATAATGATAAGCTAATATACAAGCCTACCTTACCACAAAATGAACAGAACTCTTTCCCAATTTAGTTAATTAAAAGTATATAGGTTACATGTATATATGGCGGCGTTAGATGTTCTAGAAACTCTAGCTGCCCGAAGTCATTATCAAGCGACGAAAGCCATCTCTGATGCAGAAGCTGAGTTATGTGGTCAATTGGACTCTAAAATGAATGAGATTGAGGGTTTTCGAGCTCAAGTCACCGCCCAAACTAAACAATTGAATAATCTGATTTCTGATTGTCGAGAACAGCATCGAAAATTAACAAAACCAATAATTCAAAGGCATGCATTGAAATTCACGGCCATTCAACAGGAGATTGAAAAGTTTAGCCAGAAAGTTCGTGTAATCGAGGAAACTGATCGTTTAGTGAATACATATAAAATAAATAACAACTAGTAAAATGCTGGCAGGTACTGAGGCTTTAGGCTGGCATACTGGTCTCCATTGAATCGTTCTGCGTAAGAGTGTGTAGCGAGAGAGTCGAATATTTTTTAGTCAAAATATTTGTGTAAACTTAGTAAATTCATATTTGCATAATATTAAGTAATAAAATAATTAAATAATTGTCGTTAATCTTTTATTTTCATTCAGTCTGAATCATCCGTTAAGGAAACAATTGACGATTGTGTAGATCTTACTGGTCTAAGCGGCGCTCCCATTCCGCTACTTTGTACTCGTTCCAAAGCCGGCAGATTCGATACGACAGGGGTGAGATCTCGTGGATGTGGTGCATCACTAAATTGTACATGTATTGGTGGCTTAGTGTCGGCGGATGCTGACGATGGGTTCCTCTCTGGTTCCTCGGCGTGCTGTTTTTGTTGCTCTGATTGATTATTATCAAGTGAAACCCCGTTGGATGTGTTTAGTCCACCCTCTGGCTCTGGTGTAGCGGAGGTTGTTATTACTACGGGGACATTTGTTCTGTTTGGAATAGAGTACTGAGATGCTAGTTTGTTTATTTGATCATTTGCATGGTCTTCTTCCTCAGTAGAGGTCCAGGCATCATTAGAATCCGGCCAGGTTCCCTCAGCAACCCAACCAGCCTTAACAATCTTAACGATTTCTGAAAGATTTAAGGGGTGTTTGAGAGGTCTTGTTTGATAGATCAATTTATCATAAACCATGTAGAACCGATCACTAGTAAGCTCTGGTTCTAGAAAATGCGGTTTTTGTGCTCTTTCAGATGGTTTGAGCCACCTTTCACGCTGATTTATCCACTCGGCCAGACCGACATTCCATGTGAGTTCATCACTAAGATCTACACCCTGCGCCTCCAAAGTTTCCATCTCAGCGAGAGAATCTGCGCTGTTTTCCGCGGTAAAACCAGGATTCTCTATTGTCATTGTAACACCAAACTTCGGTGGTGGATTACAGAACTCACAATCTACCAACAGTCGTTGGACTGCGGGTGGATCGCGTTTGGCAACTTTAATTGCGATGCATTTACTTTTTCTCTCCTCTAACTGTCTCTCCGCTTCCAATTCCTTGGCCTCTCGAGACGAACCAAATACTGAACGTCTGCTTCGTGTGCGTGTTGCTACTGACCCAAAACTAACACCATCTTCAGATGGAGGTTTGAGGGATGAGTTGTCACTACTGCCAAATTTCTTCTTGAGTTTAGAAAACAAACCGGACTTTTTGGCCTGAGAGCTGGTATTCTGTGAATTCGTTTTGAACATAATTTTTATAGTATTCCTTCGTGCTCTCGTATTTGACGCAATTGAAGCTAATCCTACTTTCTTTCTATACCTACCGCTATGATGCTGATATGATTATATTCGATAGCGTATGATGATTAATAGCACTCCTAAGTATTCAAACAATTAAACAGCCCTTGCTGTGCACAAATTGTCTGATATGCCAGTCCGAATGCAATCACGAGAGAAACGATGTTGGTGGTATGTGTGTGTGTTCACTTTAGCTTGGATGAACGCACGCCTACTTTCTAGGGTATGTGTAAATCGATTTTGCATACATAAGCAACCTTTCATTCGAGAATGTGACTGAAATCAACGGTGATAATGTTGAAACAAATATAAATATAAATATAAATTCAAATAAATACAATTATAAATAAATAGATTATACAAATACAGATTACCCAAATACAAATTATAAAAATTCACACGTCCAAAAGTTGCCAACGGTTCCACTGTCTTGCCTCTTTTAGGGCCTCTAATCTTTCATACATAAGTCCTTTGGCAGCGTAGGCCCATCCTGCAGGCATTTCCTTAGGCTTTCCCAAAACCATGTAACTAATTCCATCATGCCGCTTAAGCCAGGACCTAGAATTAATATTGTTGCGGTCCATGCCCACATATTGTTTAAGAGTAGGCAACAAAACAATCTCTACCAATAAATCCTTGGGATCGTTAGGTTGAGTTTTAGGTATAAGATCAAGATGGTAAAGGGCGGCAACTAAATCAGTGTCATCTGTGTATACATCAGTTCCCCAAATCCTCCGATTAACTAGCGCTTCACTGGAAGCCGACGTGAGATAAAAGTGGCTAATTTTAACTTGTAAAATACAATTAAGGTCAAGCTCGTGCCCATACGCCAGGAGCCTCAATGGCTGATAAATTACACTTCCTACGTTTCTGCGTTTGAAAGATGCAACTTCCTCGAGAACTGGTGAATTATTCACTTTTCGTTCTTTAGAAACATCGGTCGTTTTGAATTCGCTAGCCAGTTGAGACTCCTCCTCAGTGGTCTTCAACTTCTTCCCGAGAACGCTATCGGGACTCGAAGATTGACTTCGACTGCGTTTTAGTTTGGCAACTGCATCTTCAGCCCTAAGTGGAAGCTCAGACATAGTGATTTATATATTTTATATTGGTACGTTGTTTTGTACGATATTTGGGCAGTGGGGGGATGATAAAGATAAGACGGAGCTAGCCAACAAGCACGTCAATCAGTGTATATAGAATGGCGAGAATATTAGTTGTATTTTATTTAGTGATGGAAAATAAATAATTGTCTATTTAAAATATTTCAAATTGGATAAGAAGAATTTAGTAAAATTTGTCTTTGATGACCTCGTTGGATTATTCTACCTCATAGGCAGGAAGACCGGTTCCCTCGTCAACTTTGCCTGAACTAAGACCATAATTACTGTATCCACTTCGAGTAACGGCAGCGTAGCTAGGTGGAGGATTAGCACCATAATTGGGCCTCGCTATCTCATATTGATGGGATTGTGTCTGGGATTGTGCTTGAGGTGTCTTCTTTCTGCTACAACCTATGAAATACATTATCAAAGCAACTAATGCAAGTATAATTGCAAACATCTCCAATTGAATCAGCAGGTTTCCTATCGGATCGGAAAGTAATGACTGCTATACTAATCCAATCCACTTACCCTGTCCGACCACTCTCCATTGAAGACCCTTGACCTCCCATGCAATGCATTTATATCGCATATGCAATCGAGTAAACAATATTTATTGACTATCTCCTATTGTATAAAGCATTTTTTATATTTCCTTATGGAATATGATTTGTTTAAGCCAGGAGCGTGGAACCTTGAGAAGTGAAACTTATGAGAGACAAAATTATTTGTGTCTTTATTTATTAAATTTCTTTGAGATTAGAGAACCATAATCTATCTAGTCCTATTTAAGAAATTTCCAGATTCGTATTGATCTTACCTCATTGGAATCCTCACACTGGAAACCATTTGAAGTGACCTCTCTGAGTTTCCAAGTTCAGTAATTAATACTTAAATATACCACCTATTGTTTCTTTTAAAAAATTACGATGAGTTTTATTGGAAATTTTTCCTGAAACTATCATTTCGGTGGTCATTATTCTCCTTCAGGTCCCCCCACCCTTATCAGGTCTTACAAAACTTGGAGTGCGATCTGATAACCAAATCAAGCGAGATCTGTACTAAAGAGGGTAAAAAATTAAGGTTCGTTCACTGATGTGGCTTACCCTTCTTACCATTGTTGTTGTAGCAATTGCATATATAGCAAAGAATGACTTACCTGCTGATGGAAATGCATTAGCGGTGCTAGGCTCAGGTGGGCACACAGGAGAACTGCTGGCAGTTCTTAAGACTCTAAACTTGCCAAATTTAGACTTTATATTTGGTTCTGGTGATCCACTCAGTGTTTCGAAGAGTTATAATGCTGGGTATCAACACTCCCAGTTTCACGAACTTCCGAGGGCCAGAAAGGTTGGAGAATCAAAATTTTCGAGTTTGTGGAGTGTTCTGAAGAGCCTTTTCTATGCTGTGCGTCTGATCTGGCAAGTGAAACCACGATTGGTAATATGTAATGGGCCAGCTACATGCGTTGTTGTTGTGGCTGCATGTAAATTTTTAAGACTGAGAACGCGAATCATTTATATCGAAAGTCTCGCAAGAGTCAAGCATCTGTCATTAAGTGGGAAGATTATTTATGAAATGGGATGGGCTCATAGATTTTTGGTGCAATGGCCCGAACTTGCCAGAGAGTACCCGGGTACAGAGCACGTTGGTATTTTAGTTTAATAACTAATAAATATAAATATATATAATTTAGATTTCGATGCTGGGGCGCTGTTTCTTAACTGGCGTTAATGATGAAGACGATGAAATATCCATCTGCGTGGCCGCATCTAGCCCATCTTCTTCTCGCTTGGCCTTGATCGATGCGCGATTAAGTGAGGATACAAACTCTCTAAATGCCTTCAAATATACTTCGAGACTTCCCTTCCCTTGAAAATCAGCCGCTTCGGATTCCATGACGAGCTGTTGTAATGTGGGAACCGCACTAGGATCAAATGTCTTACTATTTGCAACTTGGATGGGCACAGAAACATTGCCAGTTTTAGGATGTACACAGAATGGAGACTTAAGCAAATGATTTCTACTGGTACTTACCTTGTCATCGAGTTTTGGGTATAAAAAGTCGAGAATAACCATACGTTTGCAGTCCAATAACACCTCGGTATTCACACTAAACTTACCAGTACGAGCGAATCGATCAATTTCCGCCCACTTTTCGCGAGACGATGTGTTTTCCTTCGTACGAAGGTGTTGTCCCAGAGCCACAGCAAATTGTTCGCCAGCAGGTTTAAGCATGTCCACAAGTCGTTGCACTTGACTCTCGACTTGAAAGGGATCCTGGCCAACCAAAATAGTATGATCAAAATATTTTTTGCAGATATCGTAGCTTCTCTCAACCATAGGATGAAGCTGTGATGTGGAATCATCTATGATGAGGTAGTCAACAAGATCTTTACGCTGCTGATCACTCAAGTCACAGGCACGCTCATCCAAAATCCATGCATGTACACCTCGTCGTCCGGAAAATACCCATAAAACATGCTCATAGCCAAAATCCTCCTTGAATGTAGCTTCTAAAACCTCAATGGCTACACTCACAAATTGCCAGCATTTAGAGCATACTGCTTTGTCATTACAACAAGTTCGATGCTCATCATAATCAGTCAAATCGATATCAAATACTAATTCTTTACGAACAGGTTTATAACGATCGGGAAGGACTCGTTTATGCTCAGCCGGCGGCCGGGTAAATACGGCCCCAATTTCGAATCGAGTAGGAATCAACGCCAAAACTTTAGACTTGAATTGTTGTGCATTACCAAAAGATTGATATCTCATATAAATATCTTCCTTTTTCCCTGGATCGGTTGCTGGTTTTCCATCATCGATTGAGAACGCTATTTCTCGATGGGTGAAATTGGGACTAGCTACTGGTGAATGGTTCAACCATTGAAACCAAGTATTATAGGGGAAAAACTTCTCATAGTATTTGAGAAGCTGGCCCTGTTGGGATTCTAAATCCGCCATGTTTTTATGATTTTTGTTTAATCAATTTGATGTTTAGTAAATTAAACCTGGTCGCGATCTGACGCGTATATCACGTGATATGCCTTACCCATGATATCGTTTATATACAGCGAACTGATCCAGAATATACTGAAGAAATGTTCAATCATACCTTGATATACAACCCAGATCTAGGTACGGAAGAGCATGTAGATCCTCAATTAGTTTATTATGAGGCTACCACAGCTTATGAAGATAAGTCTGAACTTGTACGATTAATTGGTGTAGCACAGGGAATTTCCGAGCTTACGAATTCATTTGGTAGAACATCTCCAGTTAAATGGTTCAAGAGTGGCCGCTCTACTCATTCAGTAATCACTTTTGTAGCTCAATTGGAGGCTGCTAAGTCTGGAAATAATAATTGGCGTTCTGGATACTGGTTTTGTGGACAGATGCCGTTACTACAAAATGAAAACTCTTGGTTAAGTCCAAAAATTATTCATAAAGTTATTATAGAGACATTTGTTCAACATAAATTTATATGTGGTGCTACCCCAGATCATGGGGTGGTAAATGATGCCTACTGGTCACAATACTTAGCTCAATTAAATCGATGTCTCAATGATAATTTGGTATCTTCAATGCTGGTTGTCTGTCCAGATAGTATTCGAATGGCGCCAGGCTCACTCAGTCCAATGGCTCGTGATGGTGTAGAGTTGCTGAGAAAAGAAAATAGTATGGTTGATATTATGATTACTACCGCTGAGGATGGCGCTATAGTATATCCTGGTCAGCATTTGAGTTTATTGACGCGCAAATGTATTCAAAGGTGGTTGAATCAAGGACGTGGCCAATATAACAAATCTCAGGCCAGTGAGGATAAAGCCGATAGTGAGAACAGTAAAGATAATGTGGCATTGACAGAAGATACCGTTCACTCAGATACAACAAAATCGTGGTTTCCTCCCATTACTATGCCTTCTATTTCAATGTCGTTGCCCTCTATATCTTTGCTGTCCATGCCCTCCATGCCCTCCATTTCAATTCCCTCTATACCATCTGTGTCAATATCTTCCATGGCAATACCATCATGGTGGTCAGAAAATAATATTCCCGAACATCACGATGGATTTCTGGGATGTTCTCTAAAAGTGTACGAAATGGAGACCATGCATCCTCTTTATTTGACGATATGGAGACATGCTCTCTATGTATATACAGTGGTTTCTGATGAACAACGTAGCGTTTCTACTATAAAACAGACCTTTGCATCCCTCTTTGACAGGCTGGCCCTGCAAATGGAGGGCTTCAGCTTCGCATTCTCTCCACCTACTAGATTCCACTACCTAATATATGATTTAGTGGATCATACCGTGGTTTCTACCTTCCCAATTAATTATCCTCCTGACGTTCTCGCTAGTTTGATTGATCTTCCCTCACAATCTGAATCAGATCAACAGATTGTGCGACTAGGTTCAACTTGGCTTTATTTCATGAAATTAAGCAAAAACACATTGGCGGTTTTTGGTAAAAAAAATATTAATTCTCCACAGCAAACTACCCTTTTGGGTGCTCTGCATACTGATGTTGAACAATGGCTGGAGGAATATGCACGGCGTGGGGGTCTGTAAACCGGCCAGAAAGGGTAGCGGCAAGGGTACGGAATTGAACATAGTCTTTCATATATTGTTAATAGATCTGTAGAAAAGAAAGCAAGTACAAAATGGTCAAGATACTTCCTTATTTGAATAATGATCCAAACTCGTTCGCTTTAACGTCTCTTGAAACAAGATGGCCTGCAATTATCGATGGTATTATCAATGATCTGCAAAAGGCTGCTACCTCAGTATCCCTCAAAAAGCAACAAGAAAGTACCAACATCATTCAGAAATTAGAGAGATTGAAAACAGAGATGGCGTCTAATGCCCCATTGGGTAACCTTCCCTCTTCACTCGCTGATTCAGATGTCTACAACGACGAATTGCAGGATTCGATGACTTGGTCTAACTCCCCGTGGTTATTGAGTGAATGCTTATTGTATCGTCGCATACAGCAGATTATCGATGAGTCACAGTTTTGGAAAAAATATGACTTTTTCCTGCAGACTAAGAATGATACCTTCGAGAAGTCGGCTGATGCTGTTTCCACATTGGCTGACCGTTATGCTGCTATTACGACCCAATTAGGAGAATTCAAGGATACATCAAGTGCTGAGTTCACCGAAATTCTTGAGGTATTATTTCATGAAATTGTTAGCACTTCTCTTTGGGGTAATGCGACTGACCTCTCTTTGCTTGTTACCATCTCCCTAGAAGAACTTAAAAAGCTGCAGGTAGCGGCTGAAAATAGAGATAAGGAAACTCTTCTGGTGAATGATCTGGCTAAGGTTTGGAAGCAACTGAAGTCTCAAAGGGGCGGAAGAGTTGATATCGTGCTTGATAACTCTGGATTTGAGCTGTACACTGATTTAGTATTGGCATTGTTTCTGCTAGATACAGGTTTGGCGGATCAATTAGTCCTCCATCCGAAAAATCAACCCTGGTTTGTTAGTGATGTAGTCCCTTATGACTTGATGTCAGTCTTGTCCCTTCTTGGTGATTCTACTAAATTTCCCAAGAATCGTGATGCTATCGACAAGATTGTTCATCGTATGACGGAATATTTGAGTGAGGGACAACTGATTCTAAGAACCTCTCCATTTTGGACTTCTCCACTTCCCTTTTGGGAGATTAAAGAAAATGGAAAGGGAGGTGGTGATAAAGTATGGCGTGATTTGAAACAGTCCAAATTAGTTATTTTCAAGGGCGATCTAAATTATAGAAAGCTTACGGGCGATTTGATGTGGGATCGTGTTACACCCTTTAAAACTGCTCTCCAGGATCTTGCTACTAGCCAGATCCCCCTGGTGACATTAAGGACGGTGAAAGCTGATGTCTGCGTTGGACTTCCTGAAGGAAAGGCCGAAGAATTGGCGACCGCTTGGAAACAAAGTAATCCTAATAGTATTGGTGAGGGATGGGCCTGGAGTGGTAAGTACGCTGTTGTTAATTTCTGCCGAGGAATTTGAGTGCTCGTAAATAAATAAATAATAAATATTTTACTCTACTTCTTCATCATCATAACTAATCTCCACATCATCAACAAGAATATCATGTGGAGCTCTTTTGCGCGGTACACAGGGCTCTAGATTCCAGGTTCGCTGGCGTGGTGCCAATATTTCCACCAGAGGGATTTTATTGAACTTACATCTCATGCCTAAATGACTCAATTTCGTTTGAAGATATAAATCTCCTTCACACATCCTCGTTTTTGGTGTACTTGAGTCTATTGATGGTGACTCAACTTGATTCTTCATTTTTTGCTGTCTTCTGATAGATTAAGGTCGTTGGATAGCAGTTTTGAGGACGGTAAACACTCTCTTACCCTAATCGCTTATCAGGGTTGGTTTATTGGGGTCAGGTCTTGAGATCATAAACCAATCGCTACCATATTAATGTGCTGTCCATATTTTCTGGTATTCTTCAAGCCTTCTACGGCGCGCAGAATCTTAATGGACACCCCGAATTTGGCCTACCTACCCAATCTGATGGTGTCACCCATTTAGTGCACAAGTATGAGAAGGTTATCCCTGGGTTTAATAATGATGTCATTGAATCTTTACAGATGGTTCTGGATACAGTTGACAATGGATTCGATTTATTAGATGAGGCATTTCGCGCAATCACCAGCAAATCACTACCCAAATATCACAGTTCACAAGCTGATAATAAATTTCGCGGTAGTGATTTCTCGATTGCTACCTCCAAATCAGGAAAACATCAACTACGACATCGATCTCCGGAGAAGCTCGAAGTTGATTCCACAAAACAAATATCTGGCTACCTTGATTATGGTTCTAATTTTGCCGATCATTTATTTTATTGGTTCTTTGAGAGTCGCAATGACCCATCAAATGATCCGGTTGTTCTGTGGCTCAATGGCGGTCCCGGGTGCTCATCCATGAGGGGCTTACTTTTTGAATTAGGTCCCTCATCCATCGGCTACGATTTAAAGCCGGTTTTTAATGAGTACAGCTGGAATAATAATGCCAGTATTATTTTTATCGATCAACCCGTAAATGTCGGATATTCATACAGCGAAGATGGAACTGAACCTGTAAACTCTGTAGTTGCGGAGAGAGATGTTTACGAATTACTGAATCTGTTCTTTGAAACCTTCCCTGAGTATACTGGTAAGCCATTTCATCTAGCTGGAGAGTCCTATGCAGGACACTATATTCCTGCGTTGGGCGTAGAAATTTTGTCCCATGAAGATCGAAACTTGAATTTATCTAGCTTAATGATTGGTAACGGTCTTACTCACCCAATTGAACAGTATACTGCATATGCTGATATGGCTTGTGGCCGGGGTGGTTACCCCAGTGTACTTGACGATGATACATGTGCCCAAATGGAAGCCGATACCGAGCCTTGTTTGAATCTTGTTTCTAAATGTTATGCAGATCAAAGTGATTGGTCATGCCTTCCTGCTACAGTTTACTGTAATAATAGGTTGATGGGCCCTTACCTGGAATCAGGCTACAATTTCTATGATGTCCGCCTAAGTTGCGGTGATGATTGTTACCCAGATGAGGACAATGGACCCAATTTCCTCAACTTACCCGAAACAAGAAAGCAACTTGGTGCTGATCCAGACTCTTATGTTAGCTGCAACCATCGTATTCACTTAGATTTTGTGTATGACGGTGATTGGATGCGTCCCTATAACCTTAATATAACTACTCTCTTAAATGCCGAGGTTCCGGTGCTCATCTATGCTGGAGATGCAGATTTCTCGGTGAACTGGTTGGGTAATGAGCGGTGGACACGCGTGGTAGAATGGAAGTACACGAAGGAGTTTGCAGAACAAGATCTCTTGCCGTGGACTTTAGATGATGGCAAAGAAGTGGGCCAAGTTCGTAGCTACAAGCATCTAACGTTTGCCAGAGTCTATAATGGTGGACATCGAGTTCCTCATGACCAGCCTAAGAGCGCATCGGACCTATTCAATCGCTGGATCTGGAATATATCTTATACTTAGTTAGCTAGACTCTGAATAAAATAAATTGCGTTAGGGATTTGATACTTGTTTCAAGTTTACAATTCACACTACTATTAACAAGGTAAATCAAGCTGCATTATTCCCCATCAATTAGTCTTACTTTGTTCCATTCTGAATCTGAACAAGTCGCTTTAGGAGTAAGATAAAGTTTAAACTCATCTACATGCGAAGCTGAACTTACGAGTTCAATAATAGAGTACCAATATGTATGCATTTTTTGCGATATTTCAGGCCCAATTTTATTGAGGATAATTATTCAGTCTATTACTTATATTGTCTATGGTCTTAATTATTATATGTTAGTTGCGAACTCAGTATGCTTGACGACAGTTTCAAATGTTCGTGCTTTAAATCCTGAGCTACACTTACCATCTCTAATTTAGGGTTCAAGACGATAATCTCGATGGTTTACCCCTACCCTTGTTTACTCGAACCGTAGAAGAAATAATTCTAATTTTTATGGCGTTTATATGTCCTCAGTTATCTACTATAGTTTTAGATCCTCTAAAGTTCCCCATCGCTTTGCTTTTGATGGAACTGGAATCACAATTTTTGAACTGAAGCGGGGAATCCTCCTTGATCAACGGTTAGATTCTACAGCTGACTCTTTCCAGTTAATTCTTACAAATCCTGATACTAATGAGAGTTATGACGACGATAGTGAAATTTTGCCTCGTTCAAGCTCGGTGGAAGCCCGGAGACTGCCCGTTTTTCGACAAGGAGGTCATGATGCAGCAGCACAGTATGTAAGTGGTTCTTTGGCTATGAATGCAAAGAATTCTAGCCGAAGAGAGGATTTTGAAGGGGCCAATTTTGGTGATCCTAGTGCTCCCACAGATGGAGAGTTTGGTGGAACTGAGCAGGATATGATGAACATGATGTTTGCTCAACAGGGAGCGCAATGGTCTAAAACCCAGCAGGAAATGGCCACTAAAACTAAGATATTTACCCCACGAGTTGGTCCATTAGAACCGGATAAGACTGTTCCACCGGGATACATATGCCACCGATGTGGTCAAAAGGGGCATTGGATTAACAACTGTCCATCCCTTTACGATAGCAATTGGGAAACTAAAAAGGTCCTGCGAACTACCGGTATTCCTAAGGCAATGCTGAGAACCATCCAGAAACCTCCTAGTGGGGAACATGCTGATGATGACGGGAAGGCATACTTAATGAATGCCGATGGAGAATATGTAGTAGCAGTAGCTGATGATAAGTCCTGGCAGGCATTCCAGGATCGTCAGTTGCAAAATAAAGCAAAAAATCAGCGACAAATTCCAGAAAATTTGCAAGATCCCATAAGCCGAGCCCTCTTTAAGGACCCCCGAAGAATGCCATGTTGCAAACGAATATATTCTTACGATTCTATTGAGTCTGCACTTATTCAGACTGATTTCAAGTGTCCAAATTGTGGCAAAACCGACGTTTTCATAGATCAACTAGATGAAGACCAAACAACTATAGCAGAAATACGTAAATTTGAAGCCGCTGAGGACGTTGATAGTGTGGCGACCGCACAACTTGATCAAGAAAAAATTGTTGATGGACACAACAATGATGATGATGATGATTACTCGCCTTTGGGTGATTCTTTGGGTAAACGTAAAAGAAGGTCCAGTGTTAGTAGCGAGGTGAGTGCAGACAGTGATGCAAGCGCTGGTAATGAAGATGTTATTACAGTGCCAGACTCGAATGTTGAATCTACCAATGAGATTAAGAAAAACGATAATAACAGTCTCCCTAATAACCTTATGGGAGCATTTCCTGTTTTTAATCCTTTAGCGATGCAGTTTATGTTCAACCCTTTTCTGATGCCGGCTTTGAATAGTCAACCTGAGAACAAAGAAGATAGTGATTATGATCCTGCGGATGATGAACCTGTCGTTGGTCGAATCAGATAAAGCTGCTATCATTGGTATTTGTATATACTCTATTTATTTGCATAATGAGAATTCCGATTGATCAGATGGTGAAGTCACATTTGTTGAAGTTCCAGTCTCCAGCAGTGAGTGAAGTGGTGGTAAAGATTGCTTATATGTTGGTGTGATGGTATGAACGAGTATTTTGGGATCACTTATACTTATGGTTCCCAAATCTTTCATTGTTGCTTCTTTTGCTCTGTTCTTACTACGCCTGTAAGTTAACACAATACAAGCTGTGGCAACTGTGACCCCACCCGCTCCCACTAAAGTTACTACAACGAGAAACCAAAACCATGCTGAGCGGTGGCTGCTGATACTCTCACCAAGCTTGTTAGGATGACACTGTCCACGAACACATACACTAGTGGACCCGTTACTATTACCGGCTGTGTTGCAGGGTGACCCATCCAGCAGTGGAAAATTCAAATCCACGCACTGATTAGCTACGGAATTCCAACATGTCAGGCTGCAGCTGTTCTCTGTATCACAACTATATGACTCCCTAGAATTCATGTGGTCTTTGCACTGCATATCTCGCCAGCATTGTTCAATACTCTCAGCATCTATGAGTGACGAACAGTTATGGTTGTAAATCTGAACTTGGGAAGTTTGAGGAATAAGACAAGACACATTTGTATGGCCGTTTAATATGCCCGAACAAACATTACCAACTGAACAGTTACTAAAGAATGTTTGCTGCAGATCAGATCCAGGATTCATTATATACTCTCCTCCAGCATCGCACTGATCAGAAGAATATGGACAGCAGGTTCTCCCAGTACCACAAGTCGTATTTGTGCAATCGTGAACAGCTCCAAATACATGCCCAGCTTCATGTGCCAGAACACGAGAATCCAGAATTGAGTGATGTATTATATTTGCTGCTCCTTGTGTGCATACAGTGCCTTGCCATGATAGCCCTACAACATCAGCAGATGGACAATTTGTAAACAATGACCAAAATGCAAAGTTATTTGATGGGTAAACACTCTTGCACCATTGGCTGAAATCTGAGAGTCTTGCTTCTAAAACTGAGGCTGAATTGTTATTGTTATCACACTTTGTGTTCCAGGGAAGGATGGAATCCTCAGGCGCTAAGACAATTTCGCTCAAGCTGAGGCTAATATTAAACCCAATTTCCCAAACCTGGGATGCTTTATTTACTGTGTCGACGATATGGAGGTAGGCTTCTAATGTTGAATTGAAAGCAGCTATGAAATTCTGATCGGCAGCTGCACCGATGGGTGCCAGTCTTGGCGATTTAAAACAACCAGACACATTTCCCACAGTGTAATTCAGTGAGGAGTATGTTGGCCAGTCGTTCGATGATTCACTTTGTTCTTTATCGGAATCAATGAATCGTTTATTAAGCGAAGGAAATGATTTTTCATTGTCAACGAGTTCAGTGCATCTAGAATCCTTCCTGTCACTCTGCCTGTTAAAATAGTCTAGATTTTGCAGTAGAATTCGTGAATGATTTGAGACTTTCAAATGATATAGGTTACTGCCGATGTAAAATTCACCTTTGATAAAAAGCATACTTGCGCAAGTCGCATATGAGACAGTAGCATCTCCACAGACTATCCATTTGTTTCCCTCCCTTCTAAAGCAACTGCCAACAGTTGCATAAATCTTACTCAGAGCTGAAGATTTATCATAGAATGAGTAGTCCCACTTTTCATCCGTAACAATTCGGTAAGTTTCGTTCAGATGAACGAATGACATATGCCAGACATGGGAGTCAGATGGATGTTTAATATCAAATGTAGCAGAATCCAATAGGTGTGGGTAATATTCAAGAACAGAATGACTGTAGAATAGAGCCGATACATAACAAATGAGATTTAAAGAGCAATATATGCTCAGAGCATGAAGTGTTATCATCATTTCTATCCTGACTTGGATAGAAATTCAATAGTTAACACACTAGGACAAAATAAAATTGTTTAAAGGGCATTTTTTAATTTATTTTATATTTTTTTTTGATGAAAGTCGAGAGTCTCTACAGATTAAGTTCGCTGCATATATTATAGCCAATGGGATAGCCGCAAGATAGCGGCATGCATACAGGAATGAATCCTACTTATTAAAATCAGGTACCATCTTATAAAAAGAAGAGCCCCACACTTCTTGGACTAACACATATTATTAAGAACGCTATTTATTTCCACTCTACGTAACAACCTAATGCAAAAAACAAAATATTTTATAGTCAAAATAAATAATAAATAAATAAATAATTACTAATGTCGTCTCTCATTACTAACGTCAAATCCAGAATTCCCTAAAGTATAGCGTTCAAACTTCCCAGCAAGCGTATCCCCTTGTAGTGCAGGCTTTACGGGAAGTATCGGCATTGTGGGAAACCCACTTATAGGTGTCGTACCAAGAACTGGCATAATGGAGTTGCCCATTCCTGGGAAGCGAGGCATAGAATAATATGATGGCAATGGCAACGGCTGTGGTAAGTTATTTTGATATTTACCGAGGACACCATGCACTGGTACATATGGATTTCCATGAGTAGGCCCCATCGCAGTATAGTTTTCAAAGAGTGGTGCGGGTAGAAAATGTTGCCGCAATGGGCTCGAGCTATCAGCATAAACTGGTTGTTCCATGGCGGTAGTTTCATCTGGGTCATGAGACCCCTGTCCATTAGGAGCATTTTGGCGAGGGGCTATGGCTGACGTCGCCGACCCTACGTCATGAGTCACGTATCCTTCTTGCATATTAGCGGCTGAGGAAGATCGCGCTGGTTGAACTACAGGTGGTAAGACAGGCACACCCTGCCGGGGCATGAAAACTCCAGTAGGAGGTCCATTGGGTATTTCTAACGGTCTCATAGCAACTACATTGGAGGTTGGCGGAGTTTGTCTTTCGTACTGTCTTTGATAATATGCTCTGACTGATTCCACGGTCTTGCCAAGCCTCTTTGCCATTTTTTCATAATCGTTTCCAAACTCTGCTTGAATAGAATAAAATTGAGCAACATCTCTATCAGTCCACTGGTCCTCCTGAAGAGTTGCAGCCTTTGCAAGAGTTTGAATCGGGGCCACCCCAGGTTGCATAGTACGCATAACAACTGGAGACACTGGCTGAACTCCAGGCTGAACCACAGGTGGAACAATGGCAGTAATCACTGGGCTTTGTTCGCTATCCAAAGGTTTAATAACAGCAACAACTTCAGAAGAAGAACCATTTTCATCTAATCTCACAGCTGTGCTAGCAACTGTAGCCTCAGGTGACTCCTCAGTACGCTTTCTCGGCTTTCTCCCACGTTTCTTCTTGTTCCTTTGTAAGATAATCCTTTTATATTCAGTTTCTTTTTTAGTACGATAATAATGCATAACACATTCATTGAAATTACGACCAACTTCAGCAGCAATTTTTCCGAACTCTTTTGGCCACTTCACGTATGATTCAATGAACTGTAGATGCTCCTCCTCGGTAAAATTATCGACTGCATCGACCTTAAGCCTTGCTAGAAGGACTGAATGATCAACTACGAGCCCGTTAGTGCTGATAAAACGATCAACAATTGGACTTTGTATCTGGTCAGGGATTTTAGCACTGGTAAGTCTTGCTCGCACCAACGGGTCACGAGCAGTTTGAGCTTCTAAATTCGCAAGAATTTCCAAAAACTCTGCCTCGGAGCGTGCCACATCTCCATGGACACGGCTGTGGCGATCACGACTTCGCCTCTGATTACGCTGGGTTGTAGGAGAACTGTTATTCACTACTGGTACTTCTTCGCGACTTTTCTTTCGCGAGGACTGAGAATTAGTGGCCTGATTCTGCTGCTTTTCACGAGCCGCAGCTTCTTCTCGCGCGCGGATCTCACGCACTGCTAGCCCCCTATCTAGTTCCATCGCTTTAGGTTTCCAAGCAGCCAGCAACTCTTCATATTGCTCTCTGCGCTTTTCAACTACAAAATTCTGATGAATGCTACGAGTAATGATCCGTTCTTTTACTTCGACAGCAGGTTCATTGATCTCCCAAATCTTAGATTCTGGATTGGATAATGGGTAAAATTTCTGAAACTCTTCCATAGCTGCGGAAAGTTCAAGCTGTATACGCACTTCCTGAGGGAACAATTCACGCTCTGGCTCATCGACTTCCATGAATGTATCTAGCTCAGAAGGTTTTACAGTTACCTTGGGGCTAATACTGTCAATTCTCACGAAAGGTTTTATTGGAGTTTTTTCCCTTACGTCCTCGTTTTTTATTTCAACATGATCAGACAACGGTGACTGTGGCGATTGTTTCGATGTAGGTGCTTCAGAATGTTCACGGCTAGTAGTAGATGGTACCTTAGGAGATGCTGGAGATCCTACACTTGAATCTCTACTTGGTTCTACGGGTGCAGGTTTCGACCTTGCTTCTAGCTTTATTTCAGGCGATTCTGACCTATCAGTTTTCACGACTGGGGACTTAGGAGCTTCTGCATCGCTGAGTTTAGAAGGAATATCCTGAGCTTTTTGTTTCGAAGAATCTAACAGTGGTGGAGAGTTTTTCTGGAAGCCTTCAACACTAGTAGACTCATTGAAGGATGCGTCAAATGATGTATCTCTAGATAGAACATCTTCCCTGCTAAAATCTTTCATTCTTTCTTCGGCTTTAGAGTAGTTTTGAAGAGATTTGAAGGGTGGCGTGGTGAGAGGGCTAACTTCGCGACTATTCCTGTTTGAATACTTCGGAGATTCATTGAATAAATCCTTGAATTTATCACCAGGTCGCTTAAGAAACTTTTTGGGACCCTTTGACTCAGATGAATCGGCAAGTCTAACAAAACTTGATTTCCTCCTTTGATCCTTCCGGTGAAAATCATCACGTCTATCGTAATTGGACCTATCCTCAACCGATCGATCACTCAGCCTCTCGTTGTTACCGTACCTATCACCGTTCCTCTCTATAAAGGGCTTGGATACTGGTGGTCTCTCTGCCCTTTCCGAAAACTCAACTCGGTCTGGTCGATCTGATCGATCGATTCTCTCGTGTTTCCAAGTATCATCATAGTTTGAACGCACTCTGTGATCATTCAAAGGCGGCCTAGAATCTCTTCTTGGTGGCGGAGGGAAGCGCCGTCGCTCCTTCCAGTGATCTTTAGAGACGCGATCATCTCGTCTGTACACTTCTTGAGGCCGCGTTGGCCGCTTCCATGGCGGAAAACTGCCCCCTTGTATTGAATCACGGCTATCGTGGCGAGATACACGGTGTTCTCTGCTATCTGCACGATAAACTGGAGCATTAGACCCTCTCCGTAGTGTATTGTTTGAATTATCGTTCTTGGTCCCACCCCCTGAATCAGCAGGTTGAGATCCAAGCGGATGAGATGAGATCATCAGCCGGGGTTGAGTACTATCGAATTTTTTTTCCTTGACTAAAAATCAGAAGAAACGTGAGGGGAACAAAGTGCTTATGTCGGCTACCACTAGTTGAAACATTCATCAGCTAAATGAATCAATTCAGCGTATTGTATTACTAATCGATGGTCATGTGATTAACCCTCTTAAGGCTTGTTGTGGTTGCAACAACTTATGGACAATAACAAACCAAAAAAGTGAAAGGCGCACTAAGTAAAAGAGTCTCGATATGTGTGTCAACTGTCCATCATATAAGAAGTTGATAATCGTATCCAGACCTTGGTTTTATTGCTGATTTTCATAAAATATTAGTGTATCATAACATAGTAGATGGCATTGAGGTTACAGCGCATATTTTAGTAATATAATTTCTTTAATAAAACTTAAGAAAACGGAATCACTTCCACTAGAAACTCAAAAAGAGGTGGTAATGTTGAAACTTTTTAGCGGAGGAGTGCATATCTTTAATTTTATTACCAGTAGACAACATATGCCAGTTAATTAAGATGTAGTGGTGAGGATACTGTCATACTGAGGTCACTAGCCTTCCAATGGCAATTCACTCTGTGGATTGTCAGATTTATAGTTGAATAGATATATAGATGGCACCTGGGCTAATGATAATGACATCATCAAAAATAGTGATTCTTCTGTTTCCGATTAATCTGATAATAACATTCCCCCTACACTTAGGACTCTGACCTCAGTTACAATGCCAAGACAATACCAAGTAAAGAGTGTATTCATTTCGACACAAAAGACCCTAAGATTGATGATCAGCATAATAGAATTAAAGAATTTGATGAAACTAGAATTAGCCAGCCCCAGTTGCTTGAGTTTCTTGAGTTTTTCATTTAAACATACTTTCACATCGAATAAATATTCTCTAAGTAAATTGATATTACTCTAGTCCTCCTTTGTTGTACGCCCAGATTTGACCTGCATAACCCTTATATGATACATTCCTGTCTTGGCTTATCTATTATCTTGGAAGAACAGGAATTCATCATCTTAACAAGAAATCTTTCGAAAATATATTTGTTGATACTTAGTTCGGCGTGATCCTTAATTCGACGTGCTAAAAAATCTAAAGATCACCGCATCAACTCACGTTCAATATGAGTACAATAAATAAGTCATCCCATGACGATCGTGAATATAGATCAGTAACTTTATCCAATGGTATTGAAGCCGTATTGGTGAGTGACAGCGAGGCTAATGAGGCTTCTGTCTCTGCTGGTGTTATAGATGGCGGGATCAGGAATGATCCGTGGGAAATCCCCGGAATGTCTCATTTTATTGAACATATGGTTTCACAAGGTAATGCCAAGTACCCAGGAAACTCTAATCACAAGGATTTTGTCAGTAAGCATGGTGGAAAGTATAACGCGTTCACCAATTATGACTCCGTTGTGTATGTAGTGGAAGTCCAACCCCCTGCTTTTGCTGAAGCTGTGGACCGTTTAAGTCAGTTTTTTATCTCGCCTGCTTTTGACGTAGATTGTGTGGCTCGAGAACTGAATAATATTGAGCATGAGTTTCAATTAAAATATAAAGATAATGACAGGAGACTGTTTTCTGTAAGAAAGGCGCTTTCGGACCCAAATCATCACTTCCATAAGTTTCAGACTGGTAATTTAGAAACTTTGACTTCAGTATCACCAGAAATTCTTAGTGAAAAAGCGTGTGAGTTATTTTTCAAGGTTTATAAGTCCAACTGCATAAGGGTTTTTGCAGCGGGCCCCCAGTCCTTAGACGATTTAGAACGATTAATCACTCAATCATTTGGTAATATTCTTCGCGGTTACCGAGAGATTCAATCCGAGTCGGCTTATTCAAGTTTGTCAGACGGTAAAATGGTTAAGATTGGGTCCGAAAGGGATACACAGTTTGTTCACATAAAATTCAACTTACCGCCTGAGCTGGAAAACATATGGGTGAACCACCCTTACAAATACTTCACTCACATACTCAGCAAATCTTGCCAGGGTTGGCTAGACGACTATCTAATTAGCAACAAACTAGCTGCTTATTCAACATGTTTTCTGCTAGGAAACCCTCATCTGGCATTAATCTTCGCAATAAGCCTTACTGACCAAGGTTACCTTCACTTAGAAAGAGTTCTAGGGGCGGTAAAGTCCGCTCTGGAAATTTTACGTGAGGAGCCGATTGATAAAAATCTCTGGGATGAAATTCTACTCAGTGAAAAGCTGCAATTTGAATTCAAACCAAAAGAGAACATGTTTGATTTCGCTATGAATTCCATGGTGACACTCATGAAACAGCAGCCTCTGCAAAATCTAATGGATTATGCAATTCCTAAGAATTTCAATGAGAATGAACTTACAGACATAAAATCATCCTTGAGTTATGAAAAGTGCACAGTAATGTTAATGAGTAATAAATTGAAAGGATTGTCACAAGTTGAGAAATGGTATTCAGTTCCTTATGAGATCTGTGATTTGCCACTTGTTTCACGCGATTCCAACTTAAACTTACAGTTCCCGAGCCTTAATCAAATGCTTCCTAAAAATTTCGATATTTTGGACTCCAGCAAAGGGTCATCACAAGTGATTAAGCTGCATGCTATACCTGCTTGGTATGCACTTGATAATTCAAGTCCTAAGGTTGACATTAGGTTTGCTATTCAAGCTCCCTATAAACTTGAGTTGAAGCACCTTGCGGCCAATGAGCTTTTTATGGCTATGATTCGCGACAGACTGTTGACTTACAAGTCGGATTTTTCAAATTCGGGAATAACACACAGGTTTGAGTCACATAGCGATTGCAATTGTGTTTTTTTGCAGTGTTACAGAGAATCAACATCGCAGCTCTTGGATATGATCTCAAATACCATTACATCAGACCCAATTAAATCGCGATTTGAGGAAGTGAAATCGAACTTCGTGAGATCTCTAAGAGCGTACTTAAGATCAGCTGCGATCAACCGATTACCTGAATACATTTATAAATTGTTGCTGGAATCTCACTTTACTGTTGATGATTATATACCAGTTTTGGAATCAATGACTTTTGAGGATTTGATTCAATATTCGCATCGACGTGGAGCTCTTAAGATGATGATTGTAGGTAACATCGTTGAAGCAGATGCGCAGGAGTTGGCGACGATGCTTATTGAACGTATAGGAGAGAGTGTAGAAGCTGTTACTTCTCGGTCATATCGATACGACTTTGAATCTGAGTTTGCATTCCAAGTTAACTTGTATGATGATAAGCAAAAGAATTCAGGTTATGCAGCACTCTTTAGCTTTGGATTATGTGATTATAAACAGTGGGCCACCGTAAAAGCTGTTGAGCGAGTAATGAAACAAAGGATTTTTCACATCTTGAGAACTGAGCAACATTTGAGCTACGTTGTTAGAACAGAAACCAAAAGATTAAAGAACAGCCTATGGCTTCAAATTTCCCTTCAAAGTGATCAAGATACAGCATTTGTTGAGCAGCAGGTTGAGATTTGTTTAAAAAGAGTGCTTGATGAGCTCGAAGAAGAGGACGAAGAAGAGTTCGAAAAGCGTATGAAATCGCTTTGTCGAGAATACCGCAAGCCGCCTCCAAATTTGTACGAAAATGCAACTTATAAATGGGAAGCTATAATTGAAAATGACTCATTCGACTGGAGAGAGAGAATTGCTGATGAATGCGAAAAATTGACAAAATACGATATCATGAATGCAATCAGAACACATATTGTAGCAAACACATCCCGAAGTAGAGTGGGATTTCATTTAACAGCCCACTCTAAATCGGATATGAAATGCATTGGAACGCGTATCATTGATGTGGATTCACATCTCAACAACTTAAAATTTAACTAAGCTTCTTAAGTATAAATCTAATCATAATTATCATCAAATCTAGCAGTGTTCAACGACAGTAAATGTTTCTAATGGCTTGTTAACCAAGTAGACATTGAGTGCATCGGCCAACCTCTGAGCACCTTCTTTAATTGCATTCTTATCGGCACTAGCAAAAGTTCCTCTGAAATAGAAGCGTTCACCATCTTCAGATTTGTTAACTTGACACCAATGTCCGGGAACAACCAAGACGTTAAACTCTTCGGCGGCATTTTCAAACAAACGTTCCTCAACAGACAGTGCACTCTCTTTCGAATCAGCAGGTAAAGTAACTTGAATCCAGAAAAACATACCAGCACCCGGGATTGCGAGCTTTACACGAGGATTCGTCAATTCCTTTGATAAAACACCACAGCATATGTCACGCCTCTCAGTGTACTCATTCCGTAGTCCAATAAGCCAGTCCACAAAGCCATCTTGACCCCAGCGGTGAAGAACACCATAGACTAAGGCTTGAGCGAATCCGCTAGGCTTAGAGCTTGAAGTTTCAGTTACTTGACGGATGGCTTCAACGAATCGCTGTTGAGCAATAATCCACCCCATACGTATGCCCGGTGCCATTACTTTGGAGAAGCTATCAAGCCGAATTACACGGCCTTCAGTGTCATAATGCAACAAAGAAGGAATTAACGAATCGAGGAATTTCTCACGAGTGTGGGATACCTGATGAACATCACCCATTTGGAGATAATAGTATGGTTCGTCTTCAACAATAAGAAAATCATACTTATTGGCAATTTCCACCACTGCCTTGCGCCTTTCCGCGGAAAGAACTGATCCAGTCGGATTCTGACCTGTGGGGACCATGTATATAAGCTTAGGTCGATATTTAGCTGCTTTAGCTTCCAGGTCTTCCGGAATAATACCAAAATCATCAATTGAAACACCAATTGTAGTACAACCCCTAGTCTGAGCATTCTCCAACGCGGTAGGGAAGGTAAATTCTTCAAATAGGATGGTATCATCAGGTTCACAGAATGTACGTAGAACGGCATCCCAACCAAAAGTATTACCGACAGACATCATGAGGTCCCAATCTTCATAACCGATATTATGAATCTTCGAGGCATGAGCTTTCATGAAATTACGGAGCCTATCATCTCCAGCCGCCGACCCGTATTGCAAGGCCGTAGCTAACTCAATGTCTTCGTTCGATGAATGCTCAAAAACTTTAAATTCAATATTCGCCGAGGATTTGATTTTCGGTGCAGTTATACCATTGGAAAATGGAGCAGCCAATGATGTAGTTCCCACACCATCAAATGGAAATATAGAAGAGTTCGGCGTACCTCCTGCTAGAGATAGCATTCCGGGCTGGCTCATTAAATCATAAAGCTTTTTTAAATTAGGGACTTTCCTCCGACGAGATTCTTCAGTTCTCAAATAATCAAGGTCTTTGCTTGCTGTCTTCATTTCTCAATTGATAACGATATTCTTCTCAACGCGGATAGATAAGTGAGATAACGGGGGAAATGGGTACCCTATCTTGGTTAAGGGCATGCGCCACACCCACAGTAAATCACATCATCTATATAAAATAAGGTGAAAGAGCCGGGGATTGGAGACAATTAGAGGGGTACAAACGGGATTTGTAATAAACATGGGATCCGAGGAGAAGCGGCCCAAAGCCGGACGATAACTATTTTGTGTAGGCTTTTTCTCTGAATAGATGGATAGTGTGGTCTAACCTTTCTACTTTTCCATTAAACAGACTAAAGGAATCTAAATATATATCAGTTAAGATCTCTAAAAAAATATTTTGGTGTGTTTAGTATTGGAATAAGCCAGAAAATAAATTTCCGATGAGAGCATGCGCAAAACATTCTACGTAATAGAGTATATTTGTACAATAGTCGCCTAAGCCAATAGTGGCAGGCGTGGTCTAGTGGTATGACGTTTGCCTCACATGCACAATGTGTTGTGAGGACGCGAAAGGTCCCGGGTTCGATCCCCGGCGCTTGTACTATTGGCCTTTTTGTTTTAAATTTCACTTTTTTTATTTTTTACATTAATTATTTTTTGAATCGGGATTATTGAATTGTAGAATGAGCCATTTAAAACAACTAAAGTGCTTTCCCATTGCTGTTCACCACCGATAACAGTGCAGTTAGCTGCCGAGAGCGGTCTTGCCGATCTCGTTTTTTTTTTCGATTACGGGTTGGGTTTTGGAACTTCCTTGCCGCCGAATGTTTATCTTATCTTATCGGTCTGAACAAACCTTATGAGCCTAATCGTCTAAAACATTTGGTTCGGATTAGATATATACAGGTTAGAGGTATCTAATATCTTATTTAAAAAAAAATAAACAAAAGACTTTAAAAGTATAATCTATTTATATTTTATTATAAAATTATCTTTTATATCAGTAATGATGGATTTAAAAGAATCAAAAGAATTTGAAGAACACCATTCCAGTAAGGTTAATAACGTGTATGAGGTTGCTGTTCATGGCGATCTTGCAGCCGAATATGCTGCAGAATCCGAGATCACCTTGACCCCTGAAGACGACAAAAGACTTAAGCGAAGGGCCGACTTATTTGTGATGCCTGTGGTGTGTGTGCTGTACGGACTTCAATTTGCTGATAAACTGATTCCTTCATCTGCTGCATTGCTGGGGCTTAAGAAAGATTTGTTTGAGAATACTAAAACGGGATATTCTTGGGTTGGCTCGTCATTTTATTTGGGATACCTTGTATTTGAGTTCCCTATGAGTTGGTTACTACAGAAATGTCGCTTAAATTATTATGTTAGTGGCTTGGCGATTGCTTGGGGCATATTGTTGGCATGCACCGCTGCCTGTACTAACATGCCAGCCTTCCTGGCCTGTCGCGTACTGCTAGGTGCTCTCGAGTGTGGTGTTCAGCCCGCCTTTACCATTGTTGTTGCTCAATGGTACAAGAGAACTGAAGTATTCTCCCGTACATCACTGTGGTTTGCTGCTAACGGAGTTGGTGGTATTTTAGTAAGTGCGATTGCTTACGGTTTACGAGCCCACTCTGAGCATAACCCTGATGAGTATCATATGTCTCCCTGGAAGGTAATCTATATTATCATGGGGTGTATTACAATCGGTGTTGGTGTGGCTTTGGGCTTCTTGCTTCCTAGTACACCACATACAGCCTACTTTTTGAGTGATACCGACAAACTGTTACAAATTGAGCGTATCCGACACAACAATCAGGGATTTGGTTCCAACAACTTTAAGAGATATCAATTAATTGAGGGCCTCATTGATGTGCGAACTTGGCTATATGGAATCGCAGAGCTGCTGGGAACTATTCCTAATGGTGGTATTACTGTGTTTGGCACATTGATCATCCAAGGAATGGGCTATAGTGATAAAGAGGCTCTGCTAATGAACATGCCAAGTAGTGCAGTAGAATTTGTTGGATTACTAGTGATTGCTTTTGTTTCTTCTCGGATCTTTACTAAGGGTCGTCTTGTCTATACCTTAGGAGGGTCCCTTTTGGCCGTCTTATGTCTCGCCCTCGTAGCTTGGGGTCCACAGCATCAGTCCCAATTAGCAGGTTTGTATCTTTATTCTATGATGGGACCTATCTCGTATGTTGGTTTTATTTCAATGGTTGAATCTGATATGGTAGGAACCACCAAGAAGCTGACTTCCAATGCTATTTTGCTCATGTGCTACTGCGCTGGTAATATCATTGGACCTCAGGTATTCCTTTCTAGTGAAGCACCTCTTTACCCAACTGGTAAAAAAGTAATGGCATCTACTCAAGCTGCTCAGGTGGTTCTTATCGTAGCTGTTGGAGTTCTGAACTTCATAGAGAACAGGAAGAGAGACAAAGCCGGCATTACTGAGCCTCCAGCTGATGTTCTCAATCCAGAATTTTCAGATCTTACTGATAAGGAAATGCCGTGGTTCCGTTATTCTCTGTAAGGCATGTAGAATACGTAAATGTAACTTGACAGATCATATATAATGCTGAAATCCCAAAATATGAATATCATTTGCTATGATCCCAATTATATTCCACGTATTTATAAATTTACCTTTGAATTCTCATTTTGTCCACGATTCACTTGACTCTTTCCACCGAAATGTTAGTGTTCTTCAGGTTGACCCTGCCATATGAGAACTAATTAGGGAGCATAAGTAAGTTGAATTAATATACATATCTTTTAATGGAAGTCACTACAGACATAAAGCCAAACGCATTTAAATTAATTCAGCTAACTCCAAAATTAAAAGAAAGCCTTGAAAACGACAAATTAAGCCTTAAAAGCAATGGAGAACTTGTTTACGCGTGCACGGATGATTCCACCCATTTGGTTAGAAATCTCAAACAGACAAACACGCTTTTGATCACAAAGTTTATTGAAAATAGATTCGTAACGATTTCGAGTCCTCAGACAATGTTGGAAACTACTGAGGTGTCTGGAAGCATTGATTGGTCACAAATTCCCTTCCATCCTACCAATACGGGAAAATCGTTAATGGAAATTCAACAAAATAGTTGCTGTTCCCCACAAGAATTCTCACAGTTAATGAAAACTCAACCGGCTGGCGAGATTGATGGAATATTTGTGCAACTGAATGCTGAAATGGTTTACAATGTTCTTATATACATGGTAAGTGCGATGGTGGAACATGGGGACGATTCACTACAAAATGGCATCGATTCGCTTAACTTAGATATTGAAGAACCACGAGGAATAATTCAGATGGTGTACAACAAATTTAGTGGGGAGAATGGAGGTCTCAATACTGATCAAATCTGCGAGTGGGTGGGAATAGATATTCTTAAGAAACATACCCCACAGGGAATTTCACGATCCAATTTCATAAGGGAGTGGAAGTTTGATCTGCCTCTGAAATTCACAGCTGATCCTGAGCAACTCTATGGCGGCTTAATTGAGATATCGGGGATGTTTTCTTACTTAGGACCGGAAACCTTGCCTACAAATACGAAACTACGATTACAGAAACTATTTAGTATCAAGCGAGAGTGGAAAATGCCCGAAATAGTTCCATATATTGAGGGGCTTGTTCCGGTCGGTCAAAAGCTAGACAACTGGGTACTCAAACATGCCAAGAAGAAACGAGTGGGAGATGATATTTTCCTTGTTCCTTTGCGATAAAAGAGGGCTAGTAATTAAGTTAGTCCATCACAGTACATAAATATATTAGATTATAGACCGTACTACTTCATAGACACCCAAGAAAACGGCTCCACCAGCACTGATCCACATTGTACGAGGAACCACACCCCGAAAGAATGCACCTGGTCCCTCACTGGAGATTTCCTTTGCCACTGAAAATATGGAAACAGCTGATTTTTCTTGAAGCATGATACGGGTTTTGATCACATCCAATGGGGTTGTAGCAGCAGCAGCAATGCCACCAGCAATACTACCACAAACACTGCCCCAAGCGGGGTTTCGTTTCGCATCAGTTATCTTTTTTAATCTTTCATACAATGGGAACTGAATGGCCGTAAATGGGATCTCTCGCATCAATGTAGTACCATACCCGCGGTATAATCCCCTTAATACACCAATACCACTTTGATTGGATAAAATCGCCCGTAAAGCTGATAAACTCGATGAATATAGTCCAGTCTGTACTCGTTGCTTAACAATTTCACTGGGCACCCTTACACTACAAGCGGCAATTTCACCTAAACTAGCAGCTGACATATGAACCACCGGATCGGACCACCCAAGATCCTTAAAAGTTACCTTAAAATGTTCATAAACGGAAAAAAACAGAGCTGCACCCGGCGCACTAGCCACAATGGTAGATCCAACTCCTGAATAAACACCTCGCCATCCACCATTCGCAAAGAACCCATTTTTGGCCTGGAGACGTGTTTTCAGCGTATCTATTGGGAAAAATACCAGATCAACACAGGTTCCTGCTAAACCGCCGGAAACTAGTGATTCGGTAAGCGTCATTTACTGATTCCTCTGAAAAATGGGCAAGGTTTATGTGGGCATATGTAAATAAACCTCAATGGGATGTTCATTTAGATACGCCATTTGCTCATTAATTGCTTGGATATGTTACTTATATAAACACTTTTAGTTACGTCGGGAATTTATCTGGTCCACCACCTCATCCACAAATTCCAGACTTGCATTTCTTGATACCTTCGTTAAAGTGACCAAATTGATAAGTGTCTTGATACCGATTCCTAACACAGTGGAACCAGTTTGACTATTAATTTGAGCCACAACTTGCTGCTGCTGATGTTCGTCCAAGAAATTCAAATATTTCATGACCTGCTGCAACTCAGTAGTGGAGGATACGGAATTGACAAACATACGCTTAGTGAACAGACTGACTAGATCCAGTCTCTCCATGACATCATAGCGACTAGTTGTACCTAATATCAACAGCGGCTTATCAGCAGGCGGTCTCTGGCGAACCATAGTTCTCAGTGCAGTGGCTAACAAATTACTGAATCTGGGCCCCACATCTGACCACTCAATGATAGTTTCAATATCATCAATGACAATACAGCTCGTTTCTGAACGATAAGAGTCGGCAAATATCTGCTGAATATGAGCCACCTTTTGCTGCTCCGTCATCCCTGTCATGTTCTCAGCCGTGACCAACTTAACAAACGGGAACTCTGATTTGAGAGCAACTGAAGCAGCAATGGCGGATTTTCCTGACTGCGCAGGACCATAAAATAGCGCAGACATTAAACTATCTCCACTAACCTTGACTGCTTCGACGAGTTTGGCACCCTCAGAAAGCAGTGAGGATACTGCTGGCGAAAACGGCACAATACCGTTGGCAATGCATCGTTGAAGGGACTCTTCCGCCACACCAAAAGCCGGCCTAACATCTTGCAATGCACCCAAAAAGTCGCTTCTAGTGATTTCAAGAGGCTTTTTATCATCATATGTCACCTGGCCATTTGCGGTACTAGTTTTTCGGGTCAATCCAGTTTGACTGGCTGCACGGACGACACCGGCAATTTCAGCACCGGAATAGTTTTTGGTAAGTTCGGCTAGTTCATCCAAGTTGACGTCACTACTTAGCAGCTTTTCATCTCTCATGCGCTGAGTATGAATGATGAAAATCTGCTTACGACCGTCTTGATCCGGCAACGGAATCTCTAATTGGATTTCAAATCTTCCGGGGCGCATCAATGCTGAATCAATGAGATCTTTGCGGTTGGTCATACCAATAACCAAGATATTATTTAGCTGATTCACACCGTCCATCTTAGCCAGCAGTTGGTTGACCACATTATCTCCCACTCCAGTACCGTCACCACGTGAGCCTCTTTGCTTGAAGACGGCATCTAATTCATCGAAGATAATGATGTGCAGATTTGAATCATCACCCTTGCTACGGTACTCTTCTTCAGCATCCTTAAATAGCTTACGGATATTCTCCTCTGACGCACCGACGAATTTGGATAGCATTTCCGGACCGTTGACGATCTTAGGTTCTACTGCATTCAACATTTTACCAATCTGTCGAGCAATCAGAGTTTTACCGGTTCCCGGAGGTCCATAAAGCAGCATTCCCTTGACATGGGTGATACCAAGCTTCTCAAGATCTGCGGGGCTGGCCATACGTGTAACAAAAGCACGGCGCAAAATCGTCATGAATTGTTTGTCTAAACCACCGATGCCCATGTTTTTGAACTCAAAGTTCGGCTGGAACAAGTTAGTTCGGGCCTTGCTAGCACCTTTCAGAATCATGGGGCTTCCTGCAGTTTTCATAAAACTTACCTGAGTTTGCGGCAATAAAATGCCTCGAAGTCCATTCACTGGTTCGCTCTTCCCATCTAGGTCCATGACTGATGTAGATTTAACAATAACTCGAAAGTTAATGCCATTCTGATCTATAGCAAACACTTGTCCTGGACTGAACACTTTGGACTTGAAAGTAGTTAACACTTGATTTGCCAATACTCTTTGTTCGTACTCACGAGTTGATGTTTTGTTTTGGTTATAGAAATTGATTTCCAGCTGTAAATCAGCCAAATAAACCTGGTTGCCTTGAGCTCTGAAAATATCAAATGGATGAACGTCAACAATCTGTTTAAGTGGCCACTGGGCCCATTCACGCTGAGGACCACCTACTCCACATTCATTGGGTTGTAAATTGGACTGAATACGAGCAGTGAACACGAATTTGTTGTCACAGATTACGTATTGACCATCATGGAAAGTATTCGGAGGAACACCTATAGAGTTCTCTAAAACTAGATCCCTAGTCGGATTTGCTACAAGTAACTGTCTAGCTGGTACTGGACTGAATTCCGGAACGATTGAGTGTGATGAATGATTCTTTCTAAATCCCAATTTCTCAATCATTGTATGTGTTACGTGGGTTGGGTACAACGAATGAATATAAACACTAATAAAGAGAAGATAAATAAAAAGTAATTAGTATATAATAATAAACTGAATAAAATATAATAAAAAATAAGGGCAAACAAGTCACAACAATATTAAGATACAATGCTAAGATACAAAGAAAGAAAAATAAATAACGATAAATAAAAAGCACTTAGTACAAGAGTAGTGTAGCCAATGACACCTTTCCATACTCATTCAACAGCATACTGAACTAATAACCATAAACTACACCCTAAACATTGCACGGAAACTTCATCAGCCTCTAAATCAAGATCCGTCTCAAGTAATAGATACCCCGAATCTTCTCCACAACGACAATTCCTACGCCATTGAAACATTCCATCAACTTCTGACTGCGAGAACTCCGAAAGATCTACAGTTTCACTGTATAAAATTGGCCCCACGAGTTCAGCCCCTAGTCCATCTTCTGTTCTACTATTGATTGACTTATATGCCAAATTGATCTCATCGACTGTGAACTTGCTATTTTGGGATTTATCCGGATGATTTTCCAACAATGCTCGTTTATATGCTTGTTTTATTTCCTGTTCATTGGAACCGGGTGCAATTTTCAGCACTCGAAACGGATCAGACATGCTTACATAATCTTTTTTCCGGCACTAAAATTTCCAGATTTCTATTCAGATTTCCATAAAATGCACTGTATTATCCGTGCTTCAGGCGTAAAAGTTGACAATGCTGATTTTCAAGTATATAAAAAATCAGACAAGAAAAAGAAATCCCTTTATATCGAGGGCACTAACCTATCCAACCCCCAGATTGGGTATCAAGGAACTCAAGATGCCGATCAGAAGTATTGTCTGGTATTAAAGGACGAGAATACCGGACAGCTTGATATTTGTGATGCTGAGCTATTTGATGTAACTACTTTTGTGAAGTCAGCTAACCAGGAAAACCTCTCCCATGTTATAAGTCAACATGGTACTCATAACTGGCAACAGCGCACCAAATTGGGTGAAGCGTTCGGTACTAAACGCGCAAAATCAGCAATTAACGATGTGAGTCGAAACAAACTCGATGCGGAAATGCTGGATGGGCTGGAGTCCGCAATTGTGGAAAATGTGGAACAACGTACGGTCAATCTTCCTTCGGCTGAGCAGAGATTACAAACAATTGAAGCCGATCGACCGATTCCACCATTTAATGCTGATACTAGTGATGTCTCAGAAATCTATTCTCTGGAGTCTATTGTTCCTGAGTCTGAATTTGCGCTCTGTTTGCCTATTGTTGATGATATCCTCAATACTTCTGATGACGAATCCAAGCTTGACAAGTTACCGTTCAAGGACAGTGATTTCGTCAATGCTCGTGTGATTCAGACAATTGTTGATGATTCGAACGTACGTCCTCGCTTACAGATCTTAGTGTACATCAGCTTTTTACGGGCCGTATACCAGCACCGTAGATCTACTAGTCGTCAACAGCTGATAGAGAAATGTGGTGAAAATATAGCTTCTGAATTATATGATGGTATTTTGGAACGATTCGCCATTGTTCGTGCTGGATTCTTCGGACAGTCTCGCGACAGAAGCTTTGTTATTGATCCTTTTCATCAAGACAAGCTTGTGTGTTATATGATGGCATTGTGTCTTCATGCAAACGATTACGAGCTGGACGTGACTCCATTAGCCCATGAAATCTCCCTGAAATCATCTAAATTGGTTAACCTGTTACGAAACTTGGGTTGTGTTCCGCGTGCTCCCAATGCCGGTGAAGCAAAAGCCCGTGAACTTACCGGCACAAGTGCATCTTCATATCGTATCGTATCTCTTAAGGCTCCTCTCAAATTACCAGATGTTGTAAGAAGAAAGCAATAGACTAAATAAACAGCTAAGTACATAAATATTTATTAATACTAGATTTTTTTCTCTTTTATCTTTTCCTAATCCCGGAAAGGTCTATCGATACTATCGTCGCCAAACGGTTCGTCAAGATCGCCAAGTGGGTCATTGTCTGCGAATGGCTCATTGATATCTCCTACATTTGTACTTGCGAGATCGTCGCCACTATCATATTCATCAGACTCTAAGATACGCGTACGCTCTTCATCATCCATTCGAGAGTAGAAGCCAAGATGGTCTTGTGGCCGTCTCGAACTGAAGTAAGGAATAATACTTGACACGTATGTCCATATGGCTGCAGCTTTTTCGATAATAATAGTCCCCGGGCTGCTATCCTCTCCACCCAACATCCCTCTTTGTCTAACCCTCAGGTATATGAAGTATAGAACCACAAAGAGAGCAACTAAGAAAGCGAAATTTACGAAAAAGAGAATGAATGAAAGAAAGAATGATCGGGATTTCTTAGGGTAGGAATCATTATCATCATCAGGTTTCTTGTTATCACCATCATTATCATCGTCAGATTTCTTGTTATCACTATTATCATCATCGTTTTCATTACCATCGTCGTCACTTCGACCACCATCACTTTGATCAGGAAATTGGGCTGCAAAATCTTTCTCACGCCCCGGACAGGGGAACAATCCTGGTTTATCAAGAACAACACCGTCTTCACAAGTAGACACAGGGATCTTGCGATATCCAGTAAATTCATGCCACGCAATTGCGCCGTTAGCACATTGAGTTTTCTTGGTAGGTTTAGAGAACCCTTTGATGAGCTTGCAGTCTCCAGTTGCATCTTCCTCGTAACCGTAATCGCACTCATAATCATTTCTGCTGCATTCACAATTTTCAACCGTTTTTTTATTGCCATCATCTTTACCGATATTATTCACAAAGCAAAGCCTCTCCGGTTTCTTTCGCTGGTAAGTAGTCTTGTGTCCAAGGAAGCACTGATCTTCTAGTTGCGGATGAGAAGGAACCCAGAGGTCAAAATCGTTGGCCCGACAAGTTCGCTTAGTGATCTTGCTAAAATCTAACTGAACGATAATACTGGAATCACCCGAGGAAAGAGGGGGAAGTCCAAAGATGATAAATTTTCGACTCGTATCAGAAGGAATTGTCGCTAGATTGACGACTTTGATCATTTCCTCACTAAACTGAAATGTATCCCAGGTCGCACCCTCATCGAGACTGTATTGAACCGAGTTTGTTGGTTCCATACTGTCAATTAGAACTATAATTGAGCCCGAATCACCAAATTCCCAGAACATTGGCCTATCGCTGACCTTGAACCAACTCACACCTGCATCGCGACTCATATATGTTTGTGAACCTCTCAGGTGCTTTAGTTCATCACCAACGTTGCCTCGGCCCATCAGAATACCTACTGCAGATGGGCTCGATGGTTGGTTCCGCGGGTCTAATCTTTCAGTGTAACCATGCAAATTCAAGAATTCACCATCCTCAGAGTCACTTGGAGCTGCCAAACGTTCCCAGAACGCTCCATTACTGTGAGTAATGTAAGTTGCTAACTTTTTGTCCACGCCAGTAGAGCGAACCTCTTCAGCGTTAATAACAACATTAGCCACCATCACACCCTCTACTGACTGCAAGTGGTCAAAGTCAACGTATCCGCTGAATTGATCTGCAGCACGGTTTACATCCTTCAGCACGGTAACCATATCAGTGCCATAACCACCGCTACGGATTATTGCCCCGAATTCAGTATCACGCGAGGTGTAGGTAGTCTCATACAACGTCACGGTTTCATCGTCTGAAGATACAACCACAATACCACCCTTACCAATACCAGATTTAATATCTGGCGGAAACTTAATTGGTTCAAAATTGATACCATCACGACTAACTAGTAGTCCATTTTTACTGTTAGAAGGAGAGGCCAAGATGAACTTCTTATCGACAACAATATCATTCAATTGGCCAGCACCAGCAACCTTGTTTACGTCCTCCTTGAAGTAATCAGTTGAGTACTCAAATTTCATTGCCATCTTGGACGAAATAGCATCGTCAAATTCTCCTCCGCTATCCAAACTCATACAGTAGAGAAGATCTTCATGGGTCTCCTTCACCAATCCGCTAATCCATTGACAAAAAAATGAAGAATCATAGAATTTATCCCAGGTTTCACCGCTATCTTTACTAACATAAGATGCATATGGACAGCTGAATGGATCCTCGCAATCGTCCGAACCAGTAAAAAGCATCCAATCTGGATGACTCGGATGGAACAAAATCATACCTGGCAACACAGAATACATTAAATTGGGATTAGCAGGTAACGCGATGCTTTGGAAGGTTTGTCCTCGATCCCAAGATATCCAAACATTGTTCTCCTTAATTCCAGAAGAAGTCACTATATAAATTTGGTGATCATCTGTAGCACTTAAGTATACACCTAGCGCATCATTAATTGCACTTAATTGGGACCAATCTGAACCTTGGTTCTGGGTGATGAAGACTTCACCAGCAGTATTCCACATTAAAACAGTCTCATCATTTCCTGATTGCTCAGTTCGAGGTAAATATAAATAATCTTTTAGATGCTCGCTAAAGCTTTGTAAATTAACGGAGATCTTATCATTATTAGCGCGAATTGCTAAGCCATTGCAGCATGGGATTATTAATGTGAGAGCAGAGGCTAAATTCATATTTTGTGTTGCAATCAATTTATTTTTATATGAACGCGCGCCAACAAACACCTTCAGGTCGTCTTGATCTTAATCCCCAAAGCGCTGATAAGGTTAGAGAACAAAGGGCGGGGGAGGGTGGAGGTTCGAGTTTAGATACAGATAGCGGTATCAAGTACCCACAGTCTACCATCTACAACTTCAACAGGCTGAGCAGATCTATCAAGCAAACAAACCTTACGGGGCTTAACATTTAATGCTACTTTACTCCTTTTTGAAAACCCTCACTGGACAGGAGGTTGTGTTTGAACTCAAGAACAACCTTAAGGTCCAAGGTGTACTTCGATCTATTGATCAATACCATAACCTGCGTGTAGACGATGTTCATATTATAAATAACGAGCTTTATCCTCATCTAAATTCGGTCACTTCTTTGTTTATTCGTGGTCCAACGTTGAGATATGCCCATCTGCCTAAAGACGCCGTGGATACTGACTTATTGCAAGATGCTACAAGAAGAGAAGCTGCAAGGGTAGATATCATTTGATGTCATGTATTTATAAATAAATATATATAGATATATATAGATATATATTCATTGTTTATGCGGGGGGTAGAAATGCTCCGTACAAGGTAGCCTGGGTACATGTCCATACGATGAATCCGCCGATCCATAATTTTGCCCGGGATGGATCTTTGTTAAGCATATTAGCAAGATAAAGACTTGGTCCGGGTAATCCCGAAGCAAGTCTGTTCACGATTTGGACATGCCAGAAGAATACAAGCCCAATGATTGTGATCAATTGAACTAGAGCAATACCGTGAAGTTTTCGTTGCCAAAGAAATCGGGATGAATGCCATAACAGCGTGAGCACTGGTGCTGCTAACAAGAAATTCGGTATATTAGCGACTGTCCAGTAAGTAAAGAATCCATTATCCCAGTACTTTGCCTGCACGTGGGTATATATGGAGGGTACCAAGTTGTTGCACCATTCAGATCCGGGACAGTATGCATAGTATGCCTTGAGCTGGGGATAAGCGAACAGTGCTCCCAACACACTTCCACCAACAATCACACTGAGTATGCTTGGGGTGGTAAGCAAGGTCACTAGAAACATGCACCCCCAAAGGAGACTATTAGATCGTAGCTGAGATGCAAATCCCAGCAATATCCCAGCTATCACATACCTTTGGTATTTGACGAAGAGTAGTAGTCCTGCGAAAGCAAGGGCTGCAGAGGCACTTTCTGCATAGCCGTTGATCATAAAGATACCTGCTGGGTTTAGTGCATAGATGACAGCCGCATATTCAGCATTCAATCGCAACTGGCGAGTTTTGGCGATTTCATAGATCAACAATACCGCCAGAACATGTGAACATAACGATAGGACATGTGCAGTTAGTGTTTTGCTAATTAAGTCATTACCGGGACTTATTTTCGAGATCAGGGCAGCCCATTGTCGGCTAAATGCGAATTCATGCTCAAATGCTGGTCCCTGGTGGGAGAACATCCCTTCAAAAAGCACGAGATCCCATGCGAGAAGACGTTTGGCAAGATCTCCTAACAGCCCACAGGATTCATTATACTCTGTGAACAATAAGTACGACGAAGTGTCCCAGATACTGGAGTTCACGAACAGAGCCAATATAAGCAAGATCTTATGTCCCAGACAAATACAAACCGCCCGCGTCCGGGCCCCCATACCAAAAACCCTAACTAAAAGTTAATAAGAAATGAGAGCGTAATAAATTACAAACTAGATTAGGATAATAATAATAAAAAATAATAATAATAAGGAACTGAAGTTAGTAATTAAACGGCCAGGTAAAGCAAATAATAAGTAGAACTAAAGAAATGTTAGAACGTGTTTAATAAAAGTATAAATAAATATGGTGAATCAGATACATAGAAATAACGTCAATTATTTTCGATGAATTCCAGAATGCAGTTGGTACCCTACTGAGATTACTGAATGTATCAGTGACCAACCACTCGAACCGAGAGAGGAAAAACCACGCCAACAAGCCATACCAAAGTAACGACAAAAACCAAGAAAGAAATTCTAAAAAAGAATTCACAAAAATCAGCTTTTCACATATCCTTCTATGTTAATTGTTCTCCTTGATCTGACTTCCCCACACGTTAATTTTCAGCGCTTTGCCCCTACCCATACCCATAGCCCATGCCAAGACATTTCGCGTTACTCCGCACCGTTCCAATGTTACATTTACCCTGAGACCACATACCATCTAAATACTGTAAGGTTTACCTTTTTGCAACAATATCAGATATCTTAACGGGATAATAGACATAAACATTTCTTGGTCCTTTTCTCTGTGGGGGTTGTTTTTCTATTTATACATTTTGGTTACTAACATTTGATTTTCTACTTCATTTTTGTTTTGATTTATTTCCGACACCAAAGTATAGCATGGCCGATATAAATACAATTGCAACTATTGGAGTGGCGATAATTTTCGCTTACTTGGGCTACAAATTTATCTTTGGTGGCTCAGATGTCGACCAGCAAACCAATGCATTTGGCCAAGCTGCTGGCAATGATGATGAAGCCAGTAACAACTTGATGGCCAGCATGATCAAAAACAAGAAGCAAATCGCCGTTGTTTATGGTTCTCAAACTGGAACAGCGGAAGATTTAGCTTCCAAGCTTGCTAAGGAGATTAGTTCTAAGTTTGGCTTAAAAACTATGACCGTTGATCCTGATAACTACGAATTCGATAGTTTGGACCAATTCGGTGAGCGTCACCTCGCTATTTTTCTGATGGCAAGCTATGGTGAGGGTGAACCAACTGATAATGCTCAAGAGTTTATGACTTTCATGCTTAACCAGCCTAGCTTCAGTAGTGGCGGCGATGAGCTTAGCGAGCTGCAGTTTGCTGTGTTTGGACTGGGTAATACCAGTTATGAGCACTACAATAAGGTTGGTAGAGATTTGCAGGACGCTTTAGAAAAGCTCGGGGCTAAGTCTTTGACAAAATACAGTGAGGGTGATGACGGAAAGGGAACTATTGAGGAAGATTTCATGGCCTGGAAGGAGCAGCTTTTCCACGATTTGACGAATAAATGGGGAATCGAGGAGCGCGAAGCTGTTTATGAGCCCAGCATCGAAGTGAAGCCCCGTGAGGAGTTATCCAGTGAGTCACCGGATGTTTACTTGGGAGAGCCTAATCTCAAACATTTGTCGGCTAGCAAGGCGGGTCGTGCCCCAAATGGGCCTTTCAATTCCTCAAACCCAACTTTAGCTACAGTTAAGAAGGCTTATGAGCTTATGCAGGGTGGCGAACGCAATTGTGTTCATATGGAGTTGGATATTACTGGTGTGAAATACAATACTGGTGACCACTTGGCAGTCTGGGCTCAGAACTCCGAAGAGGAAATCAATCGCTTTTTGACTGCCTTTGGAATCAGCGATTCGCGACGCAATGAGGTCATCTCTATTAATGTTTTAGACAAGACCTCTAATGTTCGTGTGCCGTCTCCTACCACTTATGACACTGTGGTACGATATTACTTGGAAATCAATGGCCCCGTCTCTCGACAGGTGTTGGCAATTGTGGTCCCTTTTGCTCCTAGCGAGGAAGCGAAGGCCGCCGCTCTTAAACTTGCTAGCAACAAGGATTTATTCCACTCTGAGGTCACGGTCAAGTGCTTTAATTTGGCACGTTTGATGTTATCTCTCAGCAACAACCAGCCCTGGAAATCCGTTCCCTTCAGTTTCTTGATAGAGACAGTTCCGCACTTGCAGCCTCGATATTACTCTATTTCCTCTAGCAGCGTCGAGAACCCTGGTTTAGTCAGTATAACTGCTGTTGTTGAGCGTCAAAAACCCTCTACTTCTCAGCATGAGATCCGTGGTGTTGTTACCAATAACGTTCTTGCCATTGAACATGCTTTGAATGGACAACCTGACAAAACATATAACTTGCAGCGATCTTCTCGCGATGGTAGTAAATTCTCTAATGCTTCTGGAGAGTTGAAGCTCCCTGTTCACGTACGTCACTCACTCTTCAAGTTACCCAAGCCTTCCGTCCCTATCATCATGGTGGGACCTGGCACGGGAATTGCCCCTTTCCGTGGCTTTGTACGTGAGCGAGCTTCATTGGCTGCTCAAGGAACTGAAGTCTCTAAGGCTCTTTTGTTCTTCGGTGCTCGTCACCAGAAGTCTGAGTTTTTGTATGGGGAAGAATGGCCCCAGCATAAAGAGTGGCTTGATGTTGAGTTGGCTTTTAGTCGAGATGGACCGAAGAAGATTTATGTTCAGGACAAGATTCGCGAACGTGCTGCTGATGTCAATAAGTTAATTGAGGATGGTGCAGTATTCTATGTATGTGGAGATGCCAGTCGTATGGCTCGCGATGTCCAAGAGGCGTTACTTGATGTAATTTCCTCGGAACGTAAGATTTCCCGCGATGAGGCTGAGAAGGTGGTTCGTAAAATGCGCTCTCGTAATAAGTACCAGGAGGATGTTTGGTAAATTTATGAAGAAACTTTATAGATTATTAGATTTATAAAATGATATACCCTTAGTTTATGAACAATGATTTTATGTCTCACTTATATAAACTAATTGATCTAGCTATAGTAATTCATTCTAAGTAAAGATTTAAAGATTACTCAAATTATTGTTTCTAGTTTAAGGCAGCACAAACAGACTTTCGCTATAATTGATCGTTGTTTCTATAGTGTATTCTTGTCAACCCATAACCTCGACAGTTTAGTTCTTAGGGTTTACCAATCACGTACTCTCTAAATGATGCTAAATATAGGACGTCAGAGTCCCATTAAATCATTTAATTTTGTAACAAGATCATTCTCTACTGCACCATTTTTTGTAACTAATTGCTGGTACAATTCTCTGCTTTTGAGAACTAGTAAATTTAGGCGCACAAGCTCTTTTTTCAACAATGTTTCGATATCTTCTCAAATGTTAAGATCTAATTTTCCCGCTCGTAATTTACGAAATTATGGTACTTCAGTTAATAAAAATCAACTGATGGGGAACCAATTGCCTTATAATCAATTAGGAGTTGGTGATATACCTCGTGCCTCTAGATTCTCAAAGCCTCGAGTTATCAGTTCTAGAGGTGTGGGTATATGGTTAATTATTTGTGGAGTTAGCGTATTCGGAATTGTTGTATTGGGAGGATTGACGAGACTGACGGAGAGTGGATTAAGCATCACGGAATGGAAGCCATTGACCGGTGCATTACCTCCCATGAATGAGGCAGAATGGGAGCATCAGTTCAGTCTATATAAGAATTCACCAGAATTCCGTGAATTGAATGCACATATGACGTTAGATGAGTATAAATTCATTTACTATATGGAGTGGGGCCACCGACTGTGGGGAAGAGCAATTGGAATGTTAGTGCTTATTCCTGGCCTTTATTTTGTACTCAAAGGGCGCACATCCCCGCCTACAAACCGAAGATTACTGGGAATTTCACTTTTATTGGGTCTTCAAGGCGCAATTGGCTGGTGGATGGTCCATTCTGGTTTAGATCAACATCATCTTGATTCTCGAGCTGACACGCAGCCTCGAGTGGGTCATTATCGACTCGCAACACACCTGGGAGCAGCTTTCTTACTTTATTTTGCTATGACGCTTACTGGACTTGGCATTCTTAAACAAAACCGATATCTCCGTAACCCTGTCGCAGGACATAGTGAGATAACGGTACTATCTAGTGCCTTAGCTACTTGGCCCCGTCGATTTGCGTGGGGATTACTTCTTATGGGATTTTTAACGTCTATAAGTGGATCCTTTGTGGCTGGTCTGGATGCTGGTTTACTCTACAATTCCTTTCCTATGATGGGTCGTGGTATTATTCCCAGTACCAATGAACTATTTGATGATAGGTATACTCACGAAACATCCCCCACGCAATGGAAAAGAATCTATAAAAATGTTCTCGACAATCCAGTGACGGTACAGCTGGGCCATCGTATCTTAGCGGTCTCCACCTGGACAGCATCATTGGCATTCTTCTTATACGCTAGACGAAGACGTAACCTGTTGCCAAAGTCAGTGTTCAAAGGGGCTCATGGTGTATTTGGATTCGCGACTCTACAGGCTGCTTTAGGAATCACTACGCTCGTTTACGTTGTACCTCTACCAGTAGCAGCTACACACCAGGCCGGTGCCTTGGCTTTTCTGACATCCATTTTAGTTTTAATTACTCGTCTCCGTGTTCCACGACATCAAATCACCCGTATAATCAGACTTATGGCAGAGAAAGTGAAGGCAGAAAAGGTCAAAGCATAGCTTAATATAAGGTCCCGTGGACTTCTGTACATAAATAAATATAACATTAATAATAAATACAATATAAATAAATAAATTAATAAAACATGAGATTTTTCTTCTTTTGATCACAGCAAAGTGAGCATATCCATGTGCCCTTCGGTATACTTGACATTCCTATACATTCAGTATGATACCATCCTATGGGACAAGTATCAGAATCACAGGCGATCATATAACCCTCGGTATCTTGTCGACAGATACAGAACAATTCATTGACAGTTTGATCACCGAAGTCAGGACTAGGGATCTCACTTGGGATATTGTCAAGTGAATCATCTGCCAATAAAACGGTGTCATCGGGATTTTGGGAGCTAGAAAAAATCAACTCTTCATCCATAATTGGTTCGCATTGTTTTAACTTTCGTGATTGAGCCCATCTGACGATACGAGAGATTCCATCCATGTGTTGAGAGATACAAAGGGATTGTTTCGACAATTCATCATGAGCAACTAAAGCGAATTGAACTTGTTCTGAAGTTAATTGTGGCCACATCATTTTGGAGAGAATTGTGGGGAATTGTATTTGGATGAAAAACCGGGTGGTTTGGGGCATATCCAGGGCAAGGTGTTAAATACCACCAAGCACCACCAAGCACAGAGTGAAAGATCGGATACTACTGAGGAATCTTCTCAAAACCAAGATGTTCCTTACTTAGATCAAGTATTGCACTCAATTGAGCCTCAGTAAATCTAATGTCAGCTTCCTCAATCAAACAGAACAACACCGGCCAATTATCGGGTGCAGCGTTAACCAATTGGAGAATTTCCGCCTTTTCTAAGTTCAATTTTAATTTTTTAAGTCCCTGAATGAAGGCAGCAATTCCTTCCGGGGTTTGTGGGTTCTCTAAATTTCCGGATGGTCTTTCACGGAGGTACGCTTGGATCTCTACACATATGGTTTGAGCATTCTGTATAGTCCCGGTGTTTTCTTTCACCGATGCCACGTGGCTCATAACTTCTGCATCACAGAGCAATGGGCCACTAGCTTCAATTACTTTCATTACTAACTCACAATTGAGCCACTATGTCTGTCAATTAGACGAGTACACTGTACTACTACTCTGAGCTACTCCGAGCTCGATCCAGGGCCAGGGGAGTGCCGCTTACCAATCATTTCAGCTGGTCTTTTCTTTAGGGCTCAGCCCTAGTTAAATGGCCATCTCCCAGCCATAAGTGACCGTACCATGGTGCCAAATAAATTGTGTTAGTCAGCTGGGACTTCCTGGACCACTCTCTCTACCCAGTGTGAAATTCCTGATTCCCCTCCACTTGTACTGACAAGAACCGTCTCTCAGTAATTTTAACCCATCAAAATGTCTTTGACTGTCACTGAGAAGGGAAACTTCCAGCATATCCTGCGTCTTCTTTCGACTAACGTCGATGGTAACATCAAAATCATGTACGCCTTGACCACCATCCGTGGTGTTGGTCCCCGTTTCGCCAACTTGATCTGCAAGAAGGCTGATGTTGACATGTCCAAGCGTGCCGGTGAGCTCAGCGTTGACGAGCTCGAGAAGCTCATCACCATTATCCAGGACCCTCTGAAACACAAGATCCCTGGTTGGTTCCTTAACAGACAGCGTGATCCCTCTGATGGCAAGGATGCCCACTTGTTGGTCAATCAGCTCGACACTAAGTTGCGTGATGACATTGAAAAGATGAAGCGCATGCGTTTGCACAAAGGTCTCCGTCACTTCTGGGGCTACCGTGTTCGTGGTCAGCACACCAACTCCACCGGTCGTCGTGGTGGTGTGACTGGTATTGTCCGTAAGGCTCAGAGATAAGCTAATAATATAATTTATAAATTCTTATAGGAAGGTTTTTTTTCCACTTTCCCCAAATTCTATTTATGTATATCTAGGTTACTCCTTGAAAGTCTGCTTCTCGGCAGGATATGAAGGTCCTACCAACTGAATTCCTAAACTAGCAAGCCATTGTCCCTGCTTAATGGATGTCTCTAAGGATTTGCCCTCAACTTGAGCAGCAACAAATCCAGCAGCAAAAGCATCACCAGCTCCATTAGTATCGAGAACTAACTTCTGATCCAAGGGAACCACCGGGAACTTATGTACCGTCACATCACTGCTGCTAGCACCCGGTTTAGCGACAGCCACAACGGTGTCTTCCAGACCCTGGGTGATAACAACGACACGAGGACGAGCAGTGTTTGCCTTGGGTAACTTAGCAATGTACTTGGCAACGGTCTCAGCATCAGATCCTCCAGTCTCGTGAGTCGAAGCATAAGCCTCAGCCTCGGACTCATTTGCAATAAGATAATCCCAGTATTGACTTGTAGAATCCAATGCATCCTTGAAAGCGGTGGGGATGAACGGGGCACTCATGTTGACACCAAAAAGCTTATTTGTGGCGGCAGCATGCTTACCAAGTTCAATAATAGCATCAGGACAAACCGTAAAGTGGTATCCACCAACATAAAAGACACGGGCTTGTTCAACGAGAGACCACTGTTCGGGAGCTTTAAGATGCTCGACCTTGTAGTGGTTTGCCGCTGCTAAATCAGTAGCCAATGAACGGTCCTTACCAGTGATCAGTGCAGCACACTTACCGGTGGGATAATCTTCTTGGAACTGGTAGTGAGTGACAACGCCGGCGGATTTATTGGCCTCCAACAAACGATCACTGTAGACATCCTTACCAACCGAGCCGAAGTAGGCAACACTATTGGCAGGAAGAAGATAAGCAGCACCACGTGCAGTGTTCTGAGCAGCACCGCCGGCAATAAGCACGACGCCGGGCATATTCAACACCTCCTTGTAAATGGGCATATGTTTGTCTTCCACAAGAATGGCATCGTTAGCCTTCAAATCGTATTTCGCGAGGTATGCAGAGTCGACATGGACCTGTAAATCAAGAAGCGGGTTTCCCAAACAAACTAAATCAACCATTTCAATGAGTGTGGAGAAGAGAAGTATAAAAAATGGCAGGATAAGTTATGGCCCAGGGGTAGGGTGATCATGGTAAAACCTAACCACAACCACAAACCTGTAGAGGTGTTTACATTTCAGTGATATATATAAACTAGGTACAATAATGCCAGAGATACACTGACAACTGGCAGTAGTTGTCAGCTATATATAAAGTATTGATAGATAAACTCATGCATTGCTAAACTAGCTATTTAGATGCCGCATCCTTTGCTAATTGATCAGCTGCTTCATTGCCGGCATGTCCAGAATGAGCAGGAACATACTCGATATTAACAATGACTCCTGATGCTCTCAAATCAGCTAGATACTTACGGGTCGATTGTATAAGGTCCTGATTCTTCACTTCACCACCAGTACTAGTCTTCCAACCGTTCTGTTGCCAATTGTCTCCCCATTTACCGATGCAATTTTGAGCGTACTGAGAGTCAGACCTGATGACATAGCTAGATTTAGAGCCGGATTCTCGACTGATACCTTTCAATGCATTGTCAATAGCACTCAACTCACCACGATTATTGGTCTGTTCTGATCCAGAAACTTTCCCACTGGCGTTACGAATGTCATTTGCACCCCAGTAAACAGCCCAGCCGGCTTTAGCTCCTCGTCGTCCATTCCCAAGAGAGCTTCCATCAGTGTAGATGACTTGAGCGGAAGAAGATTGGGGCTTGGAGTAAGAAGAAGCTGAGTAGGAATCAGAATAAGAACGAGAAGTGGACCCAAATTTATTTGTGCGAGGTGTGTAGGTAGACCGAGATGAGTATCCTCTTGAGCTAGATTTTGAGTTTCCACCACTAGCAAATTTTTGAGCTTCCGCCTTGGTAGCAAATGACTTGAATTGAGCCCCAGAATATCCATCTACTTGAGACTTGCAGTCGCTCCAATTGTTATACACTCCGCTCGATCGTCCCTTTGCTACCGCATAGTATTTCCCCATTTGTTCAATGAAGGGATACTTTGAAAACGTAAGCCAATCTTTAAATAGTTTAGTAATTAGACAAGGAGCGAAGTAATTTGGTTTCTCACACCCGGGCACCTCGTCACTTATCGATACGCTTGTCAGGGTTAATATCACGTGTAAATAACTCGACCTGAGACAATAGAAGATGTTTAAATTATTGATAGTAATAAAAGAGCAATGATAATTTGTAGTGATATCGATGAAAGAAACAATGAAGGAATAGAGAAAAGTCATAAAGGGAAGAAAGCAGTACGTACATCAACGCAGTAAACAGGATAGGGGCTAAGTATATCAAGTATTAAATATAGAGTAACCATGGTAGTTCAACCAGTTATATATTAAGAGTTGCATACCGTAAAGTCTCCTATATTCATTTACAGATGACCGCTTTGATTGCGTCCTGACCACTTTTTGGTGGTGGTTGTCAATGCATAAGGGTAAGGTGTATGTATGAAACCCTGGACCCGTTATTATGTTCAGATTGGATCACAATTATACGAGAACTAGTACGAGAGCGATGACGAAAACTATTTCACGAGAACTATTATGCGAGCAAATTTGCACAAGAAGACATGGTATTTACCTGGCAAGATAAATTGTTAAATATATATATGCGACAAAATGTTAGTTTGGCTCATTTCATCTCCTAGTATTCAAATGATTATTTATTGGAGATCAAGGCCTAACCCATCATCTGAACATAATTTTTTATATCAAATCAAAATGGCGGTTAAACGACCCTCGGGATTCGGAAAAGCCAGCAAGCTGAAAAAAAGTAAATCTGAAGATACGACTGAATCTGCTCAGGAGGCAGAAATCAATTTGGAACTCAACGATAATGACCTTAATGACGATGAATTAGCTGAGATATACGCCCTTTATGGTAAATTAAAGGAACAGTGGGACCTCAAGCTAGCACGAGGATTAGTGCACGAGTGTGATCAATTGCTTAGAGTGAGAGATGAGGCCGGTAAAACCCTCCCGGGTGACTTCCATGGGGTATATGGTGGAGCATTAATGACACTCTCTGGTCACGAAACCAAAGAAGATGACCGTAGAGCGTTTTTGGACGCAGGTTTTGAGAGAATTCAGAAAGGACTTAGCAGCGAAAGCTCCACAAAATGTGCAGGATTAGCACTTCCTGCCCTGGTATATTGTGCTGCTCTTGAAAATTATTCGAAAGCAGTCACCAAAAAGCTTTTCAAAACCATCTATACATTAATTGAAGATTATCCGGAAATAATTGATGTATACCATGCTAAGGCCATCTTTAAAATGTCAAAACTGGCTGGTGAATTTGATCATTCGGCAACGAGATTGGACGAACTTGATGAAGCCATATTAACCATGACTAGGAAGAACAATCAATCTGGAGAAATTGACCGAATTCTCAACAAGTCACACATTCAGATTATTATAACTAAATCTACTCCCAAACTAGAAGAGTTCCAAGAGCTTGTGGAATCTGATGCTGAGAAATATAAGAGCGAATTCGACAAATATGCACAGTATATACACAATGTGGAGAAATCTATTGAAACTCTCAAAAGAGTGGTTTCTGATGAAGATACTGAGTCATATGTGATGTTAGCGGAATGTTACCTTTTACTGGCGGGACTAAATGATGATAACAAACAATATATCGAGGCATTACTAAACCTCCGTAAGGCCAAGATGTTGGGCCACAAAGGTCTCGATGATGTGATTGACTCAATTAGTGAGTGTGAGAACACGGAATAAAAGATATGCGAAAATGTAATATAAAACTAAAAAAAATTAATCCCAAAGCATTTTTATCTACTTATTTATTTACACGTTTTGTTGCTCTTAATCGCTCCGCAGCCATATTTCAAATAGAGTCTTTAGGGTACTATTACAACACCGAAAGAATGTCGACCAGAGCTCGCGCGATAGGCGAAGAAGTATGGAAATCAAAGACGGATAAAATTAATGTGGAGTTATTCACATTAATGTATGGCTCCATTGTATCCCAGCTCTGTGATGATTTCAATAATGACTACACAAAGGTCAATGCTCAGCTAGATAAGATGGGCTATAATATAGGACTTAGACTGATAGAAGAAGCACTAGCGAAGACACAATTAGCAAGATGTACAACATTCAAAGATACAGCTGATGTGGTGGCACGGGTGGGGTTCAAAATGTTCCTTAATGTTGTACCGCAGGTCGCTAATTGGTCACCGGATAACAAGCAGTTTAGTCTAATTTTTGCCGACGGTTCTAATCCTCTAGCGGAATTCGTCGAGCTTTATGACGAGCAGGCTCGTCAGGAATTATGGTATAGTAACATTCTTTGTGGCGTCATCAGAGGCGCTCTTGAAATGGTGCAAATGAGTGTAGAGACCGAGTTCGTTAGCGATCATCTACATGGAGCTTCTACTACGGAAATCCGCATCAAACTCTTGAAAATACTTGAAGACGAGGTGCCACCAGGGGAGGACTAGATACATTTAATTATTAGTTATTATAATATACAAAATTTCATTCAATTAGGGGCAGTAGGCTTCCGCTGACGTAGCTTTGGTTTAGAAATAGTTAATGGTGCATGTTCAGTACTAAAAATGGGTACTTTCGCAAGGTCGTAATCACCCTTGAGATTGAGAGATGAGCTGAGTCCACGAATATCGATACGAGGATCAAGTAATGCATCCCGTGGTGGATCCATTTTGTCCAACCTATCGGCAATATCGGGAAATAATTGGGGACCCAGCTCGTTGACTATATTGGTGATCTGAATGCGTAGATTCTCACGGGTTTCCCTCACCAAATTCAGGGTATCCTTGTGGGATGGTGACATGGCCAGGTAGAGAGGTTTGATACTGCGGGCCATATCCAATCCAGCTTCACCAGTGATAATTGTGGCGTACGACAACAACATGAGACCGTAAAAACAGGAGAAAAACACAAATATCAGATTTGTGATCGAGAAAGGAACCCAGTTTGTGCGAGTAAATATATACCAGCAATCAAATACGGAATAAAATCCAAAAATGAGGGGAACTAAACAGAGCCCGATTAAAATCTTCCAGGTAGCAACAACATCATGCGCCTGGACCTTGACGTTGGATGCCTTCAATGCTGAGCGAGCCTTCTTCAGGGCATAAAGTTTGGTACCTGCCAAAATCGGCAAGCTCAACACTAATCCCGGGAGACTAGCAGCCGATAGTACCACAAGACAGAGTACGCGACGAATAAACCGGCGGAAAAGGGTGAACTTGGAGATCTCTGCCATCGGAACCAGATGGTCAGCAATACCTAGAGTCGAGAGCTGGTTGTTATACTTCTTTACATCCTCAAACAAAGCCTTGATACGGGGGTCATTATCTCTATACTTAAGGAACCCTTGCACAAATCTTCGTCTGAATTCTACCGTCAATGATAAGGGAATCTGACGGTGTGATTTGTAAAGTCTTTGTCCGGCCTGTACAACCATAAGTGTCTCATAATCCGGACAATTAACGGTTACTAGCTGTAGTGAATCCACAATTCGGGACATGAGCTTCGTTACTGAACTCTTTTTCCCCTCAGCCCCGCCGTTTATATATTCAGATACCAGCTCCTCATCAACGTACAAAGGCTCACCAAACTCAAACACTGCTCTACTGCGGAACTTGTGAGCATGAAAATAATTCATACCTACGGGAACAATGGCCACTCGAGTACCTGGTTTATAGGCTGTAGTTCCCAGAGCCATGATTGCTACACCCGGTTTGAGGGGCAACATTTCGGTTCGATCATGGGAACCACCCTCAGGGAAAATACCTAGTGAATGGCCCCTAGCTAAATGTTCAAATACACTCTGAAATATCTTGGAGTTATTCACCTTAGCACCGATTTTGAATTCAATTGGTGAAAACCCTTCGGCCATGAGATTTTGACATTCCTCACTTTTGAACGGTTTAGCAAGCTCAAGCTCACAATCGCTGATGACAGATTTTACAGGAGCAATATCGTTGTAGCCCTGAAGACTTATGTTCATCCCAGGCTCGATCTCTTCCGTAAAGTTTGTGTCAATCCCATGAAGGATTAGTCCCCCCTGTTGAGGCTTAGCATAGACATCACCCGTTCCCGCCCTAAATGTATCTTGAGCACGTCCTACGGGAATTGCTTTCATGAATTTAGCTAATGGACCAATCACCGGATGATGATATGATTTCTCGGCAATCAAAAATGATGGTCGCCTGCCACTAATATCCTTCACCTTGACGCCTAGCAAAACTGGATCAACGAATTGATTAGCATGAGGTGCACCAACTAGAATAACCGGGCCATCTTTAGGTATTCTCCAAGCTCCACGAACCTGCACGGTATTGAAAAATACATTGAAAACTATTTCAAAGAAGGCAAGAAAAATATCATAAATAAAATAAGACATATCAATGCATCTAGAGCTAGCGTTTGTAGCTCTCGACATCTACTTGATGGAGTAATCAGCTGGGGTTACGTTTGTTTTTAATGTTGGTTAGTTTGCGATCTGAAAATTTCCCCAATATGAACCCCCAGAGTGTACCCCTGACCTAACTCCGCCCACTGGAAGCATGCAATGCAATACGCATGCATATGTAGATATGAAACCAGATTATGCAACTGGATAATACCGAAGAAAACTGAAGAATAACACTTAGAGATCAGAAATTAGTTACGGAATTTATTTAGGACCGTCTCCTCAGATGCGGTTTCACTAAAGGATTGCAATCAAATCTCAATCCAAGCTATCTTTTCCTCTGACTTCGTGCTTTACTCAGTTTCCCACCTTCTTGCTTTCCTCTACCTTTCTTTGCTCTCTGTACTTCTGTACTTTCCATTCTTTCTCTAGTTTCCTACCTTTCCATACTTTTTGTTTACATGGATCAATATAAATTTAGGTAAAGGGTTTCTACGCGTTCTGCATTTACGCGAAATAACCCAAAAATGAGTGGCGGTGGATTCTTTGCAAATGATAATTCTCAAGGACGCCCCAATAGCTCTAAAGAGTCCATTCGTGTTATAAGAGCACTTATGGTTAATCAAATTATTAACAGTACCATTGATGGTGATGACGGTCCCATACTCATTGATGGTGCAGAAGTAAATGAATTTGTTGCCTGTTGTGATATCATTACTTTGGAAAAATCAGAAGAAAACGGTCCCACGGATGTTACAATGAGCGATTCAACCGGTGTTTTGAAGGTAAGAGTAAGAAATACTATAAACATCGACAGTGATCACATTGGTGAGTACTGCTTGGTATACGGAAGACTGAGAACTTTCCAGGACAAGGTCCAAGTTGATGTAAATCGGGTCGATTTTGACATAGATCCATATCAGTTTCTATATCATGAAGTCTCAGCAGCTCGTGAGTGGCTGCATTACCAGTCTATTCTCCCCTTGGGAAAGAGTGTCAGCCATGATGGCCAACAAAACGGAGCAGATGACGAACTGTTTATGAAAGATGAAGCTGTTAAAGGTGAAATGTCCTTTGAAGCGAGGCGAAGTTTGCTGGAGGCAATCCAGGCTCTTGATGAGGAAGCATCGACAGATCGAATCAGTGAAGCAATTGGTATTTCGGTGCCAATTTTAGATACATGGCTGACTAAATTACAAGATGAAGGAGATATTTATGCCTCTGAAGATGGTAATTGGTGCTTAAATTAAATTAATTCACGTTGAAAAGTAACTTAAATCCTACGTACAAGCGGTTGCCTAAATAGAACTCTTCTTAAAACCTGAGGATCACCAATGAATTCTACCCCGGATTTTCTATCAATAAGGCTTGGGTTCAGTGTCGCTTCCTCTAGTGTCGTGGATTCTCCTTCTTCGAGATTTCCATCTACCACACCCTGCATCAGTCGGGTTTTGGTAGTCATACCTAAAATCGTCTGCTCCACGGTATTCTCTACGCAAAATTGCCACACTAAGGTCTCTCGAGTTTGACCGATTCTATTAATTCTAGATACCGCTTGTAATTCCAGGGCTGTATTCATCAGCGGCTCACAGAGAAATACATGGTTAGCATTCACCAGCGTCAGTCCTGCTACATCCGCCTTGGCATGAAGGAGTAAACAGGCTACATTTGGGTCAGTACGAAACGAATTCACATCTACTTTAGAATCACCTGTAACGGCAGAAGTAATTTGGTTCTCGGTAAATGCCGTACGAAGAACCTTGAGCATAGTAGCCCACTGAGAAAAAATCACCACCTGTGCAGTTGGGTCTTGTGTTCTCAAGTACTTCACATGCCGTACAATCATGTCAATTTTGATTCCATAAAGCTTTGGCAATGGGATCCGGTGAATGTGATTGTACAACTGGTCTGACACGGGTAAGTATAACTCAGATGCATGGGGCTCTAAGTCTTCTTCTTCTTTATCAACATGAGTCTCATGTCTTTTTGAATCTGCCAGGTCCTCAAATGAATAGCTTCCAGGGTGGGGATGCTCATCGTTCTCGTTTGAACGTGTGAACAAGTGAACAGCGCTTGAGTTAACAGTACGATTACAGAGTGGGCACGTTCCTCTGGTCGTGAGCCACGAAAAGAGACAATCTGAGCAGAATTGATGGCCACAAGGTGTCATTGCACCCTGAACAATAACTTCTAGACATATTGTGCACGAGGATGCTCTGTCGTCACCATCAGTCTCTTCTTTGACAGCACTATGCTCGCTTTTTACTTGAGATTTACTATGACTGGAGCCTTCTAAATTCCGTAGATATGTTCGGCTTTTTACCTTGTCATCTAGTCGTTGCTCAACCTTTTTCAGTGCTTCTAACTTAGCTTGTATCAAACGATAGTAATCGGGAGTATCTTCTTCAGACTGAGTATCAGTGACTTGATCACTAAGTACCTGCAGTTGCTTATAGTATTCAACTCGGGCATTGAAGAGGTCTCTCAGCATCGCGTAACACTCTTGGCTTGCTTTTATTTCTGATCGAAGGGCATTTATCACAGATGGCGGCACACCAGTAGATTTCATCATAGTAGCTAGGGGTATCTTATCGTACTGAAGAAGTTCTACCATATCTCCTCTTCGATTTAACAACTTTTCAGCAAGCTCTTTGTCGTCACTACTAAAAGTTGAGGAGCGGGGCTGGATTGTGCCGCCATTGATCGCAGCAGTTCGATCCCTGATCAAAATCATCAGCATCTCTAAATAAATATAAGCATAAACTTGGAGGTCAAGCGTCTTGCTATAAGCATCATTCTCAGGCTGAACACCAGGACCTGCCTCTTGTTCTTGCTCCTCATCTTTTCCCTCCATTAATGGCTGACCCAAAATATCCTTCAGCTTCTCAATAAGTTCAGAAGAAAAGCTGGAAATATCATCTACTACTTGAGCTTTGGGGATCTTGCACGCTTTGTATGCCTTGGTGAACACTATTGGAGCGAACGATGCATTCAGCTCTAGGACACGCAGCTCAGGTACTCTGAGAATATCGTTGCGAATTGACTCAGCCGCATCATAGTACTTAATCTCTTCAACTGAATTTTCTTTCAATATTTTCTGATTTACGGGGAGAGAAATCTCCTCTTCTGTTAACTTGAGTTTCAAACGCTGCGACTTTCGGAAGTAACCGGTACCAAGGAAGAAGTATGCCCTATGAATTAGCTCTTGAAGGGATTTAAAGCGCAATCTTAGAATTTTCCTCCGATATTTAGATATCTCAACATTACGTTTCAAATCAAGAAACTCATCAGACAGAGTTTCTTTATCTGAATCTAATTCACTTGAGTCACCACTAAATGAATCTAACTTCTTTTGATCCTGGGTAATAATATCGGAAAGCGAGCTTATATCTTGTTTGACGGAATTCAAATACTCAATGCATTCATCAATCACCTCTTTCCACAATGCAATAGCACGATCTAATGTATCATTTTTATCATGGAGAAGACCGAGATCTAGCTGTATAACCAGTTTCTCTCTATTTTCAGTCCAGACCTCAGAATCAGCTTCGTCAACCAATTGGGTAAGTAGTTGATCTAGTGTTAGAGCAACTACATCAGTGGGTTCAAGCCCTGCGGTGACCAAACTTTTATTCAGATTGCCCATCCAGGACTGATTTCCCTGGCCAGGCTGCGCCAATGTATGTGAACATATCTGTCTTAAGCGTAGTAGCCATGTAAACAAATTACAATTGATATTTTGCGCATCCGCCTCGAATTCTTTCCACAGCCTCTCATATCTTACTTTCTCAACGGTAGAGAATTTGAGTAACATTAGCTTTCTATGCTGTGCTGGGATATGCAATTGGTTTGCTACCATTGGTTTAGTGTGTCTTATAGCCACTGAACGCATGCAGATATCAAAGTCTATAGATGAAGCGATCAACCTTTGCCAACATGGACGTTCCACATATGGCTTTAGGTCCAAAAAATAAATAATTCCTCTTAAGTCTTCCAAGCTATGCTTCACTGGTGTCCCACTAGCTGCCCAAGCATGAACACGGGGGATTCTCCGTGCCGTAAGGGCTGCTGCACTGGCTCCACTATGAACCATCTGAACCTCATCGAGGATGACTCTCCAAAACTTGACCTCAATAAGGGTTGACCGCTTTCTAGATACTTCCATCATTTCATTATTATCGTCTGGTATATTAAACTGGTAACGGGAGGCCCCTCTAACACGTCTCTTTTGCTTAGTATTAGTGTGGGACATCCATCGTGATAGCTGTGAGTACGTTACAAACACTATATCTACCTCTTGCAGTTCTTCTATGGGAGTATCAGGGCTTGTAATAACTAAAGACTTCAGGTGAGGCGCATGTATCTGTACCTCAGAAACCCATTGCTGGAGGATCGTCTTTGGCATGATCACCAATGTGGCCTTGATATTGTGTAAGTAGAAGGGTGTACAGTCATAGTAAACTTCATTTTTGAAATTCAAGCTTGATTGAGGACGCCGGTGCAAACTTATTAGGGATATCATTTCCAATGTTTTTCCTAATCCCATTTCCTCAGCCAAAAGCCCCTTACCAGTATAGTCACCGATCAACGGAGGTGGCTGGGGATCTTGCTTAGAAGTTCTTAAGGTATATGGATTTACCCATATACTACCACCAGGGACCATCCGCCAACCCAGTGATGGACTTACGATAAAATCTCGGATACTGGCATCCAAGTCAGTTACTGAGCCATCATTAGATACAGTTTTACCCTCACGCATCAAACACCATTTGACTGTCTCTCGCTGATAAGGCAGTAATTGGGTACGCATATTGGGCACGCTTATGTTTGGGGCCTTCGATGGATCTTCTTCGGGCCGGTTTATTACTCTAAACAGATCCATAGGACTAGCGGTATACGGTAACGGATCTAGCAGTGTTGGATCTAGTAAAGCACGTTTTAGGAATTTCAAAGAAGCGTTTTGATGTTGAAATTTGGTAACTATGGCATCAGGCACCAAAGCTAAACCGTATGCTAAGCATATAGATCTATTTGGTTTGACGACCAATACTGGGCCATTTGTAGCAGCTAATGGAAGTTTTGATTTTGCCAAAAATGAACACAATTCACCGTCTTCACCCGATATGGTAAATGTATGAATATCAGCCCTCTGTACCTGTTGAGATTTCCGAACTTTTCGACGCTTCTGGGAGAGATCAGGATTTAGTGCCTTATGTACATCAGAACTAGCCACAATTGTCAGAGTCCCCAGATCGCTATTTCTTAACTTGCAGCTAACAATTGAATTTGTAGCAATTGAAGAGGGAGCTTGCTCACAGACTATGTGTTCCTCATTAAATACTAGATCCAGATCCTTAGCAGGGAACTGAGGGTTATATTCTGTGAAAAGACCATCTAGTTCAAACACAAGTTCCCAGATATTTGTTTTCAATTCAGCAGGATCATCGTTTCTCTTCATCCCTAGAAAATTAATTTGATTTTAATTTATGGATATAGTATATGGATTAATTGTCGATTGAGAAAGAGAGGTGCTCCTAACCTCTATGGCCTGCCTCAAATCAAAGCACTGCGCAAGTATGATAACAAATTTATGAATATATATACAGATTTAGTTAAATAAGCAGGTGTATCAATTAGAAATACGATACCTTTTTATTCTGGTTCTGGGCTGCCTCGGCAGCTTTTCTCTCATCGGCGAGTCTTTGCTTCTCACGTAGAATGGCTGCATCACCTTCCCCTCGAGCGCGAGGGTCTCCTTGCTTTTTATTTTTGCCTACTTCGGCCTTTTTCTGGTTTTTTTGTCTAGCGAGTTCACGCTGGTTTCCTCTTGACATATGAAGTATTGATTTTCCCCCAGATGGGACTTAGGAAGGTGTTGTTTATTATATTATGCACTCGCCCTTTTAATAAGCGCGGGTTAACACTCCACAGTTCTAAATTTTAAAGAGATGCCTCCCAAAGATGTCAAGAAAGCCAAAAAGCTCTTTGAAAAGATGAAGAAAGAAAGAGAAAGAGCAGCAGCCGAGGAACCAGATAAGGAATCAGGAAAAGAGGGTAGTGCTGAGGTAACTTCTAAGGAGGGAACGCCTGTAGAGGAAGAAGTTAATGTAGAAGAGGAGAAGGTAGAGAAGGCAGAGAAGGTAGAAGAGGAGGAGAATACAGAGAAGAAAGATAAGATAGAGAAGGTAGAGAAGGAGGGCGAAGAGGAATCAAAGGCAAAGGTAGAAGATGATAAAGTTACGAAAGAAAATACTCAAGTTATTGATACCGTAAACATCCCTGAAAACGACACCAAAGCTGCAAAGTTAGATAATCCTCAAGAGGTTGCAAAAGAAGTTCATGAGTTGACTCGAGAGAAAACAAAGGAACCAAATCCTCAGGCTGAACTGATTGCTGAATTACGACAGGAAAATGAAGATCTTCGTGTACAGAATGGCGAACTCCAGAAAACTATTAAGAAATTACAAAGTGAACTTGTGCTCGCTAAAAGGGCAGAACTCGAAGTCTCACTATCTCCACCATTGCATGCCACAGAACATATCCAGATCAATCGAAATCGTAGCACATCGTTCGTAGAAGCAGAATTGTACTCCGAAGCAGATAAGGTTAATGCTCGTGATGAGCAGATGGAGAAATGGAAGGGATTTCAACTTGATATGCGTGACTGGCAGTCATTCAGAGGCATTGGACCAATTATAACTATATAAATAAAAATTACTACTAATGAATTTAAAGCTTAGATGGAGAGTCGGTGTTGCAAAATATTATGTGTGGATCAAGGTTGGCCATACCATGGCCCTGTGACGGTGGTGGTGTAGTCATTTCGGATCGTGGAATGGATGATGGTCTGTTAAAACGATTGATTCTGATGTGACACACCTGACATGTATTTGTCATGGGTGTTTCCAATTGAGAAGAGCGGAGATTCACAGAGACGGGCATTAGGTTAAAAGACATTATTCAGAAATATATTGATAAAAAATTTAATTTCAGGCTTCAAGTGGAGATTTTAAATTATTTTCAGTCCTTACGAATAAGGGCATATCAGATCTGCATATCTTCTGACATCTGACAAATATTGCGTTTAATTTCGAACCCTAGCTGTGCACATGTGGAGACAGAGACATGATGAGGAAGCGTCCTGGTCCTGTTGTAAAAATGAGTTGTAAACACAAATACTTTCGATAACCAATAGATCAATTAACTTGAAAAACCTGGGTATATTTTGTTGTGATATACAGCCATTAATAAAATTTCCAATTATTATTATGGTTAATGTCTGCGCCCATGGGCTACCTGATTAGTGATTTAGTGAATTGTGCTCAGGTCACGAGAAACGATGTATCCTGATATTGCAGCCCAACCCTTACATACTGTGACTATGCAGGATGTAATGCGTATATGGTAACATTTAATAAAAGATAAACTAAAACTTTCCCTCAATTCTTATTACATATGTATTGCTTGTGGTTCACATTGCGAAGTTTGCCTTCATATTTCACGTTCTATTCGTATGTGAAAGCCCCATGTACTGCGAACGGGGCTGATTTAGGGTTAACCCTCTTATGCGTATTTTCCGTAATCATTGAATCAGAAGCAAACCCTTATGGGTCAGCCTTGCATGTCATTGACAAAAATTCTGGGGTTGAAGTCTGAAGTCGCCTGAGACTTCACCGCTATACGAGGGGACTTCTGCAGTGATAAACTTAATTTTACTATGAGTTTGTAAATAATTGTTTATATATATATGGTTAGCATAAGTCAACAAAGAACTGAGTTCAACATAATATTTAGGGTCGAGAGTAATTCGGGTGGGAGGGCGTGCACGTATTCAGACGTCGCTCTAGATAAAAGTTCTACTACTAACACCAACTCAACGCATATACTTTCTCTAGTCACTCACTGTGCACTCCTCCTGTTGTCATTAAATTCCTTGAGAAAAAAAATCAATTACCAGAGAGGGCTATCAAAGTGGAATTCCGATTTCGTCTGTTTTATTAACCATACCCCGATTTCGACTTTTTCGATCTGAGTAGTTAAAAACCCTGCCTAACATAATATCCAAGCCCAATTGGGAAATTCGTCAAAGACGTCAACTATTATTAACGTGTGGACCATTAATTTTAAATTCTTGAGGTAGAATTCTCTGTGGAGAAACGACTAAAGAACAATTATTGATGTTCGAAATATGTACAAACTAAACAAACTTATTTGTGTTAAATAAAGTGGAGACTTCTTAAATGCCTTTCAAGTTCTCCTTTTTTGGTTTTCTCACCTTAACTTGCTCTGCAGAGTAATTCTCCCGATATATTACGCTTGATAGCGTCGTGAATTTCATGCACAGACTTCTCCTTGTTATTTGCTCTTACGAACATAACTTCTCCCAACGCAAGCGGTTGAACCTTGCCAAGTGGTCGTCCCGTGCAGAGTCCAATTAGGTCAGAGTGAGTTGCAAACACCTTACGATTCGGGTGACTGACAAGATGCATTCTACTTAAAACCGGTCGGAAGTTTCGGTATTTCATTCCAAGCCATAGCCTTCTGGTACTGACATTATCAAAGGTTGTGGGGATATATTCTCGGTCTGGACCACGGAGATCGCCGCGTTGCACGGATGATAGAAATCCTTCTTTATAAAGTCCTAATGCGACCTGGAGATGTAATTTGGACATAGGTATGCTGGTTAGTGGTTTTAAAACCCGACTGACATTTTGGAGGTGACAGCATGTATATCCTAGATTAACGAGACTCATAGAGATATAGATATATATGCACCAGATATATATTTTAGTATTCGAGTTTTTTTCAGTTTTTGGATTGAACCCAGTGAGATCCGTGTTAGGGGTAACAGACAACAAGGTAACAGACAAGATACTGTTGTAACACCACCACCATGAGCATATGGAGTGGATAGAAGGAGATAAATAAAAGTAAACAAAAAGAAACCAAACGAAATTAACAATAAATCAATTCACCAGAGATAAGTTTATCAGGAACTAAGGGGTAAATTTACTTTCTTTTAAATATTTTTTATAAACGGCTATATAATGTGTGATCTTTCCGGTTGTTGCGATCCAGGGCGCTAACCCTGGATCTATCTTACACTGACATTATCGGGCAATAACGATGTTCAAATTTTTAAGACCGAATGCGAAATCGGGACTTCATTCCCTGAAGAGCGCTTATACTGCTCGATTATATTCCAACGGTACTAATGGAGGAAAGAACCAACTCCCGAAATTGCGATACTTTTTTATTATTATGGGTCTTGGTACATTGGGTTTTCTCGGTAGTTTGAAATTAGTTGGAGACAAGAAAACCAAAGGAGAGTTGTCGGAATCCCAATACGAAGCCCTAAAGGCTAAACCAGCTAAGCGGGCTTTCAACCCTCAGGATGTTTTTGTAGTGTTTGTTCTCGGTGGCCCTGGCAGCGGTAAAGGAACGCAGTGCGACAGAATTATTAAAGATTACAACTTCTGTCATTTGAGCGCCGGTGATTTGTTGCGCGCTGAGCAGCAACGTCCTGGTTCTGAGTATGGTGAGCTTATTAAGTCTTATATAAAGGCTGGTAAGATTGTACCTCAGGAAGTTACCATTGGGCTTCTTAAAAATGCCATGAATGATTCCATCAAAAAAGGAACCTCTCAATTTCTTATTGATGGATTTCCTCGAGCTATGGATCAGGCGCTTACCTTTGAAGAGACGGTTGTTCCCTCTAAGTTCACTCTGTTCTTTGAATGTCCGGAACAGACCATGTTGGAGCGACTTCTGAATCGTGGAAAGACAAGTGGACGTGCCGATGATAATGTTGAGTCCATTAAAAAACGATTTAAGACTTTCGTTGGTGACTCAATGCCAGTTGTTGATTACTTTGCGACCGCAGATAAGGTAGCAAAACTGCAATGCAATGAACCCGTGGATGAGGTTTACGCCAAGGTTCAAAGCACACTGGAAAAACACGGAGTCGAAAAACGCAAGTAAATCTATTTTAGGCTAAGTATGTATTTTTATGTGGAGCGTTCATTTTGGTGGCGAGATCCTCAATCCTCTTCCGCACATCTGCCAGGGTAGATGCTTGGACTTTCTGTACCTGGTGATGGGAAGAATTGAGGTGGTCAGCCAGAGCTAGACTGTTGGTAAAGTTCTGGCTGCATTGGGGACATGAAAATCCGGATTTGAGCCGGGCATTCATGGAGGAGAGGAGATGGTAACCTCAACCCTAATTTTTCATAAAAACCGTTGTCGAGGTTAGGGGTTGTGATTATACGACCTTGCATGATTTAAGTAAGAAGAAACAAAAAAATTAAAATTTAATATTTACGTTGATCTATCAGCATCAGCTTGTGCCTCCGCTGCTGCCACAACTTGCATAAAGCGGGATCCAATATCGGCTTTACCTGTTGTCCCTGGCTTGATATAGCCCACTTGTACTGACCCCGAATCTGAATCCTCATCATCCCCCTCATTAGATATTTGTAGATGCTTGAGCATTTGACCCAGACGAACCCGCTCATAAGCAGCTCTCCATCGCTTTCGAGCCTGTAACTTCGGACCAATAGTAGGCAACAAATCCACAGTGGCATTGGCATCCGACGACATGATCCATGGATCTGAGAGAACATCCTCAATGGTTAATCTGGATTTGCTATCATAGTTTAACATCTTCGTTACCAGTACTTTAGCATCTTCACTGACGTGCCTCCAGTAGTCAGGGTAAAAATACGGCTCATAGCCGGGGCGTACCTCCTCCAAAAATTGTTCCGATGTTTCGGCTTGGAATGGTGACACACCTGATAATATTGTGTAGAGAACAACTCCCAAGCTCCATACATCGACGGCTTTGCCATGCCCATGTCTACTGAATATTTCGGGTGCAGCATACCCCAAAGATCCCGCCGCCGACATGATCCTATCCTCATTGGACATGATAGATTTTGCCACTCCAAAGTCACAGAGTACCAATGGAGCAGTACCATCTTTACTAGGATACTCATATAGCAAGTTTTCTGGTTTAATGTCCCTATGAACAATATTACGATCATGAAGGTACTTTATAGCCCCAGCAACTTCGCGAACTACCCGAGAAGCATCTTGTTCAGTAAAACTTCCATGATCAATAATACGATCAAACAATTCACCTCCTGTACAAAGTTGAGTTACCATATAAAATTTATCCTTGCTTTCGAACCATTCATCCAGATGGACAATATGAGGATGATTCAGTCCTCGTAAAATATTGAATTCATCCATAATTGATTGGGATTGCTTATCATTTTTTATTTTGGATTTTAAAATCACCTTTACCGCCACGCTCTGGTGAGTATCTCGGTTTTGAGCCATACGAACCACGCCGAATGCACCTGCTCCCAACGTTTTACCGAATTGATAGTGGTTTTTGCGAGCGTGTGATGCTGGCTGACCTATGGCTCTATCTAAAAGAGCTGCCAAGGACATTATGATTATAGCAAAACTAAACCAAGAGGGATATAATGGAAGATCAGATCAGATCAGAGGCTTGTGGAATAGCTTACGGGGTGACTGAAAGTATGTTGTAATGAGACCGCAAAACCCGTACCCATCATGTGGGGTGGGCACGGGCAATTAAGTGGTGTAATATATCAATACGCAGGCCTCGCCACTAAAGCAATCACTTCAACACACAACACACTTGCTTATAACGAATCGTACTTGAACCTTACATTACCATGTCCTACAAACCTACAGTCATACCCCAGGAAGATAAAAAGATTGATCATCTTGGTGCTCCTGGAACCTTTATTCCCTCCAATGCCAAGGACATCAAGGAGTTCAGTGAAGTAAGCAATGTTGATGCTAAAGAATTAAATGCTAAATTACAGGCTCAAGATGCTGCTAAGTCACAGAGTACTCCTGGGTTACACATACCTAAAAATGCTGACCAGATCGATGCTTTTAAAAATGTAAGTGATGTCAATGCTCAGTCTCTTAATAGTAAATAATCACCTTATTTATATACATTACCAAAGTCAACACACCGACTACTTAACTCCATCAACTACGCAAGTACCACCAACTATGCAAACATTTCATGCGTTATGTTGTTGATCTGCCTCAACGGTTTCTCATCACCTGACTGACGCTTCCTGTATCATTCAAATTGAGCAGCTGCTTTGTTGCTGAAATTAGTATGTCGTTGTATACGCTGGATGGTGATACAAGACAGCTACTTCGGTTGTCCAACTTCAAATCTGCAGATTTCTCAGTTAAGGCATTCATTGAACAACTGAGTGGTTCCCAACGTCATCTCGATGAAGATCGTGTTTTGGATCCAAAACCATACATACGAACATTCGAGTCTGCAGCCAATGAATTAGAAAGACTCCACGAAATATCTTTAGGTCAAGAAGAGGCCACTGCTGCGGCAGCTGCAGAACTTACAGAAACCCGAAACTCCGAGATTCAGGCGTTAGCTGCTGAAGTTAAAGAGTGTGTCGGTGAAGTGAAAACACTGGATGAAATGACTACCGAAATCCAACATATTTCCGGTCCTTTGGGGCAGAAATTGGAAAGAATTTCTTTTCAACATCAACAGCTTTCGACCTATAAAACCTTGACTTCAGCATATTTAAGTTTTGCTGCTGGCCGACAACCGACCGAACTTACTCGGCTATGGGGTCAGGACATGAGAAAATGTGCCCACACTGTTGCGCAACTACAGACTCTAGCACTGGCAATTGGTGATGAGGACGACTTTAAGGAGGCTAAGTCCCATATCGATAAATACGCTGAGAACTTAGAAAATCAATTACTTTCGAATTTCCTTGAGAGTTATCAGAACTTTGACTTGCCCGGTATGCGTGAATCTGCCGATATTCTTACTGATTTTAATGGTGGTGGTGCTGTTGTACAAGCTTACATCAATCAGCATCGATTCTTCATGGATGTAGAACTACAACAACTTGATGATGATGAAAATGCCCAGAATAATGATGCACTGTGGAGTGAGCTTAGATCTTACAAGTCTCGTCCAATATTATTCACTGCTAAAGTCGATAAAACCATTAGTGACCTCAGTGAAACTATCACTCGTGAGACAGAAATTCTCACCAAGGTATTTCCTCATCCGGCAGAAGTACTATCATTATTTATCCAAAGAACATTTGCTCAAAAAATCCAAGAATTCCTCAACAAATATATGGATGAAGCGAGCCAACAAGTCCCGGGCACAAACTTGGCTCAGGTACGAGTACTCGGAATAGCATATTCTTCAGTGAATATGATGGTGAATGAACTTCAGAAGTCATGGGGGTCCTCTACTAGTAACCTCTCGGAGTCTGAGCAGACTGAGCTAATAACGGGATTACAGTCTAACTTTACGGATAGTTTCATTCTTTATACAGGGTACTACTTCGATCAGGAAGCTATGTCTTTGCGTGAGATCATCAATGCTGAGTTTAATGGACCAGAGGATGATCTCAGCAGTGTTGTAGATACCACAACCAATGGTGAAACTGGAAGCCCAAGTCAGACTGGCTCATTGACAACAGGGAATGACGAACAACGAGATGGGCGAATGGAGAGACTTAAAAGAGCAATGAGAAATCTCACCCATGATGAATCTGATGATGAAGGTAGTGGTGGTGCATCGCGATCCACTACCTCTTTCTCAGGCAAGGATAGTGCAACATTAGCTTCACAGTGGAATAATATAAGGTCTTTGTCATTCGATGCTGTACATAATGTGCTTGCGGCTTTTGGCGAAGCGATTTCGCGAGAGCAGATACTACGGCCATCGAACCTATATAGTGAAGATGCAACTTCTCTATTTAATCTACTTATTGGGGAGTTAGGTGCTAGATATATCAACGCGACCATCGATACTGCTCTGGACTATAGTATGAAGCTTGATACGAAACAGACGATTGATTGGTCATTTATAGAAGGTGTACAAACATCGGGGCATGCACTGAGGCTAGTTTCAGCTTTTGTAAAAACCGTGCTCTTTGCCATGGTACAAATCACACCGCAAAACCAGCAGAATATGGCCGATACATTGAACACTTACATTTTGAACGTTCAGAGAACTTGCTTGACGCTTATAGAACAAGTGACAGACCTCATGCATTCTCGAACGGAAGTGCTTCTGGGCAAAAATTCCAAACGAGACTTCTTAGAACCAAAGAACGATAGCATCATTGATCCGGAATTATTGAACGAGTTTCAGATGCTGGCCACCGCAGCTAAGGCTCATTTGTCCGAAGAAAATTGTCACAGAGTCCTTAAGGCTATTTCACTGACATTCACTGATGACTTGTATGACCATATTCTACAGTTTAGTATCAGTTTTGAAGGGGGAATGGCGTTAACTAGTGATCTCGCTGATTTTGAACGTATGATGAGCGGTGAATGGGGAACAGGACCGGAAGTCGCTGAGAAATTAGCCACGCTCAATTCAATTTTCAAACTCTATACTGCAGATCACTCCATTATTCCATCATTGCTTCGAGATTCACATATTGCTAAAATTCCTAAGAGTCAAAGAGAAGCGTTACTAAAGCTTCGCTCTGATCATAGTAATGGAATTTCTGCATTACTTCAATTTGGAAGCGAATATAGACATGCGAACGGTCTCCCACTTTGATTTTTTTGTATATTATATTATATAATTTACTTAGATAAATTCGAAAATAATCTAACTAATCTATTTCTTAATCATAGCCTAGCCGACATAATTATACATACCCATCAAAGTACCGCTTATTGGCTACAACATTAAACTATGAGTAGATTGCATGCATCTCAACGGTAATTCTTTATTCATTTTACCTTACCGCATTGATGGGGGGGGACAAAGATGCGGATGCTGCATGCAAGAGAACATATTATTGGTTTCAGACCAAAGGTAGCGGTGAGGTGGGCAGGAACCTGGGTTTGGGCAAAAAGCGGGCACAGCCATCGTTCGAAAAGTCTACTGATACACACACAGCTATTCTATGCTCAATTAACGAAATCTGTCGACAGTTGGAGCTTCAAACAAGCAGAGTTTGAATAACTAAAGAAATATTCGTTAAAATGAATATTATGCTTTGATTTTAACGGAGGATCGGTGTCTTGTACTTAAATAATAATTCTGGATGCATTATGCATAATCAATGCAAAAATTGGAATGAGGTTTCTCTACGCGCCCACCTTTTTTGATTTTCTAGGTTCCCTTAAGGTGCGAATACCTTGATCAGGTGATTAATTCATGCACCGAATATCATCAAATCTTCAACCCTCTGCCCTGCGACGGTGTCTCATGCTGGCGATACCCATGAAATAGGTGGAGGGAATCAGTGTGGCGGATCCTGCATAATATTCATAAAACTCTAAAATGAAGAGCTTTAAAAAATAAACCAAAAATAATGAAGTCTTCCCTAGATCAATATCTAATGCATCTTTCAAATGGCACCTGTTGAATATTTCAAATAGCTTGATGAGGCTGCTTGTGCGGCTCCATCATCAGGGCCGTGATATGATCACATTTTGTATGACGTAAACATGATGGGCACCTGCGTCCTGTGGAAGCGGCCCGAGAGTATAATGGGGTAAGTCGTGTCACAGGTTTAGTACGGTTTCTAAATATATAGAAAAAAAGGTGCCTAAGATCTTCACAACTATTTCTTAATTTTACCTCTATTGGTTCATAAAGATTGTTTATTTATATACAAGCTGATTCAAGATAATTTAGACGGTTGAAAGTGTACTCTTTCCTTTTTTCTAAGCATAACTGGGCCAAGCAAACTGTAAATACAAGCGGATCTTTTTGACCTATAAAGTCTACAGCTCAGGGCCAGTCTTTTTCCCAGTCAAGAATTACAAACAAGTCTTTGACATCACCCAGAAATGAGTATTAGTGATTCCATCTCTGGTATTAGTCCCATGATTAATGGAGATAACGATGAGCTTACCTTTGATCCATCATCCTCAGAGATCTACAGAAATGATATGTTAAAGAGTGATTTTGACTACGGTTACTTGTCTTCTGCACCTAAAGACTTTTTATCCACTGTTGATTGTAGTGATATGTTGAGTTTAGACCGCTCATTTGCTGAATTGGGACACGAACATGATCCTCTCATGGAGGTCCCTCGTGGTCACTCTAGACACGTTTCTCATGTGGAGGATATTTCTACTCTTCACACTGTACCGGAAACGCAACCTTTAAGGAAATCTGATCCACCGAAAAACGCATATGAGACGAAGAACATTGACGAGAATATAGGTAGTAGCATGGCTGTGAAACCACAAAGCCAATCTCAATCAGGGGATACCTTATCACCTACTAGTAATCCCGATGGATATACACCTCCATTTGTGGTTGATCTTCCCATGATCAGAAAGACTATGGAAGGTGTGAATCGAGCCTTGGGAGTTGATTTGGGTGGTACTGAGATTACTGAGACTGCGCTTATGTCAAGCCCCTATGGAGATTCTGAAGATGGAGAGCCCAAAGAGGGTGCTGGAAATAAGGCAGAGATGTCCCATGTCCGTCTCATATCTGATGCATGTGGTCATATTGTAGCCAGTGTCGGTCATGCAGTGTTGAATGCTGCCTTGGAATCATTCAAGGAAAATTCTACGCAAGGCAATCCTGCCCAAGCACCTAAGCCACCTTTGCGAAAGAAGCGCGGTGGTATCTTAGGATTCAAGGAACTAGCAACCCGTGCCAATTTAAGCCCCTGGCATTTTCATCGTGTTTTCAGATTTGTTACAGGTGTAACACCTAAAGCTTATGGCGAAGCTCTCTGGGAATTCCTTATGATTTCATCTGGGTTTGACCTTGAAAATGAGGAACTAACTATAAACCAAGCAGTAGCTTTGGGTGGACCCTCAGAGGCTAGTGCTGCAGCTAATCATTTAGCTGCTTCTTCATCAAGCTCTAACTCGAGTTCACCACAGTCACCGATTTCAGGATTACAAACTGTATCCACTAATTTTGCTGCGAAGGGCTTGAATAATTCATCAGTTCCAACTTCAGCTGGAGAGGTTAAAGCACCTTCATCGCAGAACAATGCCCCGCCATTATCTGGTCCAGTGGCTCCTGGTCGCGTTAAAAAGAGTACGTCAAGATCTCGTGGCGCACGTTCGAGATCTAGAAATCGATCGCAATCCCAAACTCATGTATTGAATGCACTTGTTAATGGATCAGAGCATCATGTTGCCGATTCGGGTCCGATAAGCCGAGGAAGATCATTTAGTAAGGTTTCACAAAGACCAGTGTTTACAACCACTGATCAAGCACTTCAGGGATACCCAGGTGGTCAATCAGCTATCCTGGGACCAAATGGTCAAATGATCAGTAATGATAACTCATTGTACCTCACAAATGAAATCGGCACAGGTATGATGCAAAGACCTACAACGAATATCCCGCTACCTGCTGGTGTCAATGAGAGCGCAATAGTTGATGATGCACTAAATAATGGTGATCTCAGCAATTTGGATTTCATTCCGCCAGGTCCACTGTACCAAGGTGAAATCCCAGATATGAACAATTTAAGCATTCATGGTGGTAGTGAGACTACTAATAATTTGTCGCCTACCTCTGAAAACAACATGCATGAAAATTTGAACGACAAATTTCATAACGACAACACAAGATATAGACCTCCATCAAACGCATCAACGATACCTCGATACATGACTAATAGCCACAACTTTAATCAGCAACAGCATTTCTCAAACGACAATCTTTTCGAGTTTTACAATAACTCGAACATTGGCGATGGATATCAGGGGAAGGCACTGTCGGGTGGAGGGTCTCATCACGTAGGTGTGAGCTCTTTACCGCCTCAAGTACTTCAACAACAACAGTCTGCCGATAATAATGGCTTAATTTCCCATTTAGACTCTACAAATGTTGGTCGTCACCACTCGTATGAAAACTTGCAATCCTCGCAGTTTTCCCCAAATCTTGCCCATGCCAACCATCACATTAGTAAATCCAGCACATCCTTGAACAACTACCGCGGAGGTATTCCACAGGATAGCAATAGACCTCATTCCTACCGTCAGTCACCGGGACCCGCTATGAGGAACTACAGTTATGACTCGTTGAATGCCAATAATAACGGACGGGAAGCATCATTACCAGTTGATAGAGGTACCTTCCAGGAAAATCTTCAGTGGGAGGTCCTCCAGCAGCAGAAAGGGTTAGATCAACGTCAAGAAGATTTTGATGACATGCAGTCGTCATTGTTTATGGCCTATGATGAACAACCAGAGAATGGTATCGGAAAAGATGACCTCGATATCAGATCTGCGCTTATTGGTGAAGATGACCCACCGCTCGTTCCCGCGTGGAGTGGTACTGATACTTACTGAATTGAAGCTCTTATATAGATATTTATATGTACCATGAATTATAATTTCTTCGCTCTATCAAAAATTCGTGAAACTATATTGAATAATAAATAATAAATATATGGGTAACAATTCACTTCACCCCACGAAATGCATGGCCATACCTTGCATAGCGCCTTCTTTGTCGTTCCTCTTCTTCATCAGCTATTTGTGCCTTGGACTTCACCTTAACTTTGAATTGTTGAGCATCAAGAATTGAGTTTGAGGTGTGATAATCCTCGAGGTTCACGACTCGGAGCATCGTACTTCCCTCATTATACCCCTGTAAAATAAACCCTGAATTATCCGGTGATTGTGGCTCATCTCCATCAGTTTCGCTTATTTCATCAGATTTATATAGTCCTGGGGGCTCTACTGGGGGGTAACATTTCCTTGTATATATATCGGTGGTTCGCACTGAATCTTCATCCGAGTAGTGTAGATCTGGAGTTGATTTTGAGAATTGTGAGAACGAAGAGACTGATTGTGCGCGCGACCTTCCTGAAATAGATCTAGAACGCCGAAAAGATTTCGATAATGATGGGCTCCGTTGACTACGAGAGGTAACGCTCATGTCAGACATGTCATCATTGCAAGCTTCATTTTCAACTTCGTCTTCTAACGACTCAACTGCAGCTAATACAGCATCTAGTTCTGAAGTAGATCTGCGCAAAACTTGTGGTCGGATTGTATGCGGAGGTACTGCCGGTGGCATCTGTGTATCAAGCATCTCCTTATCAACATTTATGTGTCGTGATGAGCTTGGTGAGTGGATAAATGACCTTCGATGAGCTTGTGCTGAAGCTGATGTGTAATTATTGGAAAGAAAGGATAGTTGTGAAGTTATTGAAGAGCCAGATTGTGAATTAGATGGCGAGCGATTACTCAATTGTGGAGATGTTGAATCTACCTCGGCACACAAACTCAAGTTGGGAGAGCATTTGGATTCATGATATGATGGCCATTTTGCATGGCCTGATCTCCATTCCAGATGGGTAGAATCTGGAGATCTGGAAGTTGGTGGTGGTAAAACCGGAGATGTTTCCCAACTATATGCCACCATCGAATGGTCACGGTCTTGCGAGTGCGCAGATTCATTTTTATATACAGGATGTCTTAAATTTGGTATCGAATTGATATCGAGTTGGATACCGTGGGTATGTGCTAGATCATAGACGTGCTCTTTAATATATTTCCGTTCTCCATTGGAAGGCTCCAATATATTTGATTGAGTGTTCCCCATATCAATGCTGGGTATTTCTCCAGAAACAATTGGCCTTTCCTGCTGGAATAGAAAACTAATTATAAACGGGCCATACCTGCTTAAAATTAGAAAATATCGGTGGCAGGAGCAGGGCAAGGACCCTTAATTATCTGCACGCGGCCTCCACGCTTTAATTAAATTGATTAGGGCGGGGAAATTACTACCCTTGCCTGGCCAGCCACTTTATGCGATTTTACCCTTAACACCAAAGACCCTGCTGTCACTGGTGGTTTGAGGTATGTGCACAGACCTTAATAACATAAAACAAAAAATAATACATTGAGCCGCGAAGAATCTGTAAAATGTTTAAAATTCATAAACTCATTATATCTAACTTTCAATTTTTATTTAGCCTACTCTAGGCCCCGCAAGTCTACGACTCAGTAGCCCTCGCCGACCTCTTCGTGATCTAAGGTATAAAAACACAACTGCCGATGAGATCGATTCCTTGGAGCTCATGGCAATACCCTGAGTCAAGAAACCTTTTAAAATTTGGGCATTTATTCCGTCAAAAAGACCCGTGATCCCGTACTCTCGGTAGGTCAGATAGAGACCGTGGTAGAGCCTTGAGGATACTGAGTTAGCTTGAGTTCGAGTTTTGGCCTGGATAATGGGGTACGTGAATACTGTAGCAACAGACTTAGCGATTGCTGCTCGGAAAAATATTGTGACAGTGCTTGATTCACCATAGAATGCGCCTAACAGTTGATAGAAGTAGTAAGCTAGAGACGGATTAAAAGACAATAGAATAGTCGCTCGGTAACCTGCCCAAAGGCCAGATATCCCCTTGTTTTTCAGAACCTGGCGACATATTTGCAACACACCTTGTGGTTTCCCCCGGTCTACTTGCTTAAGTATGACCACATTTTTGATTGGTGTGGTGAATAGCTTGCAGAATGCCCCCGCAAAGGCACCATACAAAAGCTCATATTGCAAATTGAGAATTTTCGGGACTTTGCCGCGTTGTTTAGTCAGTATTCTAATGTGTCGATTTCGTAAAAGATCGTAGGCGAAAAAGTAAAGGAAGGACTGAAGGGCAGTTCCAAACAAATCATCGCCAACCCCCTTGAAAAACGCAGAAAAGCCCTCTTGTTCCCGAATTGATTTGAACATTGAAATGATAGAATCAGTTTCCGAAGATTTCGCTCCATGGTTTGGAGCTGCCGTGTCACGTTGGACCTGTAAACGCACCGTTACGATATCTAACGGATACAGTAATGTACTAGCAAAACTACTCCCAATTGCCCCCGATAATGCATGAACTCCAGCAGGAACATGCTCCATTGCGAAATATTTTATATCCCGTAACTATGATTTTCGGAGGTCTTCTGCTGTTGGATATGAGGTAATCGATTTTGTGGAGTAACAGCCACTCACACACACGCACGCTCACCTAGACACACGATAAGTATTTGATTAATGGTCTAAATAAAAGACACTAAAAGTACATACTTGTAGATATTTGAAGGTATATTCCAAAAAAAAACAATCTAGATCTAATTTATAACTATATATAATTTACTTTCACATTCCTTTTTGGCCACCAAAGGCGGAAGGGACCACCACCACCAAGCCCGCCTCGAAATGATGTGGATAAGGGCAGGGAACTGAACATTGTAGAGAAGAAAGAGCCCATCTTAGCCCAGGTTGCGCCATCTAAACCCTAATGGATATCATACACAACTTCCCTTTATTCCCTGAGTTTTTGTGCTTTGAGTGCTTCTTGCCTGCCTTACGAAACATCAGACCTTCCTAATTCCCCAACACTGGCCCTCTTAGCGCAGACAGCTCAAAGCTTCTATTTTTTTACTAGAATTTACCAGCCATAATATCCAAAGTTTATTTATTTGGACTCAAGCTTCTTGTCTATTCAGCGTAGAAAAGATATTAATTTTGTCTCTTCATCATTCCCCAACTAGAAAGGCAAACAAGCAGTGATTACAAGACGGGCGAGCTACAATCCAGCGCCTCCTTTGTAAAAAGAATAAAAAACATGGCACCCAAACATATGACCGACCATGGTCCTAACTCCAGCAGTGCATCTATTCTCATGAAACAGTACCGAGAACTGACAAATCCAAAAAAGAGCATACCTTCATTCCACATATCACTTATTGATGATGATATATACCACTGGAGTGTTGGAGTCATGATTTTATCGGAGGACTCGCCTTACCACGGAGGCTATTTCAAGGCTCAGATGGATTTCCCCTATGATTATCCGTACTCACCACCCAAGTTTCGTTTCACTCCGGCAATATTCCATCCGAATGTTTACCGGGATGGAAACACATGCATATCCATCTTACACCGTTCAGGAGATGTGACTAGTGGGGAGCCGGATGGTGAAACGTGGAACCCGGTTCAAAGTGTAGAATCTGTTCTCATATCCATTGTATCATTGCTTACGGATCCCAACATAAATTCGCCGGCTAATGTTGATGCAGCTATGGCCTGGAGAAAGGACCGTGCCAGCTATAATAAGCAGGTGCACGAAGAAGTTGAGGCCTCGAAAAAAAATATACCTGCCGGCTTTAAAATGCCTGAGGCTACGTCGAAAGCGTATGTGTCCAATCAAATTGATACCAAGGATGACATTGTTGATGATGATTTCTGGTATGAGAGTGACCTTTCCGAGGATGAAGAGGACGGTTACCTATCTGACTGATTTGTTTATTTAATTGAAATAAATAGAAAATGGAATTTACCATTTTCTGAATTTCATACTTTTATATATTCTTTACTACCATTATCTTCTAAATCTAACTAATCATGACAATAATCATGAGAACAATGTTCCATACCCCTGCTAACCCTGAGAGACGGTAATTCTGTGCAGAGGGTTTGTTAGCGAGCGCATTTTAAGGCCCCCCCCCCCTGCCTAAATTTCTGCACATGATAACCAGAGAGGCGTATAATTTTCAATTTAAGTATCCACTTAAGTACAATATTATTATTTTTACTAACCGATCTAGTTCAATTAATCCTGTTTATGGCCACATATCCAAATCCAATAACTTCCGATCAATCAGGATCTTCTGAGGTATCGAGCTCTTCTTCCTCTAGCGCAGCATCGCGATTCTCTGAAAGTAGTTTATCAGAACCACCTCGTCCGACCAGCACAAAATCACGAGATATTCCTAACAATAATGATACAACTCTAATAAATGATATTGGTAATCCCAGTGAACCCCTTCAAATTCCTTATAGAACGTTGAACACTGGTGCGATCTGCCCTGGAATAGGCTACGGTACTGGAGGCGAAGGAAAGGCTACAAGTGAAGAACTTTATATAGCGGTAAGAGATGCCATTGATGCGGGATTTCGAAGTTTTGACTCGGCACCTTTCTACCAGGACGGTGAAGTAGAACGTACATTAGGAAAAGCAATACGTGAATCGGGAATAGATAGGTCAGAATTTTTTATTACCACGAAAATATGGCCAACTTTCTCAAGGTTTCCGGACAAATCTCTGGCTATGTCCCTCAAAAACCTTGGGGTCGATTACATTGATTGTTTATTACTTCACTGGCCCATTGCCCTGCGGCCCATTCCGGATGATCCTTATGCGTTAGGTGGAGATTGGGATGCTGGCTGGGACTTCAAGAAAACGTGGTCGAAAATGCAACTGTTATCTAAGGATCAAACCCGGGCTATTGGCGTATGTAACTTCACCATTAATCGACTACGTCTACTACTAAGCTCACCGTCCTCAAAGGTGATTCCGGCTGTGTTACAGGTCGAAGGTCATCCTGAACTTCCACAAAATCCTCTGATGCAGTTCTGTAGAGAACAAAAGATCCAAGTGTTCTGCTTTTCACCTCTCGCTCAGGGACAAGTCTCTAACACTATTATCAGACAAGTCGCTCAAAAACATAATGTTGGCAGCGGTCAGATTGCTTTGAGTTGGGCTGTCCAAAGAGGCACAGTGCCACTTCCTAAATCAGTAAATTCAGAACGAATTAGATCTAATCACCAACTAGTACAACTTGACACTGATGATTTGAAACTACTCGCTACATTGGGAAGATTCCCACGCAGAATAGTGAATCCTCGTATTCTATTTGGACATGATATTTTCGAGAATAATGCGGATTCATATGAGAATAACTCCTATGAAAATGAGCACGATAGTTCAGATGAAGAAAGTGATATGATGACAGTACCGCGCAAAAAAAGGATATGACTGTTAAATATATATATATTTGTATTTAGTATTTTCACCGACCAATTGATTAACTGCTGCAAGAAAGTTGACTATCTCGATCGTCAAGACTCAGGTCATCATCCAAGTAACGAGAGGTGTAGATCTCTGGAACTGTGGGCCATGATTCCGCAAATGGAGAAGAACTCATAGTGGCAACAGCATCAAAAGCATTCCAGTTACCTCGTTCTACGAGATCAATGACATTTGCCAAGACCGAATTGCGCAACACAAAGTTAGGATTCAGCGAGTTCATTTTGTTGACTCTATCCAATGTGGTGTCACCTACTAACCGCTTGTTATATTCATCAAACCACCTAGAGATATACTGTTTAACTTCACTGTCACTCACAATGGCTTTCCTACTTCTTTGGGATGGGATGAAGTCCTCGACATTTTGTGTCGTCGCTAACTTTCGGAAAAACCTATTGTAATCAATCTCACATTCCTCCATCATTGTTAGCATGTTTTCAATAAGCTTGAGATCACTAGTTGGATTACCAGCTGATGCATCTAGTCCAATTCTCTGTAACATCATCGATTGGTATGTTGACTCATAACAAATCTGGAACTCTCTACCCACCCCCATTATCAGATCTGTCGCAATTTTAGCTGCTGTTTGTCGGTCTGCATCGGCTAATCCATCATCAATAAAATTTTGGCTGTCTACAGAGTCCGCAGCACCAATAAGTTCACCAAGAGTTTCTCCTAACTTCACACAGTTCCACCACATTATTACCGGGGAACTTTTGAAACCGTACCTAGCCATATAATCATCATGGTTTGGTGTGAAATTAGAATTAAAGGTATCCATAAACGCAAAAGGTCCATAATCTATGCTCAATCCCAACACGCTGACGTTGTCAGTATTAAGAACACCATTAAGAAATCCGTAGGCTTGGCATTGTGCAATCATTCGGGCATTCCGTAGTGATATGTCTCTAAACAACGAAAAGTAACGGTTCCCATCCATGACATCGCTGGTTTCAGGTGAACGATCATGACCAAGACCCAGTTCATTAATACAATAATCTGCGAGCTTTCTAAGCTCACTACGGTTTTGTCGAGCATGATGAAGCTGGAAGTTGCCAATTCGTATCCAGCTAGGTGCCATTCGGGCTATTACAGCACATGATTCGATTCTTTCTCGATGGGCCTGTGTATGTGGCAATGCGACCAGCGATAAGCACCGTTGAGTCGGGATTTTGATACTGTGCAAATATTCACAAGCTAAGGCTTCACGAATACTTGATCTTAATACCGCTTTACCATCAGCAAACCGTGAATAAGGGGTCATTCCCCCACCTTTCAATTGAATTTCATAATTCTTAATTTTAAACAATGTGATAGCTCTTCCATCACCAAGCTGACCTGCCCAACTTCCAAACTGGTCTCCGGCATAATTCTGGGCAAATGGGTACAGACCTTCCTCATGTTTTATGATAACTTTCTGCCCAGCCAATACTTCAGACAGCTCAGGATCATGCGGGTCAATCTCATCTCCGAGGTCTTCAGATGCTTGTGGAGAGATCCACTTTAATTCATAATCCTCGCGCTGTTCTGGTGTGACCCAAGTGAAAGATCCATCAACGATCCGTGCTTGTCTTAAAAGAGCAGAACTAGCTGCTTCAGCCGCTTCAATTGTAGACACTTTCGAATCCGGTGTCAGGCATTTGGTGAAATTAGAAGCTTTAACTACTCGGGATAGCATCTTGATTTATTTTGAAGAAGTCGTCTTATATATAATTAATTTGGCGTTACTGTATAGGGGACCCTATTGATATCTTATGATGATGAGTGGACCCATCAACAAGAAAAGTAAAAGAAGAACACTGGAAGGAGAAAAAAAACTTGATAAAATAAGTACATAAAGCCAATGAAAAATCTAGTTGGGTACAAAAAAAAATAGTTATAATATATAATTGCTTATGTGAAGTTATTCGTGAGACAATGATAGAGATGATGGAAAAGAATGCAAATTTTGTGATGATAAAAAGAGTGGGAAGAAAATAAGAAAATAACATCACCAGCTTTCAACAATGTTTTTGTTTGAGGTTTCAGCATAATGAGCCCCACCAGGGGCACTGAGCCATTGACTTGATTCAGACTTATTGAATGAACCATCTGAATTGAGCCACAGACTAGTGTCAAGCCATGTATCATAAGAATCTAAATTGGTTGAAGTATTGTAAGATTGCTGAATTCGATAATAATCATTGCCATTCATTTCGCATTGGAACGGGTAGTTATAGTTGAAAACGTAATCATATAGGCCAACCACAGCTGAATTGCCTTGTGTATTTTGCCAGACGTGGCTAGCGTCAGATCCTTGCATAGTATTATTGTAAGAAGCGTATTGCTGCCAATATACTGTCTTTTCACTTCCGCCTATGTTCAATGTTGCGGAGGTCTTGAGCTCTCTCAACACAAGGACTGACGAGTCAGAATTTCCGGCGGGATTAGAGTCGTTATAACTGGGAGAACTCATGGTGCCACTATTGGATTGACCAGCAGTTGACCACGTCAAAAGATTATAGCTAACAATCCAATTCGATGGTACTTTGTCATCATTGATGCCATTAGTTACATTGATAGAGATCGGCACAGAACCACTCCAGAGATTCGGTAGAAAGGGTGTTACATCGACATAGTATCCAGGTAAATCGAATGTGTTAATGTCAACCAATGGTCTCCACAGGTACGGCGCCACACCACCAGTGAAGATAGTAGGATAAGGAGCGGCAAATCCTGCTAACTCACCACCAACATACACATTAATGAATCGCGATGGACCAGCAGCACCAGCACCTGAGCTATGTGCGCTATCCCACCAAAACTCGTCGTCACCATTTCCTGATGCGAAAACATGGATTACAACACGATTGGTGGATCGATCAAGAGGGCCGACATTGACACTAATGTTATCATCAGGAGCAGACCAGGATTCACTAGGTGTGTTGGAAGATTTAGCTAGTGCCTGAACATTCGACGGTAAGTCGTTAAGGTTAAGAATCCAGCCAGCATCCGTTTGAGGTGTAGAGGTAGTATCATTATAAAAATGAGCAGTCAGAGTTGCGTAAAAGATACCCGTATATTGATTGCTGACACGATTTTCAATTAGCAAATTGATAGTGCGCTGAGTCTTGAGGAGGTCCCCATAATGTGAAATATCCTTCTTAAAGTTCCACGAAGCTCCATAGTTATCAGGCTCAGCTGTTGACGTGCGCCAAACCTCAATATCATCAATGAATAGCTGTCCCAGTCTATCATAGTTAGAGCCAGTGGAATTAACCTCAAGCTCTAGAACTACTCTGTTATAATTTGTATAAGTAGGACTGTATGGGCTATTACTAGGTGAGTTCCAGGAATCACCAAACGACTGTTGATTAAGTAGCGTCTGAGACCCAAGATAACCTGAATAATCATATTTAGGAGTTACTGCAAATGAATTCTCATCAGCAGCACTAACAAAAATTGACCAGCTGGAAATGAGATGGATAAGAATCAAGTTGAATTTAATCATTATTACTGGCTGAAGAAATGATCTTGAATTTAATAAAGGAAAGTGTTCAGTAACAAAAGAATGAGAACTTGTACTGTGTATTATAATATTTTTTTTTATAATTTATTTCTTATCAGCCAACAAAGAATCTGGAGGCGCAATATTGATTTTTCACCAATAATTTAATTGAACTCCTTAAATTCTTGTCTCAAGTCTAAGCCGTAAAAATCACCGGAAGGGCTGCGATATGGTAGCTTATATACATGCAGTGCTAAACCATAATTTTCAAACCGCCAAGCGCGTTCATGCAGATATTTTAAGGGTTAATTCAGATAGATTGGCACACGACGGGTTGTGCTAACAACATCACGAAACGTAGGGACATTAACCCCTACCCCGTTTCACGATGTAAACACGGTGCAATACTTAATTATGCCAATTAAAATTCAAGAAACTAATCTAAATTTAAATGGTTGACGCTAGTTCAAATATTTTTTGATTTATTTTCAAGTAATCCTCATGAGCTTTGTATTTTAGTGGGATCATTCTCTTGTGCCGTGGGAAATGTCATCATCCCCCCATCTCCTTGAGTGGTGTGACATTTAATCATTTTTAATTAATAGCCCTCTGACATGCATGCATGAAAAGTCAATATAGCCCTCCTATGTTCAGGGCCAATATCGGCGCGTATTTAATTCTCAATAAAAAATAATTTCTGCCGTAAAAAACTGTACGAAACCAAACCGGCTTTGAGTTTATATTTATAAAAATAATATTCGGAATTATGTAGATTTTCAGTTCAATTTATAAAATTGAACGGAAGGGACTGTAGTCAGATGTGCCACGCGGGACGACCGCTCACACACACCGAATTATATAAGATACGTACTTATGCACTCAAAGTCATCACCGTTTTGACCCTGGAACAATTTCCCTAACCGATAGTGTGCAAAGATGAAGTCGAATTAAACAAATAATTTTTTATAGACAAAAGAAAAGAGTAACATATATCTTAACATAAAAGTATGTAGTACAAATGCAAAAATGTTATAATTAACTATCTACTTTTTTTGAATCCCTTCTTCCTCAGTTTTCCTTTCCCCGAGAATCTGGCAATTTCTCCGGCTGAGAGATGAATGCCATGCTCGGATGCTTTCCCAACCGTATTTATTTTAAGTCCTCTATCACGAACCTTAGATTTTGATTTTGTATGTTTGTCCTTAGCAATAATAATACCCGCATCACGAGCCTCCTCTTTGAATTTACTAGTCCTCTCGCTTGCTTTATTTCTTATACCCACTGCCATTGATTGTGGCATATTCTGTGATTTCGATTTAGCACCAGCTTTCGATAATCGAGCTTGCATAACTTTCAGTCTGTTACCACCAATATGCTCGAGCGGATCACCCACACCACTTATATCAGCACCTGTAAACTCTTGACCCTTGGGACGTTCACTAAGAATGTGGGATTCCTCAATTAATCGCTGAAGTGCAAGATCATCTTTAAGGTCTTGATTGTCTTCCTTCGAAGCTGCCTTCGTAGCTATTAATGTATCATTTTTTGGTGCACCAGAAACCATGAACTTTCTTCTCTGATTGGCAGTCATTGTTAACTGTTGATTGCTTGTACCTGATTCATCATGTTTCACAGTAATTGGACCATCTTCAACATCATCCAGCTCATCATCCATCTCATCATCACTATTTACATCTTCTTCTTGCTCTTCTCGCTCTTCTTCGGTGTGTTCAGTATTCTGTTGATCTTCCTGGATGGATTGTTTCACTGGACAGCTCCATTCTGTACCAAATTGACTCTCGAATGCGGCTTTAAGAGCATCCATCTTTTAAATAATAAATTTATTCTATATACAAAAAACTCAATTGAAGTTTACTGAAATGTAGTTGTTCAATTTTTTTTCACATGCATACTACTACTATCCCGTGCCCACAACTAAGTTAAGTTGACGAATCTATTTTTTTAAGAATTATGCGATGAGAACATCTAAATTTGCTGGTTGCATAGATATTCACAATGGTCAAGTTAAACAAATAGTTGGTGGATCTTTGCAAGATTCAAGTATTGCTAATTTAAAGACGAATTATGTTAGCCAATACGATAGTGCATACTATGCTGAATTATATAAAACCCACAATGTACAAAACTCACACATAATCAAATTGGGACCAAACTGTGAAGAAGCTGCTGAATTAGCATTAAAAACTTGGCCGGGGAATTTGCAAGTAGGTGGTGGTATTTCTGCTGACAACGCTCCGTACTGGATTTCAAAGGGGGCTTCCAAGGTCATAGTTACATCTTATATCTTTCCACGGGGATCAATTGACCTTGGTCGTTTAGAGAAACTTAGTAATGTGGTGGGGAAACAACATTTGGTTATAGATCTTAGTTGTAGACGGGTAGAAAACCAGGGGTGGGTTGTAGCCATGGATAGATGGCAACGTCTTACTGATTTCGTGCTCAGCGAGCAAAACCTTAAGTTTCTGTCAAAGTACTGCTCAGAATTTCTTGTCCATGCCGCTGATGTTGAAGGATTATGTAGTGGAATCGATGAGCAGCTGGTGGTCAAGCTCAGCGAATGGTCTCCGCTACCAGTGGTATATGCCGGAGGAGCTAGGCATATAGGAGACCTTCAACTCGTCAATTCATTGAGTGGAGGGAAAGTTGATCTGACTTTTGGGAGTGCATTAGATATATTTGGTGGTTCTGGCGTGACCCTCGAAGAGTTAGTGAACTGGAATAAACAGTGAGAATAATAGACTATGCTTAGTTATTTTTGTTAAAAGCTTATTTATTATTATTCTTAAATAATAAGGTATGCATCATAAATCAATTTAGCCTTATTGGTCGCTTGTTTTATCAAACCAAATCGTATATGCATGGCGCTTTTTGGATAATATACGCGCTGCAAAGCACTTCTGTACTTTTTCAACACTTACCTTAAGTAGTGAATTACTCATATCTGCAATAAAGTCCTTTACGAAAGCTGCCGGGTATATTCGTAAGGGTAGGTACATTCCTTGCAAGCAATCTTGAATAGGTTTCGGCTCCTCGTAAAGCACATGGTGAATTCTTTCTTTAGCAACTTGCAATTCGATCTTACCTAGTTCCGCAATCACATTTTTCATTTTACCGAAAACGGGCTCTTTGATCATTTGGCTAACAGCAGACAGATTCAAAAATCCAGTGATATAGTAGTCTAGCCACATATCCTGGCCTCGCACAACTGCCTTAGCAGATGCATTTCCGCATACGAGATGACCCAATTTTAGTTCAAGCTCCAATACATTAGTGGAGAAAAAGGCTATTAATTGTAGTATGGCCCACTCCTCATAACTGAACGATCCACAACACAAGGTGAACAATACTCCAGAGCCTTCACGCGAATTATGGTTTAGAACTGCTTCATATTTAGTGCTACCTTTTATGGAGTTCAGTCGTGATAGAGGTGCTACTAGAGTCAAGTTATCTTGCGGATGCTCCCAAATCGGCCTCAGAATCTCTGCAAGCTCTAGAGTGGCATCAGCATCAATGTTACCATACGTTAGCAATGTGATCGCTCCAAAAACGCTAGTAGGAAGACTCTTAAGGTTGGTTCGCTCCAAGACATTTACGTACTTAAGCAGAGAGTTGCGTTCATCTAGAAGCTCATTGTATTTTCCCTTAAATTGCTCCATCGGACCTCCATCAACTAGTTTTTGAATGCGACAGATTTCTTCTGTTCTCAATCTGTTAACAGCGCGATTATGAATTTTACTAATTCCGTTAACCAAAATACCATAAATGAAGGTAACTGCCAGTTTCATATACGATGCATCGCCAATTATTTGGAATTCCAACTCACTATCTTCAGCTGAAACCTTGATATCATAGGGTGATATAGTATCCTTGACAAGCCAAATTATATACTCAAGTGTTCGAACGGATAGATTCTGAACTTCCTTTTCTTGGGTAGCAAATCCGGCAGCTTTGATTGTAAAAACCGCAGAAGCTCTATCCTGGTCTCCACTCGGTTGGTTTTGTGCCACTACACAGGTTTATAAAATCCTGCCAAGTGTGCATAGGCTGCAGAATTGATATCTGAGACATTAGAAAATGAATTCAGATGAATATTGTGATAATATATTTTGCTCATGTATGCATCGACAGCCAAATTTTGGTTATCGCGAACAACATCAGCATAATTGGCGGTAAGTTTCTTCAGAACATACCCCGAGGTTGACATCGGAAACTCTGGCATTGTAAACATATCTGCCATTCGGTCGAGCCCGGATTTTAAGAGACGCTGAGGAATGTCCAATACAAAGTTTGTATGATTTGGGCTCAAATAACGATCGTACTTAATTTCATGTTTGGAAACAAACTCGGCAAATGAACCACGGTGCTTGTAGTTTGCGGATCCAAGCTCAATACCCTTGAATATAAAATGTGCCAAATGGGGAAGATCTTCTGGTGAGTCTAAATATCCTGACTTTAAGTCCATATAAACTTTACAACTTGTTTGAGTTTCATCACTAAGTAACAATACCTCCTAAGCCATTCTCCAAAGTGATGGTTTTATTAGGTAAATCAAGTAAATTATTAACTGACATTATACACTCTGAATATGTTGATAGCACATTTAATTAATTATGCACACAAGTATTAAACTGATATCGAGCGGATTATTAATCCGGCATATGCATGCAGGTAATATTTGGGGTATCAGAATAATCCAAGTTTCGGAAAAATCAAAGATGATGATAATTCGGGTTGAATTCTTATAAGCATACTTATAGCACTTATTTATTAAATATTTGAGAGAAGTATTGATATCTACTTCACATACAGTGAGTTGGTGTCTTACAATGGCGTGATTACCCGAAACGCTGTGTAATGAAACCGTGTGGTTAATAGCTAATAGAATACATAACTTATTCGGATACAGATATTTTCCATCAAAAGCTATTAGATGGATTGTACCCCCAGAAATATGATTTCAGGTGATATCAGATCAGAAGATATTCGAGCGGCAATAGTCACTTCAAACTCTATCTTCTTAATGGATATAATGAGCATCAAATATGGACATACTTTAGATATATCATAGCGGTCTCTCCAAGTACACTTATTAAGGCTTATTCCGCGATATAATACCATAAGACAGTGGAGAAATCACATAGTACCCACTTCCCATCCTAACTTTACAGCATATGTCGTTTATTTTTACAATACATCCTGTGGTCTGTAGGGATCTCCTCAAAGTGTATTTCCAATTTTACGATCCGCAATATAACACTGTGATACAAAAGAGATACCATAGAGGTCTGTATTTTTAGTGACTATCTTGGGATGTTACTACCA
>JAKUBR010000022.1:0-105064 GCA_030563285.1 Starmerella khaoyaiensis | reverse complement strand
CTCGACGCTGACCACTGTATGCTCCCAAGCTACAACTCTTACCACCAATGGAGGTACATACACTGCTACAGCTGGAGAGACCATCACTATCACCGACTGTCCCTGCACTGTCACTTCTACACACGTGAATCCCACGACTTCTCCTGCTAAGACTATAGTCGCTACCGTGACTTCACCCACTGTAATTGCCGGCACCACCATTAGTGGTCCAGCTACTGTGACCTTCACTACAGCTCCACGTGAGATTCAAAGCACAATTGTTTCGGCACCGACTACCTATACTAGCAACGGTATTGTACACACAGCTACAAGTGGTGAGACAGTACTGATCACTTCAAGTGTAGATACTCCAGCTCCAGCTCCGACCTCAGTTGAGACCACTGTTGTCTCGACGCTGACCACTGTATGCTCCCAAGCTACAACTCTTACCACCAATGGAGGTACATACACTGCTACAGCTGGAGAGACTATAACTATCACCAACTGCCCCTGTACTGTCACTCATTCCTCGAGTGCACCTTCCGTTTCCATTACTGCTCCCGCTCCTAGTGTAGCCTCTGCTGAGACTGTAGTGACAGTTGTTTCTTCGCCAACCGTGATTGCTGGTAGCACCATCAGTGGCCCAGCTACGGTGACCTTCACTACAGCTCCACGTGAGATTCAAAGCACAGTTGTTTCGGCACCAACTACCTATACTAGCAACGGTGTTGTACACACAGCTACAAGTGGTGAGACAGTACTGATCACTTCAAGTGTAGATACTCCAGCTCCAGCTCCGACCTCAGTTGAGACCACTGTTGTCTCGACGCTGACCACTGTATGCTCCCAAGCTACAACTCTTACCACCAATGGAGGTACATACACTGCTACAGCTGGAGAGACTATAACTATCACCAACTGCCCCTGTACTGTCACTCATTCCTCGAGTGCACCTTCCGTTTCCATTACTGCTCCCGCTCCTAGTGTAGCCTCTGCTGAGACTGTAGTGACAGTTGTTTCTTCGCCAACCGTGATTGCTGGAAGTACCATTAGTGGCCCAGCTACTGTAACGTTTACCAGTGTTCCTTCTCCCAGTAGTGCTCCGGCTGAGACTGTAGTGGCGACAATTTCTTCACCCACCGTGATTGCTGGCACCACTATTAGTGGACCTGCTACTATCACTTTTACTACTCCTGCTCAAACTAATCCACAAGGTCCTGGAAGTAATACACCAAAGGGAATCAGTGGACCCTCTGAGACTGTTCACAATAGTCCGCCTGCCAGTCCTGTAAGTGCCTTCACTTACACAACATCCGCAATTGTATCCACATTAACTACTGTTTGCTCACAAGACACTACCTTCACCACCAATGGAGGAACATACACTGCTACATCTGGTCAAACAATCACAGTCACTGATTGTCCCTGTACATTGGCGACTACTCACACTGTGGCACCTGCCCAAAGTGTACCACCTACTGCATCAGAGATTAACAGTGAAGGAATTGGTGCCAGTCAGAGTGTTCCTGCCCTTCAGTCACCAAGTGCAGTAGAAACTAGTGCTCCTAGTCAAAGTGCACCTGCTATTCAGTCGCAGAGTCCAGCAAGCACTACACCTGTATTAGCTAACAATGCATCTCGACACATGGCCAGTATAATTCTTCTTGGAATTACTCTCATTTTGTAAATTGTTTTTTTATCTACCTATATATTCATATTTTTATTCAATATACACAATACACACTGCGGAAAGCTCACTAAAAAGAACCATGCACCTGCCCCCCCACTATCAAATACGATTATAGGGTGTGCAGCATAGAACACGTGATGACACTTGCATAATTGGCGGTACCCCGTACTCAAGATTTGAAAAAATTATTTACACGTGATGAAAAAACCTAGCTCAGGGGGGGAATGGGACCGAGCGAGCGAAAAAAAAACGCCTCTCCCCCTTCCCTTTCTTTTTTTTTTCAGAGTGTTATTTAATTAATTAATTCAAAAAAACCACTTCGATTTTAATATTTAATAAAACAAAAAAACCAAACCTCCCACCTTCCTAACAGTTTCTCACATTAGTTTAAAATGAGTGATTCCGTTAAGTCTACCCCTGCCAGTGGTGTCCCCAGTGGAGCTGCCGCTGACGCTGCTGTTGCTGCTGCCGCTGCTGCTAGCCCCTCTGCCACCAGTACTACCGTCCCCAGTGGTAGTGCCACCGGTGAATCCACCACAGATTCTTCTAGTGCCTCCGCCTCCCTTTACGTTGGTGAGCTTGCTCCCACCGTTACTGAGGCTGTTCTCTTCGAGATCTTCTCCTCTGTAGGCTCTGTCGCTTCTATTCGCGTCTGCCGTGATGCTCTTACTCATGAGTCTCTCGGTTATGCCTACGTCAACTTCCAGAGCGCTGATGACGCCAAGAAGGCTATGGAGGAGCTCAATTACTCCGCCATTAACGGCCGAAGCTGCCGTATCATGCGATCTCAGCGTGATCCCAGCAGCCGAAAGTCAGGAAAGGCCAATGTTTTCATCAAGAACTTGGATCCCAGTATCGACAACAAGGCTCTTCACGACACCTTTAGTGCTTTTGGTGAGATTTTGAGCTGCAAAGTCGTCACTGATCAGCAAGGAAACTCGTTGAATTTCGGTTTCATCCACTTTGGATCCCCTGAATCTGCTGATGCTGCCATTGCTACCGTCAATGGTATGGTTTTGAATGAACGCCCTGTGTTTGTAGCTCATCATATCCCTCGTGTTGAGCGTGAAAGCCAAGCTGAAGCACAGAGAGCCAAATTCACTAACGTTTACGTCAAGAACTTGGGCGAGTCTGTGGATCAGGCTCAGCTTGAGAAGATTTTCGGTAAATTCGGTGAGATTACCTCAGCTGTTCTTAGCACCGAGAGTGAGAGTGGAAAGTCTCGTGGATTCGGATTCGTTAACTTTGTATCTCATGATGCTGCTCAGAAAGCTGTTGATGAGCTCAATGGTACCGAAGTTGAGGGCAAACAAATCTACGTTGGACGCGCTCAGAACAAATTCGAACGCCAGTCTGAACTTAAGAAGAAGTATGAAGCTCAGCGTATGGAACAACTCACCAAATACCAGGGTGTTAACTTGTACGTTAAGAACATTGCCGATTCTATTGATTCTGAAGGTCTTCGTGAAGCTTTTGCTCCTTTCGGTACCATCACTTCTGCGCGTTTGATGACTGATGATGCTGACAAGTCTCGCGGATTCGGTTTCGTATGCTATTCTAGTCCTGAAGAGGCCAATCGTGCTATCAGTGAGATGAACCAGCACATGCTCGAGGGCAAGCCACTTTATGTTACTTTGGCTCAGCGCAAGGATGTTCGCTCTAACCAGATGCGCCAGCAGGTGAACGTCCGTAACCAGATGAGAATGCAACAGCATGCCAACATGGTGCCGTTCCCTGGTGGAAACCACCCTCTTATGTTCCAGCAACAACCCTTCTTGAGTAACCGTATGCCTTACAACCCGATGATGATGCCTCGACAGCCTCCTGTTCAGACTCAGCAGCACCAGGGCGGTGTACCTGCCACTGTTGTTCCTCAGGTTCCTAAGCAGAGTCTTGAGAGTCAGGTTGCTAATCTCAATGAAGAGCAACAGAAACAAGTCATTGGTGAGGCTCTATATCCTCGTATCATTGCTCAGGATGGTATCAATGAGGAATTGGCCGCTAAGATCACTGGTATGCTTTTGGATATGCCTAACAAAGATCTTTTTGCCCTTGACAAGGATGATGCTTTACTTCAGGAGCAAGTTCAGGATGCCCTTGAGGCATATACTACTTTCTTGAACGAGAACAAGTAAGAAGAAGAACAGGTTGAAGAGGAAGATGAAGACGGAGAATAAGAAGGATAAGAAGAAGTAGAGAACAATCTTGTTTTGTGTTTTTTATAAATATAATCTTTTATATTTTAATCTTATTTAATTGAGTTATAAGAAATAACAATTCTTTTATTGCTTAGAAGGAGGAGGTTCATTCTGTGGAGTTGCTCGTTTTCGCTCGGCCTCAATTCTCTCTAATGCCTCTGGTTTTAGTCTCAGGGGTTCACTCTGTTGGAACCGCACCCGAAAGGGGCGATTTGTGTCAGTTTTGGGATCATCTAAGCGTCGTATGAATTCAAAATCACGTAACAAATATGCTGTAGCGAATCCTGCACAGACGATCCCCACGGAAACGGCAATAATGCGACCACGAGTGGACATGAGGATCAAGGGAGGGGGACGGCAGGGGGAAAAGGGGGAAAAGAAGAAATAATGAAAATAATGTGGAAGTTTCGGGAACAAACTTCACTTCTAAATGTTTTCCAAGTTCAAAATGTCTTTGAAATGTCAAAATCTTCTATTTCTTGTCTTGATTACCCTCTTACCCTTCTGCCCCCCCTCCCCACTACATTACCACCTTAACTTAACTAATACCATCCACCAATGGCCTCAATCCTTTCGAAAAGAATTATTAAAGAAACAGAAAGGCTAGCCAATGATCCTGTAACGGGAATAATTGCCACACCCCATGAGGATAATCTGCGCCACTTCGATGTTATTCTGGATGGCCCCTCCGGTACCCCCTATGAGGGAGGTAGGTTTCACCTTGAACTGTTTCTTCCGGAAGATTACCCAATGACTGCCCCCAAACTTCGCTTCATAACTCGTGTGTATCATCCGAATATTGATCGACTAGGAAGAATTTGCCTGGATGTACTAAAGGACCATTGGTCTCCTGCCATGCAGATTCGTACCATTTTATTGAGCGTACAAGCGCTTTTAGCGGCCCCAAATCCCGATGATCCCCTTGCTAATGATGTTGCGACGGTGTGGAAGGAGAACCAAGCGCAGGCGCTGGAAACCGCAAAGGAATGGACATCGAAGTATGCTGTGAGTCAATAGGAAAGAGGAGGAGGATGAGGAGAAAGAGGAGGAAGTGATAATATCCCTTTATGAACTTAATCGAAATTTTAACTTTTTAAACTAATATTTATACTTAAATATTGATTATTAGCTGGTCAAAGCAAGCAAAGCATTAACGACATCACCGTTGTTGGTGCGCAAAGAGTTGGCAGCCTTAGATTTAGATACATTGGCCTGTTGCATGATCATATCAACGCTATCAGCATCCAATCCAGTCAAATCAACCTCGCTATCGGGCACATCAGGCTCTTCGGTGTTATCCTTCATGTTCAAGCGGTCAACATTGGCTGCCAAATCGGCTTGAATAGCCTCAGGGGACTTGTCAGCAGGGGCAGAGGGATCCTCACCGGTAGCACCGCTCTGGGCAGCAAGATCAGCGAGTTGCTGCTGGTAATCCTGCTTCTGTTCAGTGGCCTCACCGAAGACAATGTAAGAGCCGTTGGGTGTACGGTAAACTTCGGGGGAGGAGATGACGAATACGGGGCCTTGACGCTTGCGAATCACAACACGGTTGATGCCATCAACCTTCTTGATACCTGTGCTCTTAAGGGCCTTAAGGGCCTTCTTTTGGTTCTTGGAAGCGACAGATACCTGGGCTCCAGCGGGAATTTCTTGTTCAGTGCTCATTTTTTTATAGTATGGGGGGAGGTGAGAGGTTGACTGAAAAATGAAAAGTTTAGTGAGTGGAGTGAGTGGAGTGAGTGAGGGCTGTTGTGGGTAGGGGTATTATGCATGGAGGCATAGATATTTGCTAAAAAATTAGAAAGGAATGAGTTTCATCCAATATGAGTTAGTGGTATTTGATTAGTTCAATTGCATGTATTTCTGATATTTTTATACGGTTCTTTTTGATCGTTGTTTACTAGGACCTTGCTCGTTTTGATTGTAAGTGCTGTGCCGATTCAACGAGGGGTGAGTGTGAGGTTGGTCAGAGAACCTGACAGTATGTCGGTACCGTAGATCTTATCGACACCACACATGATACCGGTAGCTAAAAACCCTCAGGATTCTCACCTGAGCATTGTCCCTTCTGCCGGGGGGCTCTTCTGCAGCACTGCCGTTGAATGCATGTTACCCTACGAGTCATCTTGATTGTCAATCTTGCAGTTGTGTACATGATCTGTAATGAGTGATTAAATACATGTAGCTTATCTTGGCAGTAAAAGTAATCTATTCTTCTAAAACATCTAAGACAAATTCATTGGTATCAGCCGAATTGACTTTTGGTTTCGGTTTGATCTCCAAATAATGATTTTCATCTTTTATCTGGCTAACCTTGGTGAGCAGGTTCACAGCATTGCTTGATGTGACAGGTAACCCTACCAAGATTTGCAAACTCTGATTTTGCAAAGTAGTACTAGGGTGAGGGTACAGTCAAGCATTGGCGCTTAATGCTGAAATAGGTTTTCCCATATTCAAGATGAGGCTGAATCTTACATATACAGATTAGGGCAACGCATATAACCTGTGCATGGCACGTATCGTACAAGTTCCATCGCTTAAGATGCCCCCCAATTTGATACTCTGAAAAAAAACTCCGACATAATCGGAAAATTTTTAATAGCGCGATCTAAACTAAATATCAACATATGATTAGATAAAATTTATTTTCCAGCAGTTTTCTACCTAGTAATTCCCATAGTCCGAATAGTGTACCTGAGTTTTGACATGTTCCATGCCTAAAGCACTCATTTTGGGAACGCTCAAACTCCCAAATAGACCATACCCTTGACCCTTCGCCACAGATCCATGGGTAAGGTTTTGGTTTTTTCTCGCATTTTTTCTCTTCTCACCGCTCGGCTCAGCGAAAAAGACAAGATCATGTGATATGCTTGACTAAGCGATGCTGGGCGACGGTATTATTTATCTATTTGTTTTTTTCCCGATTCTTCCTTATCCAACCGTATACGAATTTTTACAGTTAGAACAAACACGTTCACGAGGCAACTACGTTCACTCTCATTCTCAGTAAGTATAACAAAATTTAAGACTAACAAATTCAGTGACAAAATATAAAAATATAAGGGGGAGAAAAGAAGGAAATTATGCGCTTTTCACAGTAGTTAAATGCATGCTCTTTGGGTTGGGAAGTAGTTCTCGGTGTCCAATAGCACATGGAGAACGGAACTTCGAGAATATAGCCAGCATTTGAGAATACTTTAACACTTGTTCATGACACACACTTAATTTACTGTGAAATTATCTTTACGGACATTTCATCACTCCATTTTTTGGGTGGTTGGACCGCCGTGTCTCCTTTCAAGATTTGGCTTAGTAATGTGTTTATACCCAACCCTGATTTTTTAGCATGCCGCACAAACATTGCTCATTCCACAAAATTAAGGCGCGTAAAGCCAGCCACACCCACCCGATTATGTGACGCGTCTCTTGGTGATGGGCCTTGAATTATGACACCTAAGAACGCACCATGGCGCGTAAATATACCATGCAATGCATGATATGAGGTGCATCTAAACTTAAGATAGTACAGTAATTCACCAAGCGCGGCTACATATTGGGGTTAACATGAGACCGAAAATTTTGATAACAGGAATAATTTAGTTCTCTGTTTAGGAAGGTCAAATAGAGGTTTTTTGTGCTTCTTGGGGGGTATGTGCTATTTCATCTCTTTCTTTCATTTTCATTTTTATTCATTTTGTCTATTGATATTTTGAGTCCTAATCTTTTATTATATCATTTCAACCAACAGAAAACTAACACTCTTCAGAACTTTGTCACTCCTTTATCAAACTGAGCCTACGTGAGCCTTTAAAAAACAACTTGTAACAATTATTCCAATACCCCAAAAAAATTTATTAGAAAATGTTTGCTAAGAATCTCGTTTCTCTTGCTGCCCTCACTATGTTGAGTGGCTCTTTTGCTGCTGCTGCTGAGCATCACCACCACTTGGACGCTCGTGCTATGGTTACCCAGTACGTTTACCAGACTATCCTGGTTGACCAGAATGGAGACCCTATCACCTCCGATCAGGTTGTTGATGCCAGCCCGTCAACCACATCTGTTGAGTCCCCTGCTCCTGCTGCTCCCACCACATCTGCCGTGGCTCAGCAGGCTCAGGCCCAGGCTCCTCAGGTTACTGAGGTTGCTAGCACTTCGTCTTCATCCAGCTACGTCGCTCCTGCAACCACCTCTTCTGAGGCTGCTGCTCCTGCTACCACAAGTGCTGCTGCTGCTACCACGACCTCTAGTAGTTCTGCTGCCCCGGCTACCTCGTCTTCGTCGTCTTCATCCTCTTCCGGATCTGGCTCCATCTTTGGCGATCTTTCCACTGGTGCTTCCCCCAACTCTTTCCAGGATGGCACTATCGACTGCTCTGATTTCCCTAGTGGTCAGGGTGTCATTCCCCTTGAGTGGCTTGGATTCGGCGGCTGGAGTGGAATTCAGTTCGCCAACGGTGATGACACATCCACTGGCAGCTCCTGTGTTGAGGGTGCTTACTGCTCTTATTCATGCCAGCCCGGTATGTCCAAGACCCAGTGGCCCAGCACTCAGCCCGCCAACGGTGTTAGTGTTGGTGGTTTGAAGTGTCAGGGTGGTAAGCTTTACCGTACTAACACTGATGCCGATTCTCTCTGTGCTTGGGGTGCTTTGTCTGCAGTTGTCAAGTCTGAGCTTAGCCAAGACGTCGCTATTTGCCGTACTGATTACCCTGGTACTGAGAATATGGTTATCCCCACCCTCGCCAAGGCTGGTGAGGAGATCCCTCTTTCTGTTGTTCATGAGGACACCTACTATAAGTGGCGTGGAGGTCTCACCAGTGCTCAGTACTATGTCAACAATGCTGGTGTCAGCGTTGAGGATGGTTGTGTCTGGTCCAACGCTGGATCTGGCAAAGGTAACTGGGCTCCTATCAACTTCGGTGCCGGTCAGACCGGCGGCAAGTCTTGGTTGGCTTTGATTCCCAATCCTAACAACCGCTCCCCTGCTAACTTCAATGTTAAGATTGTTAGTGCCAACGGTGGTGACGTTCAAGGCAACTGTGTTTATGAGAACGGTTTGTTCAATGGTGGTAACGACGGTTGCACTGCAACTGTTACCTCTGGCGAGGCTTACTTCGTTCTTTATAACTAAAGCGAAATTAGACGTCTGAGCAACATCTATTAAATATATACCTCCTTTTTATAGTTACACCTTAAATATTTATACCGATACAGATATGATTCAATGGCGAGAGATGAATATTGTGATCCTTTATTCATTGTATCTATTTTCTATATATATTATGTTTTCTAGTTTTCATAAATTTATTTCGATATCCTCTTCTTTGCGTTGGGAATTGTAAAGGTTGTAAAAGATGCCCTTAGCAGCAATGAGGTTCTGAGGAGAATCAAACTCCTTCACTTCACCATAGTCTAAGACGACAATGCGATCTGAGTCCATGACAGTATTCAACCGGTGCGCTATCGTAATAATAGTGCGGTCCGCAAAATGTTTGCGAATAGTTTCCTGTACCACTTTATCAGTTTCAACATCCACTGATGCAGTGGCCTCATCCATGACCAAGATTTTTGAGTTATGAACCAGGGCTCGACCAAGACAGAGTAACTGTGACTCTCCACGACTTAAACTATTACTAGAGTCAGAGAGAATTGTATCCAAGTTTTTGCCCTGTGCAGTGAGATGGCCCTTAAGATGGCACAACTCGAGAATCTCCCATAATCTAGCATCATCTACAATATTGAGGGGATCAATATTTTCTCGAAGTGTTCCAGTAAATATTTGTGCATCCTGTGGGATGATTGACAGGCGAGATCTAAGCTCATACAAACCAATTGTCGAAGTATCAATCCCGTCTATAATGGTCGTCCCATTCGAAGGCTCTAATATTCGAAATAATGACAAAGTAAGACTAGATTTCCCACTCCCAGTACGACCGACAATACCAATTTTTTCACCTGACTTAATAGAGAGTGAGATTTTCTTCAAAACGTCGGGTGATGCAGGTTTATAACGTGCACTAAGGTCGCTGAGTTCAAGAGTGCCACGTTGGGGCCACTTACTATCTGGTTTAGTGGCCTCAATCAAATAAGGTGCCTCAGGCTCCACGTCCAAGAACTCCCAGATTCTATCCAAACTCACTGCTATCAGCTCAGTTTGAGCGAAAAAATTGATTATGGTATTCAACAGTTGGCTAATACGCCTCGAGAAGCTATTAATAACAGCAGCATATCCAACACTGATTAAGTGGAGCCCTATGAAGTATACAAGTGACATACTTGTGACCAGTGATAATGCACAAGAGAGTAGAAGGAGTCTGTATGACAGCCACCTGCCGATGTTTCTGGAGAAAAATGAAACTCTTATCCAATAGTCAACACTAAGGTCGTGCGTCTCGATAAATAACGGAACTCTATCAAACATGCGTAAGGTTGTTTGGCCTTTCAAACTCTCCTCAACATGTGACAGCACAGGTGAAATTGAGGCATTTACTGCACGGCTAGCCTTACGTCTCATTGGAATATACAGTCTACCGAGTCCATTACCAATATATCCCATTGGAATTATAAAGAGAAGTGTAATCGGGGATCCAATTAATACTGCAATGACCGTCAGTATCAGCGTAATGAAGTACTGAGTAAGGATTCGAGCAACGTAAGCTACCTGAAAGTCTATTCTGCTAATATCTCCACTAAATCGATTGATAAGACGACCCATTGGAGTCGTATCAAAGAATTTCATGGGGGCTCGCAAAACACTCCACAGCAGCTTATCATGGATCATTTGAGAAACTCTTACGGAAACTGTATAATCACCCACAAGCTTAGCTGTACAATCAGCGATCGTATGCGCAATAACAATAGCAAGATAACACAGTAAGCAATACAACCCATCATGGAGATTAGATAGATTCCTGGTGGTTATGTATCCTAAATACATAACCGTAGCATTTTCCACGGCCGAGGCTACTAATGAGGCTGATATCATCCCCAAAACATACAGTGAGTTGATTTGCAAGAAATATCGACGGAAAGATTGAAACGTTGAAATTTCTTTGTTATCCTTTTCCTCGTCGTCATCACCGCTTCTTCTCAGGTTTTCAACAACGATCTCCAATGGAGCTTCTAATAAGGTGGGGAGTTGCTGAGCCTTGCCTTGCTCTTCGTTTGAAATAATGACATCCCGCCGATCTAGCAACGTAGTTGTGTCCTGCTTTATATCTTCAGCATGTCCAAATTCTTCAATAAGATTAAATGTACGGGAACTTGAGCCTTGCTCAAGCAACTGCTTGAAGGTTGCAGTCTCAATTGCTACCTTATTTTCCAAAGCTACAATTAAAGAAGCATGAGACAAAACTTTGACGTTGTTGGTGGCGAGAATGACTGTCCTATTAGCCAATAATCCATCAGTACTGAATAGTTTAGCAATCAGCTGAGCTGCTACATGCTCATCAACAGCACTAATTATATCGTCCAATAGAATGATATCTGAACGCGAGTAAACAGCTCGTGCCAAGGTAACGCGAGCCTTCTGACCACCGCTCAAGGAAATTCCCCTCTCACCGATTTGAGTTTGATCACCTTTTTCCATTTGTTGGATATCTGTAACCAATTCACAAGCCTCCAAGACTAGGTTATACCATGTTTCATTATACTCCTGATTGAAAAGTACATTCTCGCGAAGAGTCATGTTTTGCAGCCAGGCTTCCTGAGAACAATAGCTTACAGATCCATGTAGGTTAATAGATCCGTCCAAGATAGCAAGCTCACCGCCGAGAGCTTTCAGAACAGCAGTTTTACCAGAACCAACTCTACCAATGATACAAATAAAGTCACCACGTTTAGCAGTGAATGATAAAGTTTCAAGTGGTACCTTATCGTCGTCAGAGCTGCCGTCCCAACTTATCTTGGCATTACATACGGTTACTGTATTTTCCAAAAAGTTGTTAGGGGAATCTGAGGAGCGGTGCCAGTTTGATTGATCGATTTCTTTCTCACGAAGAAGGTCATTAATGCGTGTCTGTGCATTTAAAGATTTGTAAATCTGCGGAACGTAATCAGGAATTTGACGGGTATAACTAGAGGCAGAATCGAAGAATTGCAAAGCCGGGAAAACGATTTCGGCAGACAGAACATCTTGTCCTAAGTAAAGAAACGTAACAAACACAGCAAAAGTTACAAGTTCATCCATACTCAACCAAATAGCTTTCATGGACGTTCCAATTAAAATCCATGTTTTGAAAACAGCCAGTTCAGTAGCCCTGAGAACAGAGATACGTTTTGAAAAAGGGGTTTCCCAAGCGTACAGCTTAAGCGACTTAATATTTCGTAATGCATTTGCGATTGCCTTAATCCTATTATCGCTGTTTTTACGCAATACAGGGGCTAAGTGACCAAGTTTCGCTGACAGAAAAGAAGACATCGGGACGATTAGAATAAATACAATAGCAGATGACAAGAGAGAAGGTCCAACAAGTATCCAAAGTTGCCATATGCAGATAATCAACGCCAAAGGAGTAGTTATCAGATATGGAGCAAGACCTGCAAGTTCAAAAACTTGGCTAGAATCTACATTAATCAAATTCATGATCTTAGCAGAATCATAATCATCTCGCCGAGACTGGTGGAGCCTTAAACTTTTATGGTAGATGACTGTCATGAGCGCGGTTTGACATTTAATCGAGCCCTTTGATCGACTAGTCAAATCCATAATGGTGAGACAGTTTCTGAAGAGAGGAAATAATCCATACAGAGCAGCAAAGTAATAGCATTCATATAAAGGGCCAGTTCCCGCGAGGTAATTAGCCATTGATTGAAGCACATATTGCAAAAGTTTAGGCTGAATTAAATTACACATTTCACCTAAGAAATCAAATGTTAGTATAGAACAAAATTCATATCGAATGTAACTCATAAGAGCCCAAATAAGTCTTCGTGGGCCCTCCGGATTCTGTCTATCCAGTGCAGTTTTGAAATTCTCTCGACAAGTTACAGAATTAATATCCCTAGGTGGTCCAGGAAGTTTGGGGATTTCAATCTCTGCATTCTTAGCGCGGTGAATGGCATCATCAACAAAGCTGACTGTAAATTTGGAAAAAATATTGGTATCGTCGTACGAGTCTGTAGGGGAGCGGTCCTCGTTATACAATTCAGCGAAGATTGCTACAACTGCACAAATCACAGTGGACATGTGTGCCCAAGAAGATGAGAATCCGAACCGAATCCATGAATCAATGTACCAACATAAGTAAACAAACAGCATCCCCGCCCAATAGAGCAATAATTCAGGGCAACAAACTACAACACGACCATCCTGGACATAATGCAAGCCTGCAATAACGAAACCAAACACCATAATAGAGGAATCAATAGGTGAAGGTACGTTTTCACTAACAAAAAAGCTAGTTGCAAACAATACAGGGGCCGTCAAGGATACCATCGTACTAAGTTGACCCTTGAGCGTAGGGACTCCCCGTTCTAGACGCCTGAGATCATAGTATCGATAAATAATTGGCCCCAGAAGACTCACCATAATGATTGCCCCTACCATACTAGCCAGGCAGTGCGAGAAAAATTTGGTATTCGGGTTCAAGACCAAGGGTTTTCCAAACTCATTTACACAAGTTAAGTCACCCCAAATAGATTTGAGATTGAAAGGATCATGCCAATTTGGAGTTCGCGTATGGTTACCAGTCTGGGAATAGGAGGTACCAGAGTTTGAAATTAGATTCATTGGAAAAGTCATATCATGTCTTCCTAGAAACATGGGAGAGACTTCGTCAAACTCCTCTGAACCAAAACCTATTACCATCTGGAGAATCTAATGTCGACTGTAGATATATCCTGTTGCCGATCTGTTAGTTCATATGGTGTGATTTTATATAAACGGAAAAGCATGACTAAAACCCTGATAAGAAGCACATTACCCTTGCCACTGCATAAATAATGGCTTGTCAGTAGCAGTGACTGTTCAAAAGATAAATCACAACTTGCCAATGACTGGGATCGAATAGAAATCACAGATTTAGGTTCATTTTTCAGTAACAATGCCAGTTTACTATAGAAAACCGAACTCAACACAGGTGATACCGTTAAAAGTGATATCTAGCGGCGAGAAAAATCCTGCCATTTAATTAAAAAAAACATGTATTTTAAAAATATCTATGTCGGGTCTATTTTTCTAAAAAGGGTTATCCACAGCCAATTCGTGGCACCTGCATGAAAGGGTACCGCACCGCCGCACTGACCAATAAGAATCAGAAGTGGTTATTAATAAATATCTTTAACATAGATCATGTAAATTCTGTGAAGTTAAATACATCAGTTAACGTGTCTTAAAACTATATCATGAAATTATTGATCTACCAAATCCAAGACTTCAGCCAGTGGTATAGTGAGCTTTCTTCTTCCAAATCAGCGGTGGACACCTTCTTATATTGATCTACTGGAAGCTTTCCAATATAGTGCTCACCTCCAAAGCCACCAATATAATAGATTCCCGTAATGATAAACTTTGTCCAGTAAGTTTTATGGAATCCTTTTGTACCAGGACACCAATCTTGAGCATCAGGATGTAATTTGAAGAAATGGTCAATCTCATCAATTGATGGCTCACATTCTTCAAATTCACCATATAAGATAATACGATGATTTGCAGCCATATGAAGCGGCGAACGTGACCGCGGTGCATCACCCGTTCGAATGGCTAGTGAAGCGGTGGAACCATCAGTTACATTACGAAATGCGCTAGACATGTCAACACGAATCATTAACAAGGAACTGTCTTTATCACCTGTGTCACTGTAGTATTCAATTTGTCCTGTAGGAAACCCTGAGAATTCATGGCTTCCTTGATTGATCGTTGACAGGGTTCCAAATGAGTTACTGCGAACAAAGGACCGAGCTTCTTTGATAGCAGCATCACGAGATTGCCAAATGTGTGCCTTACTCATTTGAGGTTTATGATTGACGAAGATAATGCGTAATTGTTGTATATATAAAGAAATTGGGGGAGGGTTGGACTCACTGATGGATTAGATACGCGCGGTGTGATGGATATATAAGGGTTTTCGTTTTTTTGGCGTATGTCATGGAAGTATTGACTGATGGCCCGGCATTAGGGCTGGTGTTGAGGTTTAGGTTCGAATCTAATTTCAGTGTTTCAAGGTATGAGTAACTACAAGGCATGGAATAAATGAAGTTTGGAATATTTGTAATTTTAAGTTAGCTACATATTTGATTTTGTCTTTAGAAAGAGGTTTTTTTACTTTGTGAATTCAGCCACCTGGTGAGCATTTCTTCCGAACTCATCAGGTTTTTTCACCTTATAGATTCTTACCAACCAGTTCTGGGTTGTGAAAGCCTCATCAACAATGTCCAAGGATGGAACATCATGAGGTCCAATGGGGACTCCTCGAACACGGTCAGTGCCCTGGAACCTCCAGTATGACATCTTATACATCATGGAGTCCTTCATGGTCTTTGAGGCACCGGGACCAAGCCTATAATATCCTTCACTGAAATAATTGGCCTCGCTAACCTCCTCTGGCCAGATTCCTTCAGAGATACGGACCATCCATAAGAACTTATTTAAATCATCACCGCTGTATCCCAATGCACCTCCAAATACTACCAAAATATAGTCAACATCGTGTTCTAAAAGGATCGGGTATGCACGATCTTCGTCCACAGACATGGCCTTACCGACTGTAGCAATGTGGGTATTGTTCCAGGTGTTATTGTCAACGAGAGTGGTTCGATCGGCCATGCCACCGATTTGATAGCCATAATCCCACCATGACATGACCTTAGCATCCTCAGGGGTATTCATTCTTAGCCAGTAATACGCCTCTCGGAAATCATCAATGATTACCTGAGATCCATCTGGCATCCAGCTTGACATGACCACAGAGGGCGAAGAATACGATGTTTCTGTGACATAATCGGAATGCTTTACGAACATGAAAAGGTACACGATAAAGGAAAGAACGATCGAGACGCGAGCTGGGTAATTACCGATACGATTGAATTTAAGGGATTCAAAAAACTTCCCCGCGGTAGTGGTGGTACTATCATTAGCACTATCACGAGTAGACGACTTGGCAGTATTACTAGGTACCGGATCAGCAGGTCCAACTGTATTATAAATATCCAACAGACATGAGAAGGCCAAAGCTGCACATACTGCAATAATAGGTGTCAAAGTTAGCATCAATCGAATCATTACACCTGCGAAGTAGGAGGCGAGGACAGAGTAAACAATTATGAAAACATGTTCATCTCTCAGCTCCTGAACCGCGAGGTAAACACCGACAGGGAACAGCCAAATCAAAAATGACGTATCAAAGAAGAAGTGGGGCCAAGCGGTAGGCTGGTGCTCAGACACTGAAGCAATGATAGGAATATGAATCTTAGCATATTCAGTGTCCCACAAAGAATAGAAACGACCGGTCCAAGGGAGCACAATACCAGCATAAGTCAATGCTACCAAAGTAATACCTGCGAAGCTAATGATTCCAACAACCGTGCTGACCACAACCACCTTAAACTGCTGAGGGGTGACCATAGATCGCAAGTAGTTTGCAAACGCTACAATCTGTAGCAATCCAAATACACCCATAGCACCCATGTGTTCTGATCCCTTAATAGGCAATACACCGACGAAAGGAACTTGCATAGATGCAAGAGTACCAAGAGCATACCACGTACAGTATGCAGTGTACATCTTAGCATGGTAACGGCCCATCAAAAGAAGAGTAAGAATGTGCAATGGAATGATATTGGTGATGAACACATAACCACCCCAGGCAGATACCATGTAGAAATAACTTATGGCGGTGGCTGCAGCGTAGAGAACTGAGCCTAGCTTGACTGCTTTCACCCAAAAGTAGAAAGTAGCCATCATGAGAGTGATAGAAATAGCCTCATTATCGTAACTTCCCGCAACAGATCGCGAGATATAACCTGGCGCCATTCCCATGAACAAAGCACTAAGAAGACCAGCTACTTCGTCCTTCATTTCCCGAGTAAGTAAATAAGTGAAGTAAGCTGTAAGACCCGAAAATGCTGGCGCAAACAACACACAAACATTACGAATATCTACGGGAATCCCCACGGCGACCAAAAGTTTATGAATAACATTTGAGCTAACCATCAAGCCGGGATAAAGTGTTCCACCGGTAACACGTCCCAAAGGATACCATGTACGATCATCAAACCAATTCAGGAACTTATTGTAGCCATTTTCACTGAGATATTTTGTGGCTCTGAAGTTAAACCAGGGATCAAATTCGTGAATGATACTTTCAAAGCGAATGACGGAGTAGAGTCGCATACATACCGCAGCACCAGCAATACAAATTAAAATCAGTGCCTTCATTAGGCCAAACTGACCTGAAATTGTCACCATTGGTTGATGTAAAAGTTCAATTTTCAATTCAAGCTGTTTAAAGGCTGGTATGACCTCGGTGTCCTTTCCTTACCCAGATCCACAAAATCACCTGCTCAGAGTGAGATTCACGGATGGAAAGGATGTTAGAGAAAGAAAGACAGATAGATGAAAAGAAGAAAGATAATTAGGAAGGAAGGAAGAAAGAGGGAGGGAGGGAGAGACAGAAAGAAAGAAAAATCATCTGTTGATAACTAAGCTATATTGTGTCAAACTTTACTTTACTTCGGTTATGTTACAATCACAACTGATAATAAATAATAAATAAATAAATAAATAAATAGTATCATTCGCATTTGAATTCACCCATCTCTATATCGTAAGACTTTTCACTTCCTAACCGGTTGATTGTCGCCAAAATAATCAGCACTGCTGTACTCGTAACACATAAAACAGTATCTGACCAAAGCTGTACACTACTTACCTTCAAAGGTGAGGCCATTGCAGACATTATCGGACCAGACATTGACCTCGGTAGATTGAAGCGCAATGTTGTGGCAATACTTAACACGTAAACTCCAATTACTTGGCCAATAAGTAGCCAGTCAAGATGTAAAGTGGCATTGGCTGTAGCTGGTTTATGAAGTAATCGCATGACCTTGTGGCAGGTTCGTAAAACGCCATTAAGAGCAGCGGCAAAAACAGCGCCACTCATCATGACTCCAATTACACGAGTCCATCCTATAATGCCTAGTTCGGGATAGATGGGTGAAAGATACTGAGCTATTAATAGTACCAAAGCATCGCGAGGACCACCTTTGGGGTCTTCATGGGGAAGAGTGGAGAAAAACCACCACATCATACGGAGGTACGAGTTACATACGCGATAAATACAGTACACTGCAAAAACAGCGTACAAAACCTTGTGTATGCGTCCCAACAGGGTTTTTGCATAATTTTGTTGAGATAACTTAAGTTTCAAAGCAATCAAATCACTATCTAGTTCACAGCGAAGTTGCTTGAGTGCCTGCAATTCCTCTAATAAAGCATACAGTTGGTTCTGTCTATCGTCACTCATTCTTACTAGATTAACGAGTCTACTCAATGAGAATGTCGAGGCATTAGGACTAACTGAAGTACTACCACCGGCCTTTTTGCTAGATATCTCTAATCTTAAACGACTGATTTCTAATTCTTTTGTTCTCAACATATCATCAATGTTATCTAAACTCCCCTGCAATCGATCAATATCAATATCATTGACTTGAGTCTTATCAGCAAAAAATGCAGAATATGGAGCTGATACTGAACTGATTCCACACAGTACGGCCATGGTAGTAATTCCTAGAAAACTTATACAGGCTAATGAGTCCTGGCGTAACGTGAACCAAGCAGTCTGGTCAGCAGGAGCACCATGTTCATACCTTTCTACAGGAAGCTGTTTACTACATATCCTGAATAACATCAGATACATTAGAAACAATGAACAAAAGATTATGACTCTAAGCTTAGCGATCTTTTTCATTATTAGGCGCCATAATTGGACAGCGGGAGATACAAGACCAAGCATGATGAGAAGCTGACCAGAGCATAGTTTCCAAAGTAATGTTCGATCATTATGATCACCAGATTGAAGTACTTCACAGAGTATGAGTACAAACATGAGGGTTGAGCCAGCAAATAGGAGGCCACTTAATAAACCAAGAATCAAGCCACTTAACCCTGGATAAGCCTTGCGGCTTATTTGGAGAGTAGCTACTGTAGTTACAGCATACAGTAATAGAAACGGAGTTCGAGCCATTTCACACGGTTCCGGAATTCTAAAGAAGTTCAATAGCTGGTAGATCTTAATGGCTGGTAAACTCCATGATACTGTTTGTTGGAGACAACACAAGAGACGGATGCATCCCCCCTATATAAATACAAATATAAATATAAATATAGTATACATAGTAAAGTGTTATATTGAATTTAGTTATAAGTAAATAATTACATACCTAATGAAGGTTTGAAAAAATTCTTTTTCTCTAGATCGACATTCTTTGTTTGTGGGCTGTGCAAAACCATATTTCTAAGTTTCGAGATTCCGATATCTACGGTGGAAATAATGTCTCCACATTAAAGGTACCACCGAACCCCTTGCAAAAATACACGAATTCATTGGGAAGAGCGGGACTTTCTTTAAATTTTTATACTAAAAAACATGAGAACATTAATTAAATTAACTATGTGTATTTATAGAACTATCTTATAGATCCTGTGAATTATCTCTCATTTTGAGGTCACACAGCAACGCGTCGAGTAGACCTCATCGGCTGACGCGTCTACCCTAACATCTTATTCTAAAATTAGCAATGTGGAATTAGCGCGAAAACGAAGCAAAATTGATGAGAAAGTGAATTCAGGAATCTTTTTAGGTGCTTTCTATCAATTACGTCTTTATTTAAAAGATCTTCGATTTGAAGAAATTGTATGATTGCCCCTTTTCCCGCCATATTCCTGATCTGCATTAAATTAGGTTTTTCATAATCACTGATCTGGCGAATTATGAAATCAGTACCAAAATTATCCGAGAAAGTCTACTCATTAATTATAGTTTAGAATTATAATAATATTGTGTACGAAATAAGCTTTTTGTTTTAGTTATCGCAAGCTCCCCACCCAACAAAAATCCAGCATCCACGTAATAGATATTAAAACCAGGTCTATCGCTATTTGTATCGACTATTTATTAATTTACAAATAAAATTATATCTTCCTCAGTAATATCATATCAGTTGATTATTCTCACCCCTTTGCCCATCCCTTGTCTACTCGTACAAACCCTAAGTTCTAAGCTCTACCGCGCTTACTCCTTATTGAGAACAATCATCACCACAATACCCTTTAGCCGCGCACCCCATATATACTCCTGTCCCTAACTCAGATCATATTTCTCACTTTGTCTCTAAGAAGAATAAACAACCTCCCAAGAGAGACCTTAGATCACTAACGTGAAGAGTTAAAATTATCATTGCAGATTTTCAAATCTCATCATTATTCCCAAACTAAATAAATTTTGAGAGCAAACTCGTGACATTGAGTTTGTCGATCGAAAACTGTATACCATAGAGGGCAAAAAAAAATCTGTCATATTACCACCGAAGGAAAGAAATATTCCGAAAAGAAAATAAAAAAGGATTAATTAAAGCTTCATTCATTATTTTTTCTTCTCTTAACGCCCCACCATGAGTGAAACTAACCCCTTCAGAGCATCGATGCTGCTCAGATCTCAGTCTCCCCAGGAAGATCCCTTTGGATCCTCAACTGAGCAACTTGCTCCACAGATTCCAGCTTCCAGTGTTGGGAATCCATTTCGTGTAGATTTAAGTGAAGTTAGTCGTCCTGTACCACCACCGGCTAGAAGATCACCACAGCCCGGATCTGAACAGTCTGGATCCCTTGAGCCACCATCTTACTTTGAATCTGAAGGCAGACGACACTCTGATCCTAATCTGACCCGACCTGATGATGAAAAGGCACGTTTGAGTACTCGTGATGAAGAAGATGAGCGATATCGTGCTGGACTTGAAGAGGGTATGCGAATTGCTAGAGAGAAAGAGCGTCAGAGACGTCGTGAATTGCGAGAATTGCGAGAAAGAGAAAGATCACGACGCTCTGGGTCGGATTCTACTGGACGTCATTCCTCGAAACCTTCGTCTTCTACTAATCCAGAGACCTACCATCATTCAGCTTCCGGATCAAGTTCTAGTGGTGCCCGTGCATCAAGGCGATCTCGCTCCAAGTCCGAGTCTGCTAGTGGTTCTGGTCGTTCTGGTCGTTCTAGTCGCTCTAAGGTTCCTGGTTCTGTTGACGTTATTGATAAAATGGATGCCACTGGTATCTATGGCGGCACAGGCTTCCATCATGATGGACCCTTTGATGCATGCACACCCCATCGCAATAAGGGAAACAGACGAGGCGCTACTCCGATTTCTGCCTTCCCTGCTGATGGCCCTAATAACTCACTGGCTGTGGAGGATCCTTCAACAGCCGCGTATCGCAAAGAAGAAGCTGTTTATGGCCGACAACTTGAACCACCCATTGTGGACACCTCAACCCCATCGTTCGACCCTACAGACCGTGGCGCTAAAGTCCATGGTCAGAGAACAATGGGATTAGGATCTACAACGTTCATAAATGGTGCGCCAGCTTCGAAGGGTGCCATTGATCGTGAGCATACGGATTCCTTGAGCCGATCCCGCTCATTGTTACGCCGTAAGGGAAGTAATTCTGATGAGGAACGACCCAAATCTTTATTGGGACGGGTTAGAAGTCTTCGTGTAGGCAGATAACTCCTTGACGCCCACCTTTTATTTTAACTTTTTTTGTCTATATCCATTTAACTTATTTAACGCTGAATAATAATTATTTTAATGTGTGATCCTTATGAAAGTGGGGGAAGCTATGGCTAGTTGATTTATTAAAGTCAGCACATGCAGAAGGCTCTGCTGCACTTAATTGTCGTTACTAAGTTAACCCATAACCTCGATGGGACCTGAAATCAACTCGGTATCAGTCCATACTTGAATATATAAAATACACTATACTATACCATCAGCAGTTTATTTAGAATAATAGAATGAGCGTTAATATATATTCCATTCGCTTAACATTATTAGTGCTTTCCATTGCTTATAAACGTATGATGTCTCGCAAATGTCCCGGCTTCAGATTTATGGTAAGGGTAACAGACAGGGCTGAAGTAATCCCTCGAGACCTGCGCGCTAAGAAGGAGAGGAGCCATCAACGTTGTTTACTTTTTTTCACCCCAGGATCCAGTTCATGTATTAAAAACAGGACCACAAAGGCACTAATTTTTTTTTCAACCTCAAAAAATAAAACGACACCTTACAATTATTAGCAAATCCATTTTCTGATTCGTGTTTAAATTTTCACCTTTATCCATTTAACGGTTTTTTGTTGACTAGCTTAGCTCCCAAATAACCTGACAAAATAAAAGAAGAAGATACATAGCTACCGTTGTTTTCTCAAAGAACTTTGTCGCTTATCTCTCCATTTTCGTTTTGTTGAGCGTCACTTTCTCTGCATTTATATTCATTTTTTCCCCATACCATTAAAGCATGATACCTCTATGGATCGATACAGACGCATGTCATGATGATACTCTTGCATTGCTCCTCGCTTGTGCGTTACCATATTTTGATCTTACGGGAATAAGCACATCATACGGTGCCATATCTTTGGAATATGCCACTCGTAATGCTACATCTTTGCTTACTGCTTTACAGATAGATAACGTTTTGGTTTATCCTGGTGAAGCTAAGCCTACTGTTGGTAAATTACCACCCCAGATATCCGGATCTGGGTTAGATGGAACTGGTCTTCTATCTTTACCTCAAGGTCCTAAACAACCTGATCATTCTGCATTAGCGGCACTGGTGTCGACTCTTCAGCGATTCCCACCACAACAATTATGCATTGCCTGCCTTGGTCCCTTGACTAATATTGCTACTTTTGCACTCAATCACCCTCAGTTGGTCCCGCTTATAGATGTTATTAGCATCAGTGCTGGGGTGGATAACTGTAACATGAGCGCTGACCCGCATGCCACAGACGTAATAATGAATTTGGTCGATATCATTGCACCGCATGTACCTCCAGGAACTCAAGTTCCACAGGTAGTGGTTAGCATGCCTAGTCAAAATGTACAGATAAACCAGCTACGACTGGAGCATATCAAAAGAGGCCCTAACTTGGATAAGTATACGGTGTTCAGACAGATGATGCATGAGCTTCTGGCTTATTATGCTGATCATGTCACTCCACAAGTGTGTGATCCTGTTGCCATTGTTGCATTACTACCCCAACGCTTAGGTGTAGATTTAGGATTGGAGTTCTCTGCTTCGGGTGCAGTGCAGGTCACTGACGTCGAGCCGATGTGGAGACTAATTCTTGAAAGCATTGAAGAGCTGGAGTCTTCAGAGATGTAGGTTAGTAGTAAATATAAAATTGCATATAATTTCTCTTTCAACAGAAGTACTGAATCTCTTGGGAAAAAAGATAATTATTAATTATATATGCTGTATAAATATATGAGAATGTAGACACTTCCGATTTAATCATTTAAAAGTGATAAGTAGTCCCATTCGTCACCAAGATCCCGAGTCTTAGATTCAGAGAGATCTTGAGGTGGTGTGGGTAGAGCCGGTCCAGAATCTGTTAGACCCTTCAATACGGAACAATCCTTTAATGCGAGTCTGATTTCCGAAGCAGCAACTGAACCATTCCATCCGTGCTTACGATGTTTGGCTGGTCTCACTAGAGACGAGTCATTACTGAGGGTTGTTGCTACATTACTAGAGGTGTTGTTGCAGATGCTAGTGATGTCACCAGGAGGAACTTTCAAAATAGTGCCTAGAACAGAAAGGAAATACTTTTGTGGATCCTCAGATGCAGAACTTCGTAGTTTAGCAGGATTTTCGATACGTGACTTTGGGATCGGGTAAGCTTCAATAGAAGGACGGTCTGGTTTCAAACTTGTCGTGGTGAAATCTGAAGACGATCTCTTCAATGGATTCTTTTCATCAAAAGGACTAGAACTGTGCTGAGGTGCTGGTGCTATAGGCATTTGATTCAAAGGTTGCTGCTGATGACGGCTGTCTAAAGATGGCGCCATCGAAATAGGTTCCTGCTTAATATTTGAGCTGTTCATCATGTTCGAGGGCATTTGATTATGATTCATCATGACAGAATTCATTTGACTGGGATTCAGAGGTATGGGGATTTGTTGAGCTGGCATCGATGATCGAGTTGCTGCCATTAGATCGGTGCGGTTGGATGACACTGGATGAGGCATGAGTACCGCCGAAGTAGGATTCATATTCTGATTCATATTCTGGTTCATATTCATCATGTTCGTGTTCATGTTCGTGTTCATGTTCATGTTCGTGTTCATATTCATGTTCGCGTTCGTGTTCGTGTTCGTGTTCATATTCATGTTCGCGTTCGTGTTCGTGTTCGTGTTCATGTTCATCATCTTAGATGTTCCTCTAACATTGGTATCGGGTATGTTTGATACGAAACCAACTGTATTTGCAGAATTATCCATATTTGCAATATTATTGCTTTGATTCTGGGCATTTTTCGCACGCTCATTAGCTACCTTAGCACTCTGAGATACGTACATGAAGTATCGATTTAGCTCGTTCTTCAAACCATTAACATAATCAGGACCGACAAGATATTTATTGGATTCAACAATTTGCTTACGCCATGCATTTACCATCGGTTTTGTGCGAATGAGTTGTATGGTTGCAATGCGATTCTTGTTGGAATACAAATAATATAAAATGATCAATTGATCAACCCTTGAAATCATTTTTGTAAAGAAGTCTGCTGAAAGCTGGTCACGCACAAATTTCTTGTTAGTTTCATTAAGCTGAGGTGCCTTCTCGATCATCTCTGCTTCCAAGCGAGGCATATCTGCCTTCACTTCTGCAAACATTTCACGAAGCTCTGCTCTCTCGGCAGGGAACCCATTCTGTGACCAAATCTGCATAATTTCCTGAGAGGTCATATTCTGAATGGGCTTCTGTATTCCTCCTGCATTCGCCGTGATTGTCATTCCTTCAGTGGTGGGCCTATTAACTCCTCCTGCTGTGCCAGTTGCACCAGCTTGAGGTACTCTATTTGCAGATGTGTTTTGCTGGATCTGGCCCGGTTGATTATTCTGAGGCGACATATTTCCGGGCATTCCACCTTGAAGAAACTGCGGTGCAGGCCGGCCTTGGGCCGGATCAGCACGCTTGTTTAATTCTTGTTGCTGTTGTTGTTGTCTCAGAAGAAGCTGTCTATATCGTGCTTCTGCTCTACGATCACCAGACTCATTCATCGCTTGAGAGTGTTGCTGGGACTGCTGAGACTGCTGGGAATGTTGCATCTTCTGGCGATTTCTTAGCTCAGTACTATATCGCTGTATCAATGATTCACTAATATAACGCTGGTATTTCTCTTTTATTTGCGTGTGAACAGCTTGAGACAGCATACTTCCCTGCGCTAGCCGTACAACATCCTCCCACGTCTGAGTTCCAGGTGGCAATCCAGGAAATTGCGCAAGAATTTGCTTGGGAAGAGGAGTCTTCGTACCCTGGGGAACGATTTCACGTAACAACCGTTCACGATCAGCATTGGGTATCTGAACTTTTCCAGCAGCACGGTTACCCTGCATCATCCGGCCAGCGGGGGTTGAGTTGTAGGAAGCGGGGTTCGCATTACCTGCGTTCATACTTCCCATTGTGTTCATATTACTCATGGCAGGAGGATTGGTGCCCATATTCATGTTATTCATAGTGCTCGTGTTGCTCATGTTGCTCATGTTGTTCATGTTACCCATGTTGTTCATATTACCCATGTTATTCATGTTACCCATGCTGTTCATGTTACCCATGTTGCTCATACTATTCATATTGTTCATGTTGTTCATGCTGTTCATATTACCCATGTTGTTCATGTTGTTCAAGTTACCCATATTGTTCATGTTGTTCACACCTCCTATATTGTTCATGCCTCCCATATTGTTCATGCTTCCTATGTTATTTCCCATATTACCCAGGTTCATATTTCCCAAACTACTGTCCACATTAGTAGGGCGGATGCTTGTAGGCTTCTGGGTATTGTTGGTCTGAGACCATAACATTTGCGGGTTATTGCTACCACTGTTTATGTTATTGTTGATGTTATTGTTGATGTTATTGTTGTTATTATTGTTGATGTTGTTGTTGATGTTGTTGTTGTTGCTGCTGTTGCTGCTGCTATTGCTATTGTTGTTACCACCAGATACTCCACTGCCCCCACCATTACTGATACTGGTGATAGCACTGTTCATGTCCATGCCCATATGATTTATTTGATTCGGAGTGTTTGACATAGTCATACTATTTGCGCGATTTATACTATTCATAAGCATTTGGGATTGTTGTAGACTGAGTTTACCATCTGCTGACGATGTTTGTTGAATCATAATACTTAAGCCTTCCATTTTGCGCTTTATGCTCTCAAAATAATGGGTTTTATTGGGAGATCTTTGGAAGTTCACACGTTCATATTGTTGAGCAAGAATAATCAAGCGTTGTTGAGGGTATCGGTTTTGAAGGGGTCGCATAACTCTTAAAAGAGCGGCTATCATCTTTTTACGTTCTTCCTGAGAGAGGTCAGCGTGCCACCGCTGCGGCGCAGTAGGAACAGGACCCTGGGCTGGCGTATCACCGAAATCCATGGGTAATTATCAAGATTTAAATATAAAAGGATATTTTTACTAAGCGATCAGTGTCACTTCACAAACTGGGTACTTCTAATCTTTGTTTACCTGTCCTTTTTCTTATGGTTAATAGGATATACCTCTCTTTTTAATCTTCAGATAAGTGTTAAGGGTGGAGGCTCAAGAGAGGCACATTAAGCGACAAGCGAAGGATCGGGGTATCGCACTTGTGTGTGTATTGTTGAGGAAGGCTGCAGGGATAGTCACGTGCTAAACGTTCATAAACTTAACTGATAATGACACAGCGTCAGGGTATCGAAGTCCAAGAGTGGAGAACTGGCGAAATAAGAAGCATGAATAGAACAATTAATAGTAAATTTAGATAGAGCGGCAAATATCTATTAGATCCAGCTAAGAAATGCCGATTTTGGGTACCGTATACTTACATTGTTGCGGCAGGGGTTATCGTTTCAGGTGTGGTTTCTCGCCGTGATTGCTTCTTGCACCACTTTGTCTGTCTGTGCTGCTTACTTAAGGGTTGAAAAATACTCACTCAGATCAATTTCATATCAATGCTAAAAAAATTAATCACTGACTACTATTGAAGATCTGAAGTGACCGTATAGAAATGTATTTGATAGGAGCATTCAAATGGGGGTTTTAAAAGTATATGCCGCTATTTTTATTGACTTTCATCCCCACCTATTGAAAAACCTAGATTGCACCATACCCTGCCCTAAATTATTATATGCACATAGTGACAATTGAAGTATGTACAGGAGAGGGTTATACGATGAAACCGCAGATGGTGTAAATAAATAATAAAATAAAATGAAATAAAATCAACTTGTGAATGAATCCACAGAAATCCAGATGAATTTACACCACTAGACATATATTATCCAGCATTTTACCTTAGTTCCAATTACATCGATCCGACGCATTGTTGCTGCTGCCTCATTATTCCCACTATTAATTCAAATGAATGGGAGGATCCATAGGATACGTTTTACTGCTAAATATCTCGATCCTCAAAGGGTGTAATAAAATAATAATATAAATGTAAACAAACGAATTAAAAAATTAAATAAACCAAACCTCCTCGTCCTCGAGGTGGTGGAGCAATTAATAATGGCATGGATCAAAGGTGCACGCTGTGGTATTGATAATTGTGAATCTTATTTCTATCGCGTCTTAAGTGGTAGACGTGTTTGTCAATATAATCACATCCAAGAGGGTGTAGAAACTACTGGAGATGATGACGATTTTGTGGCTGTTGGACGAAGGATCACCCAGCCTCGTAAACAAAAGGCTGTACAGGAGCGTGAACCTAGCACATACCGAGGAATTGAGGCTAAACGTCTTCTCTGGGAGCTTATGCAGCTAGTGTTCCGAGTCCAGGTTTTATATGTACAAAATCGACGTCAGTTGCCGGCCGAGTTTGAGCTCAATTGTCGCGAACTATGGGCATATTTCTTGCAAATATATCGTCATAAAACATTCGGGTTGGTTCATTTGATTGCCCTTGTTTATTTGGGATCACGGAGGATGGATGTTCCTCTTATGCTAAGTGACTTGAATATGTGGATCCGATCGAGTCAAATGCCGTATCATGAAATATATCGAGTTATTCCTTCTGAGAAATTTTCTCGGCTACCCCCAGATTTACGTCGTCAGTTCATGCCTAATGCTGGACCCAGTAAACACTTTCTGCATGAGCTTAACTTAGAAATTAAAAATAAACTCACAGAAAAATTCCCACATCTCAAATTTGCTGATTTAAATGGTCCTTATGTCTGTCTTAGACTTTGCCAGACACTGCTTCTCCCCCCTGAAGTCTATGTAGCAGCATGTCGTTTACTTAACCGACTGTCCTCTGGAACTGGTAGTTTTCATAGTAGGTTCTTTCAAGAGGAAGTACCAGCATTTTGTGCCGTGATTGCTGCCGCCAAATTGGGCAGGTTTCACTTCGATTGGCAGGTTTGGCGTGATCTGATGAGAAAAATATGGATAATGCAGCCAGATATGGGTAATGTAGATGAAAAGTTAGTACACCTATGGTCTGGTAGTGATATTGATGACTACTTAGTATGGTATTCGGAAAATCTAGTGTCACCAGATATTGCAAGAAGACTGGGACAGTTCTTCCCCCTGCCGAAATTCCGTGGTTCAGGCTCTTCAAAACTTAATCCGGATACATTTACGGATACTCACGTCTTAAAAGAACTTTGTTCATTGCTCACTTCGACCTATGAACCCGAGGCTCATCATCCCATTGGCTCGCATACAGATGATTGCTCTCAATATTTGAGTTATACCGGAGCTCCTAAGATTGAAGAGGATTTACCTGAAACAATTGAATTATTGCATTTAATTGTTGCTAGGTTTCTTAATTACAATGAGCAGCATATGAGATCTATAATGAAAGATTTCGATAGGAGAGTCACTCAACCTAAAGCTCCGAAATACGAGCACCAAGAAATACCTGCATAAGATCATTACTATTATTTATTGTTTGTATTATACAGCCATCTTCATGTCTATCTTAGCCTGCGGCGAGTATCCGATCAAATCAAAGTCTTCAAATTTAAAATCTTCAATATCATCAATCTTTCGCTTGAACTTCAGTGAGGGGAATTGCTGAGGTTCCCGAGCACACTGTTCCTTGAGAGGGTCAACGTGATTGGCATAGACATGGGCATCACCCAGAACGTGTGTGAATACCCCTGGTTCAATTCCACAAACATGGGCAATCATTTTAGTGAGAAGTGCATAGGAAGCTATATTAAATGGAACGCCCAATCCCATGTCACCACTACGCTGATACATCTGACAGTTTAAATATCGAGGGCCATCTGATCCCTGAGGCATGGATACATAAAACTGGCTTAAGATATGACAAGGAGGGAGGGCCATATGAGGCTCAGCTGCTGGATTCCAAGCTGAAAGAATAATTCGACGGCTAAATGGATCGGTTTTAATGGTTTTAATGACCTGTTTTAGTTGATCTACACCCTTCCCTGAATAATTCTCATCACATCCACTATATTCAGCACCAAAATGACGCCACTGGAATCCATAAACTGGTCCAAGGTCACCGATCCGATTGTTAGTAAGACCTCGTTGATCTAAAAATTCACGACTTCCATTGCCATCCCAGATATGGATATTATTAGCAGCCAATTCATTAGCATCCGTACTTCCCTTGATGAACCAGAGAAGTTCTTGAGCAACACCTCTGAAGAAAGTTCGTTTTGTGGTAAGAAGTGGGAAAATATCGTTGGCAAGATTAAATTTCAATTGGGGGGGAGCGAATAAGCTATAAGTTCCTGTTCCAGTCCGATCAGAACGGAATTCACCGTCACTTACGATTTGCTGACATAAATCAAGATAAGCTTGTTCTTCGTGGTTCACCATTTTTGTTTTCTTTTCTATTGTTTAGTATTATTTATTATCCAGCGCGTCGCGTTATGAAATTTAATAAAGGGTTCAGGGTATCCACGTGAGATCTATCAAACTGAGATCAACAAAATAATCAAATCAAATTACTTTGCAATGTGGTCTAAGATACCGTTGGATCCGCTTGAATTAAACCTTGCTGCAGTACTCAGATGTGGACAATCATTTAGATGGAGACAGTCTAATAATGTATGGAGTATTTGCATGGAAAACCGCGTGTTTTTCTTGAAACAAGATCAGACACACCTGTTTTATCGTTCCATTGGACCTGGAAATGATCGTTCCGATTTAGAAATTGTCAAAGATTACTTCAATCTCGACATTGGGCTTGCAAAACTGTATAGTGAATGGGTGGCTAAAGATAAATACTTCCAGAATGTTCACTTGGGAGTACGAATTCTTCGCCAGGATCCCTGGGAAACACTGTGTGCATTTATTTGTAGTGCAAACAACAATATAAAACGAATTACGAAAATGGTTGAATCACTTTGTATCAAGTTTGGCTCAATTGTTGCCTCGGAAGATGGGTATGATTATTATACATTCCCCACGGTAGACCAACTTAATACTCCACACACTGATGAAATTTTGCGTTCACTCGGATTTGGATATCGCGCTAAATATATCGCTGCTACTGCCGAACTTATTGCATCTATGCCATCTACTTATTTACATGATCTACGTTCTAAGGATTTAGAGACCTGTATCAGCGCACTTACCCAGTTCAGTGGGGTTGGGCCGAAAGTTGCAGACTGTGTAGCACTCATGAGTCTTGATAAGCATTCAGTGGTGCCAATTGACACTCACATGTATCAAATAGCTAGTCGCAATTACAAAATCAAGATTGATACTAGTGCTAAAGGGTACAAGGAAGTACAAAATAAACTAGCAGAAATCTGGGGGGAATATGCAGGATGGGCTCATAGTGTTCTCTTCGCTGGGGATCTTCCTGATTTGAATGTCGTTAATGATGAAAAGACTCCGAAAACGGTGCGCGTAAAGCGAGTCAAATTGGAAATCAAAAAGGAAATAGATATAGAGAAAGTTAAAGTAGATGCTTAACTACTTAGTATATATAGATATATTTAATATTTAATATTTTTTTGAAATTGTCGTATCTCGCTAGTGCGTGTTGTTTGCGGGGAAATTGAGTTGCCGATTTCGGTCGCTGCTGGCAGAAAGGTTTTGTGGTTTGCCCTAACCTTTAAACCTAACCTTGGATTGACAGACTGAAATTTTAGAGTCACTGTAAAACAGTCATTTTTCATCCCCACTAATTCACCGGTTGAAAATGTACTCTGCACTTCAATTTGTGCGAAGAAGCTCAAGTTTATCAGCCCTTGCTTATAAGGCTATGCAGCGTAACATGCTGCGTCCTCCTTTGCCTACTATTGAGCCACCAAGTTGGTCTCGAGATGCAGCTATTTCTTCTATTTTGTATGAGACTCCATCCCCCAAAAAGGCTCATTCTGATGTGCATGTTCTTCAGTGCTTGGTTCAAAACGAGCCAGGTGTTCTGGCCCGAGTTTCCAGTGCTTTGGCTGGTCGTGGTTTCAACATTGACTCCCTCGTGGTCTCTAATACTGAAGTACAGGAACTTAGCCGTATGACTTTAGTGCTTAAAGGTGATCCAGGTATCATTGAACAAGCTCGTCGTCAGGTTGAAGACCTCGTTCCGGTATGGGCTGTGCTGGATTATACTGATGCTCCTTTGGTAGCTCGAGAGCTTTTACTGGCTAAAATTTCATTATTGGGACCCGAATACTTTGCAGATTTGGTAGCTCATCATGGAAATGCACATAAATCACAAACTGGTGAAGTTCCTCTCGGTCAGGCTAATCAGGATCAGGCCAATTACCGCGCGGAGAAGTACCACCCTAGCAACATTCCTCTCAGTGAGCAATTGAGACACAAACATACGCATTTGGAAGCTATCACTAAGCTAAGTCAACACTACGGTGGTAAAATAGCTGACATTAGTGATAGGAATTGCATCGTTGAGCTTTGTGCTGAACCCGAACGCATCTCAACGTTCTTGCGTCACATCAAACCATTTGGTGTCATTGAGACCGTAAGAACTGGTATTAGCGTACTCACAAAGACCCCAATGGATGGCGAGTTTGATGAAGCTGAGGTTCCCGAAGAAATCAAGGAAGAGGTAGGTGACCTTCCTCCTGGCTAAGACAAGATACACACACATATATATATATATACTATATAAAGGGGAAAAAGACAAATCATTTTAATAATTTTTTTTATTTATAGAACGCCAGCATTCTACTTGGGGTATCTTATACTCCTTCTATGCGTGCATCTCGGTTTGGCCCTTGATCCGTATCCGTTTGATTTCCAAAGGTCCTACAGCAGTTTCAAAGTTGACATTTACAACCGCATCATAGTGAACTTTAGATTGACCATTAATCAATATGTCTCGACTGACTTCAGCAAATACACTTCTGTCAGAAATCATCATCGGGAGGTTATCAAAAAAACAGATGACCTTGTACCCTTCAGCATTGGCTAACGATATAGTCTGCAACCATTTTTCGGTGGCCAGCACTTGAGCAAAATGTTGCATCTTTTCGTTGAATAATTGGATGGTTCCCTTAACGCCAGTAACAACAATAGCTGTTTTGGCTTTCATCTCCATGAATGAGGGCAAAACTACATCTACCAGTGCCTTCCCAGTAAATCGCATTTCATCAGATTTTACCATTGATTTTGCCATCACGTTGTTGAATCTTACCTCCTCAATTTCTACAGCCTGGATCAACTTTTCCGTGGCCGCTTTACCCTGGATCTTATAAGGTATATCATAGCCAGTAGTTATATCATTGAGAATGGGTGGTTGAGATTTGGAAGGCACACCCTCGACCCAAAAGGTTGAAAAGTCACCACTTAAATACGAGCTTATCCATTTGTCAAGGGGAGAAATTCGTGTGTCTTCACATACAGTGGTAAGAGAGTCCGGAAGGCTTCTCATGATTGATGTGAACAGAATATCAACGACTTCATCATCAGATCCCAAGCGTAAGGGGTGACTATGTCCGAGGCAAAGTTCCTCTAAGTCGCCCTGAGTACACCCAGGAATCTTTACCTTCCACTGCAACGAGGGAAGATCCAAGGCTACTGGAAAATCGCCAATTGATGCATTGGCGAATGCCGTAACATTTACGCCATGTCTTTCGTTATTTACTACAGTCACCTTGCTTACCTCTGCCAAATCTTCGGTAGTCTGTTGAGGGACTGATACATCTTTGGTGATGGCGAATGGAACTCTTATGTTGATACCAAACCTCCCCACAATAGCAACACCCTGTGCCAATACTTTGACTTTAGAATTAGTAAGTGCGGCGCGAGTTATATAACCCAAAACATTCGAACGACCGATGTTATTAAGTACAACCTCAGCGGTAATATCTTGCACAGAATTGGGTAGTAGACTCACCCGGGTAGAATTTGGCAGATTAACATCAACAACATGTTCCCAATTATCATTGATTTTGGTTTTAACGTGAATAGGCTCATTAATACTTATCCTTACGAAGTTGAGTTGAGAAGAGACAGATTCCGCTATTGATCTGACAAGCCCATTGCCTAGCGGTGCGAAATCAAGAGTAATCCGAGTGTGTACGTTTACATCAATTTCGTGGTTGCGAATCTGGATAAGTGATAAATCAATTGGTTTGACTTGGGGAATTTGCGCGACAATGTCGACGAATTGCGGATCACGAATGAAACTAACCGATGTTGAAGCAAACAAAAAAAGCGCAAATAAACCCATAGCGAAAATGACACTTCCTGGGCGCTTTATAATAATATCAAAAAGTGTTGTGTTTGGCTCTTCTTCTTGAATAGCATTCTCGAATTGACGTGATAAGTTATCACTATTCGCTAGAAGTGGAGTTCGCTCAGACATTTTGGCGATTTGATAGGAATAAATGAAAGATTAAAATAATACAGCACCACACGCAAAGTTATATTTCCTAATATACGTTTTTGAGGGTCAATTGCTGGATATGACAATATTCAGCTCGTTTATTTGGTAAATAAATGTTGAAATATTTATTATAATTGTAAATATAAAATGCGTGTGGGGCAAGGCATATAGGTTGGGTGCGGCAAGGGTAACACTGACCCTTGGATTTTTTTTTGTGGATCTTGATTTGATCTAAAATAGGAGCCGACAAATTAAATTGAATAAATCATGTTGTATTTAATTGGATTGGGTCTCTCTGATGTTAAAGACATCACGGTTCGTGGACTTGAAATTGTCAAAAATTGTAAACGCGTGTATTTAGAGGCCTATACTAGTATTCTGATGGCAGCTGATACGGCCCAATTGGAAGAATTTTATGGTAACAAAGTAATTCTTGCTGATCGTGAAATGGTGGAGAGCTCTAGTGATGAGATTTTGGCCGGATGTAAGGAGTATGATGTGGCATTTCTTGTGGTTGGTGATCCTTTCGGTGCTACTACCCATTCCGATCTTATGTTAAGAGCGCGAGAAGAAGGCATTGAGACCGAGGTAATTCATAATGCATCAGTTTTGAATGCGATTGGATGCACTGGAGTCCAGCTTTATAATTTCGGACAGACGGTTAGTTTAGTATTTTTCACTGATTCTTGGCGCCCGGATAGTTTTTATGACAAAATTATGGAAAACCGAAGGTTGGGACTGCATACGTTAGTATTATTAGACATCAAAGTGAAAGAACAGACTATGCAAAATCTTCTTCGAGGGAATAATATTTATGAGCCCCCACGATTCATGAGCATTGAATGTGCTGCTCAGCAGATGCTGGAAATCCAGGAGCTAAGAGGTGAAAAGAACTATCTTCCCAGCACACCATGCATTGCCGTGTCTCGTTTAGGTTCACCCAAGCAAACTATTAGAGCGGGAACCCTTCAAGAAATGAGTGAATATGAATCTGGCGAGCCTTTGCATTCCCTCATTGTTTTGGGTAACAAGATTCATGACCTGGAGAGTGACTACTTCATGCAGTGGGCTTTCAATGAGGAAACCTTAAAAGCATCTCTTAAGGACGATAAGCTGTTCAAATATGAATAATAAATAAATTAAAATTATACTGTATCTTCACTCTAAATTATCAACCCAGTAATTATATCTCTGCTTCAATCTTTGGGGCATCTTACAAAAATCACAAGCATACTCGCATTGACCTAATGGCTCGTCGCCAAAATAGTTTCCAAGCACATCATGGCGACATTTATTATGACATCTCGCAAAATTCACTAATGCGTGCGCGCTTTTCTTAGATTCCGGCGTCTCGGCGAACCGAATACAGGTCCGGGCATCAGCAGCTGATAAGTATAGAATGCAACGTGCTGCACGTCTGTCTCTACCGGCTCTTCCTGTTTGCTGTGCGTAGGCTTCAATATTAGTGGGGAGGTCAAAATGTATCACAAATCGGGTATTGGGTTTATCTATGCCTAATCCAAAGGCAATGGTAGCAATGACAATTGAGCATTCGGGATCACCCCTGATCCAGCTTCGCAAAATATCATCGCGAGTAGCTATATCAAGGCCAGCATGATACGCTTGAGCACAGTTTCCTAGTTTTTTGTTTATCTCTGACGCAATTAGATCGGTAGATGCTCTACTGCGACAATATATGAGCCCACAGCCCGGGTAAGTCTTAGCCGCCGTTACCTGAGCAATTCTTGATCTGTACATATGCAAAAATCTCATCACATCAATGAGTTTTTCCGTGGAATCTTCAATGTATCGTACCTCATAATGTAGATGTGGTCGACGTGATGATCCAGCCGCTATGAATGGCATCTTCAAACCAAGAATATCACAAATTTGGTTCCTCAGTGGAGGCGATGCAGTACCAGTTAGCGCTATAAATGGTACATTTGGAAACACTTGACGAAGTGTGTTTCCTAATTTGGCATAATCCTTACGGAAGTCTGCACCCCATTCAACGGCACAATGGGCCTCATCAATGACAATTCTGCGTAGTTTGTTCATATTTTTTTGCATGAAGGTCATGAAGGGAGGACTTAAGCATTGTTCAGGGCTCACGTACAGAAGTTTTCCGGATCCTTCCGCGAATGCTGATAGTATCGCCGCTCGTTGTGACCTAGAACTTACCGTGCTGTTCAGAGTCTCAGCTGCCACCCCTAAAGATTTGAGCTGTGTGACCTGATCGTTCATCAATGCTAACAATGGAGAAATAACTACATAAAACCCCGATTCAAGCGCTGCTGGAAGTTGGAAGGTCAATGATTTGCCATGGCCCGTGGGGAGAACTACTAAAACATCTTTCCCAGCTAAAACCGCCTTAATAATTTCCCGCTGGTTGGAACGGAATTTCTTACGACCGAACCTCTTTTGAAGAATAAGTTCTATATCTTGGTCACTAAAATTCATGATAAAAAATAGAAATAATAATAAAATAGCTCAATGAAATGTGGTTTGATTTTTTTTGGTTTTGTGTTTAATTTATGGAATTTATTATAATAAAATGTATCCAATTTTTCGACATTCAATTCCCATTATTTCCAGAAATCGAACTTCCTATCAGGATTGATTTAGTCTTGGGGACCAAAAGCCTCTATTTAGAAGCTAAGGCAACGCAGGAGTATCAAAAAACTCAAACGTCGTGGCAGATCCCCGTTGCGTTTTTGATCTAAAGAAAAAAAGAAAGCTTATGTGAGGTTGGGAGTCCTTTTATACTTTCAGTGTGACTTGGACGACTGCCCTGAACCGAAGGATTAAGAGACCCAATCTACATTGAAAAATCACCGAAACTCTGGATCCAAATTAACGTCAACAAAACATATAACTCATGAGCTTAATTTTCAAGAGACTAGCGTCTTCAGCATCTAACTTCACGCCTGAAAGACCTGAGGAGATTCGACAACTTCTGAAACCTATAGGACTTCTCTCCAAACCTCTACCGAATATTATTCATGGTAGTGGAAAAACTCTGCAGCAGCGTAAAGCAGAATTTATGGATATCGAGAGAAACCGAATTAGACGAGAGGAGTTAAAAAAAGAGTTCGCTAAGTCTAGTTTCGAACATATCTATAAGTTCAGACATACCGGTGGTAAAATATTTACTGCTCCTCCAGCTATGTTTGCTGCTAAGGATTCGCTTTATATGCCTAATATACAGGGAAATAGATTGGATGATTCTGCAAAACCTGAAAGCACGCTTTGTCATTTATTGAGCTCGGATAGTCCAAATTTGGTACGCATATTTAGTTCCACATTGAGCGAGAGGCAACTCGGACAGTTTACTGATAACTTAGACCTTGAAGGAATTGGGATTCGACAGATCGATGTAAATGTTCCGACCAATTGGGTGAATAGATTGTTGGTGAAGTTGTTCGGTGGTAGAATTCGAAAACAGGTGGCTAGTAAGGGACAATCACATTATAAGTATTTACTAGCTCAAGGAAAGCTTACTGGAGATGTTGCAAAGTCAATTGGTGCTACTAATGACCTTGCTGGCTATCTATTTGTTGTAGATAAGAATGGGAAGATACGATGGGCTACGGCAGGTCCAGTATATGGGGATGAAAGGGAGCGGTTTATCGAGGTCATATCCTGTCTTAGAGAGGAATCTAATTAATTAAGAAAAAATCCATTAAATAGTTTATGTACATATCTGAATAAAAGCATGCATCACATTTCGAAACTACTTTGTACTTGTGATATAAATCTTCATGGTAGCGGTTTGATGAAATTTGCTCTAGTCGCCTAGTGGTTAAGGCCTCGTGCTTATATACTAACTTCGTTAGACGTACGGGTTTATATGCTTCTCGCCAGCTAAACACTGGCCAAGTAACGCGAAGATCGTGGGTTCGATCCCCTCCTGGAGCAATTAATTTTTTACTGTATAAGTTTATGTTTTAGCATAATTATCCACTTTTTGTTCAATAAATAAATAAATTAATAAAATAAATAATATTAAAAGGAAGAATATTTACCTGACTGCTTCGAGTCTATGACGTTCGCTTGCATTGTTTGATGGAGCTCGTTGCATGCACCTTCAACATCACTTCGAGATCCGCTTTCAATCTGTAAATGAAGCTTCTCATCCTTTGATAAATCAGGATTTGTTGAAAAGATTCCCTTTTGAGTAACAGAAACATGAAAACTCTCTATCACCTCATTAACCTTTGTTGACGAGGTAACAGCGATTCTTGCTTCCCTCGGAATGTCATTGATGTATAAGCGGGCCAAAAACGATGATTTATGAGCAACAACTTCAAATGGCAAGCTCTTAACCAGAGGTGTGGTTTTCTCGTCACCAGGACCTTCAGAACCTTGACGATCATCGCCACCAGTGTAGGCTCCCTCTTCAACGGATCGTTGCAACTGCCATTTTTCTTCCAATCTGGACAGTCCATGACCACCAAACCCACTCATCTTTTTTGACTGTGCCTCGTCTGACCTCTCGTACTTCTTTGCCATAGCAAGAAGATGCGGATCACTCAGCTCGCAATTTCCTTTTAATAACAAGTACGCCTCCTTGCTTTGCCCCGGTTCGATGAAACTGACACACATTCCACATTGACCTGCCCTTCCTGTTCGACCTGCTCTATGGACGTAGTCTTCAAGGTGCGACGCTGCATCATGATTGACTACTAATTCAACATGCTTTACATCTAATCCTCTCGCCGCCACGGAGGTAGCAACAAGAACGCTGAGGCGCCTGTTCTTAAAATCAGAAATGGCGTCTTCTCTATCTCGTTGATTCATCCCACCATGAAGAGTTTGACTACGAAAACCTTGAGATATTAGCTGTAGGTTTAATGAGTCTGCTAAGGTCTGTGTATTGACAAATACAATTGAGGCAGCTTGTTCCGACTGTTTCCTTAGATACTTGATCAGCAGATCCAGTTTTTCTGACGATCTTATTAACTCGGCGTGTTGCATAACTTGGTCAGGCACTTGTGCCTGTAATCCCACAGTTACCTTAATAGCATCACTGAGAACATGTTTGACCAAAACCTCCATGGGTTGAGACATTGTCGCGCTGTAAACAAGGGTCTGCCGGTCAGGTCGTGTACTTTTCACAATTTTACGTACTTGAGGGCCAAACCCAAGGTCAAACATACGATCGGTCTCATCTATAACTAAGAGTGATGTTGATCCTAAGGATAATACACGACCGTTATTAGCGGCCATAAGATCAATGAGTCTCCCCGGGGTGGCAACTATAATATGGCAAGTATAGTTTACTAGTTTTCCAATCTGTTTGGCGATATTTGATCCGCCATAGCAAGCCAAAACGTTCAAATTTAGAGCTGTGGCCCATGATGTGAGCTCAGCACTTATTTGCAAACATAACTCACGTGTCGGTACCAGTATAACCCCAAATGGCCCCCGCATAGATGAATTAGTATAATTTACGGCGACATGACGGCACAAGGGGATTATAAATGCTGCTGTCTTACCAGACCCCGTCGGGGCTAATCCCACGAGATCGTGACCCTGCATGGTTATTGGCAAAGCTTGGGCTTGAATAGGTGTCGGAGTAGCATAGTTCTGGGTCTTAATAACATTCATCATCGGCAGAGGGAGGCCAGCTTGGTTCCAATCCGTCAGCGGTAAGATAGAGTCAGCGCCAATAGTCACTTGTATACCGTGGATTGCTCTAATGGCTGCAGCCTCTTCTGAGGTACCTCCTGCATCATTTGCAATAATGTTCTTAGCAAACGGAGTTTTTACATGGGTGGTTTCTCTGATTTTATCTAATTTGCTTTCTTTATGCGATGGGTGGACAGATGGAAGTAGTGCATTTGATGCTGAGTTTTGGACCGTTTCCTCATCTGAATCACCAAAATATGGGTCATCAAGGGAATTTGAATGATCAGGAAGAGTCTCGATGAATGAGTTCAATTCTAGATTGCTAGATTTGGGGTTAGTAGGTACGTTTATATCAGTGGTATAGGGAATTGTAGGTTTCTTTTCGGTTAAAGCATCCCCTAACTTTGGCCGTTTATCGATTAGATCAATTCGAGGAAGTTTTCTCTTCGATGGTTTCTTAATTTTCAATTGAAAGCTCATTTTCACCTTCAACTGCCAGTCGTCGTCCTCCGATCCACAAATTTCAGTACAAGAAACCCTAACATCTCAGATATTATCACCACGTGATGGTACTCATATATAGCCAAAGGTCTGCCTGGAACTCTGGTAAATCAATGAGTTCAATTGAATTAAACCGGCTTCGTGCGCACTTGAAACTTCTTATAAATAGATTGAAATTACTTCAACAGAAGAAAACTGCTCTAGCTAAACAGAACCGACGTAATCTTTCTCAAGTTCTTGAGGAAGGTAAAATCGAAAGTGCGAGAGTAAGGATCGAAAACATTATCCAGGAAGACATTCATATCGAACTTTTGGAATCACTAGAGATATATTCTGAATTAGTGCTCGCTCGATGTGCTACAATTCACGGTCCAGTAATTGAGGATGAGCGCTTGAAGGAAGCTTTATGTGTATTAATATATAGTGCTCAACATAGCGAAGTCCGAGAATTGATGACCCTAAAACCATTAATTGCTCAGCTCACTGGTAAGGAGTTTGTACAAACAGCCGCTGAAGATAAAGAAGCCATTCCTCCCAAAATTCTCAGTAAAATCCACATTGGTATTCCTAGCGGTGAACTTGTGGATCTTTATTTACTTGAAATTGCCAAAGCATATAATGTAACAGTTCCAGGCATTTATGAGGCAACCAAGGAAGAACATGCTGAACCATTGCCTGAACAAGAGAACGAGCAGAAAAGTGAAACGGAGAAGGGAAAGGAGGACGATATCTGGGCTAGATTTGCAGCATTAAAACGATAAATATAGATTCAATTATTTTATTTATAAGCTATTTATATATGTTTGTATGCATATGGATGTATATGTTTTATGTATGTATGAAATCTACCTTTTGGTGGGTGGGTTACTGCTGACATTATCTAGTAGTGTTTACCAAAAATTGAAGAAAAACAATAGATCGACATTAAAAGCAATAATATTCATAAAACAATGTCGGGAAATATTCTTTTTAGTGACATGTTTCGCATTGAGAGCCTCGATGATGGTAAATACGATCGTGTTTCTCGCATCGAGGCGCAGAGTACTACCAATGCCGATCTTCATTTAACTTTAGATATAAATACTGAACTCTACAAGGTTCATACTGGGGATACACTTACCATAGCCATTGCTAGTTCTTTAGGAGATTCCAATGCCAGTCGAAGTTGGCGTCCACCAAGAGAGGGAGAAACGTCTCTGGCTGATGAATATGACTATGTCATGCACGGAAAAGTATATAAATTCACCGACTCAGAAAAAGGTGAAAAGGACTGGTTGGCACTTTATGCTTCATTTGGAGGATTGTTACTTAGTATGGAGGGTAGTTACCGACACTTAGCTTCATTGAAACAGGAGCAAATCTATCTGCTTATCAGGAAGTAAAAAGGGAAGGAAACTATATATATTATTGCAGTTGTGTTACACTTTGTTTAGAATTTATGTAGTGCTTGTGGGGTGTAATAGAGGTGTACTTGTATATATTATTGTATAATACTATTATGCTTGTTTACAATACTTATTATTTTACTTGCATACTACCCCAACCGTTTCCTAAATTTAGCAAGCATATAAATAAAACTTCTCTTAATCCCTGCCGTCATAAGTCCCTTCAAGCTTTGACTGAAAGATGGATACTTGATGATCCGTGCTACAGCATTGGATACTCTCAACTGACGCACTTGCCTTGATCCATCTTTGGTTATAATTTTACGAAATTTCCGAGGTAGATTAGCGACCAGCGAATCCTCATTATTTACTTGTTGATGAAGGGCCCAGCCCCGACTCAATGGTCCTACGAAGTCATCATGATTCTGATGGGGTGAAACTGCAGGAACCCCCATGATTCCTAAATGAGAAAACATCGGCGAATATAGTCTTCTGAATTCGGCGAATTGATTAGTGACAATGTTCTGCACCTTAAGAGGATTTTCCACAAATGCCATACGAACATCACCCATATATGACACAGCAGCAATTTTCATATACAGATCGAGCTCACTGAATTGTTGAGGTAGTAAAAGTAACGCTGTAGACATAACACTCACCAGATTTTGTCTTTGGGCTACAGATATTTCCAGATTATCAATTATGACTTTGACTGGTTTGTGCATTCTTCCCGCTATATACAGAGTTTGCCAATCAATAAGATCATTTTTTAAAGTCTGCATATCGACAACTCCATACTTAACTTGTTGACCTTCCAAATTAACATATGGATTGAAGTATATGCCTGCTCCCAACTTACGTTGAGTCCATGCTACAACCGAGCTACCTAAGAATCGAATTCCCGAGTAATGATGAGGGTTCTGTTCAATATTTTCGGTATGCCACTGAACAGGATCCTTGACTCCGAAGATCATGTCGATTTGTCTGGCCTTCAATGAATGAGCTTTTCCTTGGCTAAATACTCCACTGCCATATCCAAAGCAATAACTGATCGGGGCATTGAAGTTCCCACATATTTTTTTAAGTGTTTCTCTTGAACTCAGCATTGCTGAGAAGATGATCTATTATCCTTTTTTTTGAACGCTTTTTTTGTGGACAATATGATTCGTCTCTTTAAGTGGAAATTATTCAGTTCCAAAAATACCCTGCTGCCCAGATCTACTGTTAGGGTTTGTGACATACACAATCCATGCATATAAATTTAATTTAAAACTCGTGCCAATTAGTGCCCTTAAATAGTCAGCTCAATTGGTGGTTTGATAATTTTTTTCATGGATAAGGTCAAACATATATATTTAGTTTTATCGGGGAAGGGTGGCGTTGGTAAATCATCCACCAGTACCCAAATTGCCCTCAGCCTTAGAGATCAGGGATTTAAGGTTGGTATTCTCGATATAGATTTGACCGGCCCGTCAATTCCTCGATTCTTTGGTTTGGAAGATAAAAAGGTTCATCAAAGTAGCGCTGGCTGGGTACCTGTATATACTGATAATTCCCAGAATTTAGCAGTGATGTCACTCGGCTTCTTGCTTCCCGAACGAGGCAAAAGTGTAGTATGGCGTGGACCTAAAAAGACCGCGATGATACGTCAATTCGTTCAGGATGTGGTATGGGGTGATTTAGATTACTTGATTATTGATACACCTCCGGGAACAAGTGATGAACATATCTCCATTGCTACAGAGTTACAGCAATTAGTAAATGTTGATGGAGCTGTGCTGGTAACAACTCCTCAGGAAGTTGCTGCTGCTGATGTACGCAAAGAACTTAACTTCTGCAAGAAGGTCGGATTTCCTATTTTAGGTGTTATTGAGAATATGAGCGGTTATGTGTGTCCTCACTGCTCTGAATGCACAAATATCTTTTCCAAGGGAGGAGGGGAAAACTTGGCGAAGTCTTATAATGTGCCATTTTTGGGTGCTATTCCTTTAGATCCTCATTTTATCAAACTAGTAGAGAGTGGAGATGTGGTTGAAAAGTATCATGGTACTGAACTATCTAAGCTGTACGATGTAATTACCAAAAAAATCAGACATGTAGACGTAGATTAGCTGGTTATTTGTATTTTATCATAAATTAATTTCATATATTAGATTTACACTTAAATCTTCAAAAGCTGTATCGACGGAACTTTATGCGGGATTCTTTGGCATTCGATTTGCTCTTGATAGTCGGAAGCTTTCCTTCCTCAATTCTCGTTTTTAATTCGGTAATACCGTACTTATAGCCCACACCGCGGACTTCATCGAACTTGTTGAAATCGAGGGTCGCATAGTTGTCAATAGGTGGTCGCAAGTATATGACACCATCAGCTGCCTTGGCTTCTTCAAGCGCTTTGACACTCGAAACATATGTCAGTCTTTGTTGAATATCAGCACTATCGGGTACATTGGGTACCGAACTCAACGGGTTGTATTTGTTGACAAGAGCCCAGAATCCACTTAGTGTATCACCGTACTTCATAGGTGTATTGTCATCTACCGCTCCCACATCCACGGCAATTACATACCGTGCACCCATTTTTTTCATTTCTGTAACTGGTAGATTATCCACATAGCCACCATCTAACAACATCTGACCCTTCTCTTCAATGGGGGGTAGCAGGCCAGCAAGGGACATAGATGCACGAATATACCGCCAGGCATAACCTTTTTCGTGTATTTCCATACGGGACAAGGACAGATTAGTGGTATTTGTAAAGTATCTTACCCAGAAATCTTCAATTCGGGAGTCTCCTAAGCACTTCCAGATGGCACGGTTGAATGCATGTCCAGTAGTCCAAGCCGTCATTGGATAGGTCAGATCAAGAAACATACGCCAGAATGAAGATATATACACACTGAATAGCTTAGACTTCCTGAGCAACGGCACAATATCGTAGTCTTTAGCATATAAACCGCCAATTAGCGAACCAATAGATGTACCACCAACCATGTCTACTGGCACACCAGCCTCCTCGAGTGCCTCTAGGATACCAATATGGCTTAGACCACGCGCTCCACCACCACCTAATACTAGCCCCACAGCCTCACCAGCTAGTACACGAGCTAAACGGTTGAAATCATTTTTATACTGGAACCTTGAGGACCCTCCCTGAAGTGGCCGTTCCAGGTATTTGTTCAGAAATTTCCGATTTTGCAAAACTTTAATCTCATCCTGGACTCGATTTTTTAGCTGCTTAATTTTCTGTTGCACCAGGCTCTTTCTACCACCAGCGGTTGGACTTAAAGGAGCAGCGGAATCCTCATCACGAACAAATGGCATTTGTATGTGGTGATGTGTGCTAATCCAGAGACGATGCTTTAGCCATTTGGCTGTGGATCCATGTTTGACCTGCTTCTCGTTATGGAGAAGAATAAGGTGAGCTCGCGATCGCGTAGGTGATTTAACTACCAGCCTTTCAACATCGCTAAACACTGGAGTTGATGCACCATCAGCCAACAAAAGAATACAATCGGCTTGGTCAATACAAGTTCGTGACCATTGGGTTGCAGTATCACCATCAGCTACGTAAAGCAAAATGTCGTACTGATCCTCAAGGTCAGCCAAATAAGATTTCAATCTCAGTGCACCCATCTTATTGAAGGCATACTTGCCAAGATGTCGCAAAATTACCGCATTGGTGAGAACTTTAACCTCACGGCCAATCAATTTGAAAGCAGAGCTAAGTTTAATAGCAAATTCTTCAACAGGTATTCCTTGCTGAGTGGGTAGAATAGCTACTGTCTTAAAATCGCTAGATTGGCTAGCTTCCTTAGCTAGTGTATTTCGTGTTTTCATTGCTTGAACAACCATTCGTGACATCTCAAAAGTAATAGACGGGTATTGTTTGGCAAGGCACTCCACCAATGTACGAGGGAACCTTGACAGGTCCGTGTCTCGCACCGCATATACACTAGAAGTGTAAGGAATGCCGCTCATGGTTTCCAGCTCACCAATTGAGGAGCCGTATCCAAAGTCGCCAACAAGCTTCTTACCTTCGTATGCCCGAACACGACCGTTTAAAACAAAGTAAATTGCATCAGCATTAGAACCCTCTTTCAGAAGGCGTCCCCCACTTTTAATACTGATCCATTCTAGGGCAAAATCAAGTTGAACCATAGGTCTTGTCAAACAGGCAGTCAACGTTTTAGCTGCATAGATGTAAAACAAGGGCCAAACCTCCGCAAGCTTTTCAAAATTGGATTTGGAGATAACTGCAACACATGTATCCTCTTTGGCTACAAGGTCAACAAATGAGGTATATGAAGATATAGTCTCCAAGAACCCAGTGATCTCACCCGTCTTAACATCAAATAGTCGCTTATATTGGGAGGATTCACTGATTCGAAAGCTTGATCTGTGTCCAACTTCTAGGGAACCATCAAGCACGTAGATAAGACCACGGGACTTCTCTCCATATCGACTAAGGTATTCACCCTTGCGATACCATACAAGTTCAAGTAACTCACTTGCATCATTCAGAACTTCGTTGTAACTTTGAATATAATTTTGTTGGTCAGTAGTGGTGCTGCTACGTCCACGACGAACATAAGGGGGTTCTCTTTGGGGTGATTGTTTGAGATTTTCTTCCTTTTTAAGCAACAAATTAGATCCCGGAATTTCTGCCGATATCATCTCAAACATGGTTTCCACAATGCCCTTCCGTAAAGCATACTCTTCAGAGTCCCATGCCTGCTTTTTGACGGCCGACTTGGCTTGTTCGCGTAAGTTTTGGAAACTGTACTGGATACTAAGTGCATCTGAAGAATGAGTGGAATGGAAATTGAGAGGGACATGCGATAACAAGTCACCAGGAAATTCTGAATTACGTCGACTATCATCAGCACTCAGCTCCACATTATATGACCTTCCAAATGAGAGTAAATCACCGATCTCCGGAAATATCGACAAGTTATCTCTGCCGTTTCCTGATTTTTCTGAAGAAGATTTCGCGTTACCGCTAGATTTTCCTGGGGTGTGATTCAAAATGGAGCCCTTACGCATTGCTTTCGGCTTCAGCTCCACCATATTTTCATTTTCACCTGCCTCAGCAGCTAATGCACGTAATTGTCGAATAATGTCATCAACCAGAATTGGTGGTACTTGTTTATCATCGGACCGACCCCCTGACTGAGCCAGTTGACGTTGTTTTGACTTCTCATTCAGTTCTCTTTCTATGCCATAGAACTGATGCGTTAAATTTAGATATCGTTGGCACGTTCTGAATGTTACCTGGGACCATCTAAAGAGAATGATCTGCACGATATTGGCAGTGGCATGCGGATAGCTCCATGTAAGTTGTCTAAATGCTTCGGTGGGAATAACAACTAGAGTGGAGGGTTCACTAGCTTCAGCTACTACTGTTGCATTAACATCATCGAATACGCTATTAGGCTCGTTTGAACGATCCTTTGTATCAGAAAATAAAGATAAAATTGAGCTCAATGATGAGATTGGGGCAGGGACTGTGATTTCATTTAATAAGTCATACTTTTCGGGGCCAGAATCTTCACTCTGGCAGTAAACCTTCATTGCCCCACTGATCACCACCGCAAATCCATCTAATTCCTGTAACTTCACCCGTTCTCCCTTATCAAACCGAAGCGTACGGGTGGATTTTGTGAGTTCATTAAATACATCAAGTTCTAGGAATCCAAATACCTTTACAGCCTTCAAGAAGTCGTCAAAATGCGATGCAGCATTCAACTTTTCACCTCCGGGAATATCAGAATCGGAATCTTCTGGATCATCCCATATCTCCTTGAGCATGCCTTGATCATCAGATTCATCTTGATCTAATTCTTTCGACAAGCGAGAATACTTGGTAGTAAACCGATACCTAATGGACCCCGCTACCAAGCAACCGAGAATAATTAATATTGTTAGAAACGTAGACATTCTTATTGACACAGTTAGTCTAATATTTAAGTACTTATCAACAATTTCTACTATTCTGACCATTGGTTTATAGGTAGTTTGTCAAATAAGATCACCTCAATTTTAATTTCCGTATCCTCTTAAGTCTATGTATTTGTCCATGCTGCTTATATTGATATGTGTGGGGTTGGGCAGAAGCTCCGGCTCCGTGGGTTTGGGAAAGGGCAAAACTTCCGTACATACGTGTGTAGAAGTCCGAAGGGTTGCACTCTATTCCGAAAAAGGAAAGGAAATGGAGCTATTATTAGTTATTGAGTGTTAATAAATAAGAAAATAAATAAATAAATAAATAGAAGTAAAACGAATCAATCTAACCTGGAACCTTTTGAGATACTACTCGATTCCAATGATTGATCAAGACGTATCCGTTTAGTTAGCTCAATTGATTCACATATTAGTGGATAATGCTCACTGTCTGAGGAATTCAATCTCTCATTGATAGGCAAACGTTCATCAATAGATATTAAAGCATGTAAACAATCTTTGAGTTGGGTGTCGGCCATATTCATCGTATCCTCGAGACAAATGATCGCTGATGCTAATGCTGAATGATCCGATTTAGACAATGCCTTGTTTAGTTTGGTTTGGGTAGATACCGCTAGTTTTTCGACACCCTGTAGTTTTTCAATAACCGTATCATGTTCAGAAATCGCATCCATTAATTCGTTATGTATTACATCTTGAAATGTTTTATGTACTTCGTCAAGAGCATCATTTAATCCTTGAGTAGACGGAACCCATTGTGCTTTCATTGGGGACATCACACACTGCTGTAGAAAATGAGCGCGTTGTTTGATTTCTGGGTACGGTCAATGCTTGCTTAACAAATGAAAAAAAAAATGTGGAGATGTTGTATCCTCAGATTAGCTGTCAATCTAATTCAAATTTAGGAACAAATACGACATAGATGTATCTATATAAATTTAATTCTTGTCACTCTTTGAATGGCTTAGTTGCCGCTGAAGCTGAAGGGGCAGAACTCCTAAGCGGCGGTTTGCTGAGGCAGCTTGAGCCTGTAGCATCATCTGCTCTTGAGCAAGTTGGTTTCTAAGACTGTTCATAGCTTTATGCTTTTCCGCATTCTCATAGAGTGCCCTTATCTGCATCTTAAGCTTCTCTTCCTTTAATCTATGCGAGGCTTTCAGTGCCTCAATTTCCATATCATGTTGCTGTATGAGACGGGAGATTTCTCGTTTACAGTTTTCAATTACGCCGTCAATGTTTTTCTCAACGACATATAAATGGTTACGAAAATCTGTATGATCCATCGTCTTGACTAGATATTGCGTATGAAGTGGGAGTTATCTATATGATCTGCTCGGCGGTATTGTTTTCTTTTATTTCTAAAGAAACAGGATACGGTATATAGAAATATCGCTATTAATATCGCTATTTCTGATGTGTTTAGGAAGTTTTGGCGGTTTCAGGGTAAGGGAATTACCGGGTTTTATCGTCTTCCAGCTCCTTTTCATACTCCTTTAGGGCCTTCAAAACATCTGATCCCTCGAGTTTTACTCTATCACTCATTGCTTTGATCCATCCTTCTTTGGTGAATTCTGTATCATTATCGTCACCATTATCATCAATTGTCAATGAATCACATAGAGATAATTTCCGAATATTTCTAATTCTGTCTACCATCCATCCTGAAGTTACTGACGGATCACTGTCTTTACTGTTCTTATGTCGATTGTTGATGGCAATTCCTCGGTTTATTTTGGTTTTCTCGAGATAACATGTACCGCTACTATCCCATTGCCACATGAGACAGCCTTCCTCTGATTGGCATTTGGTCAAACAATCCCTATAAGTTGTAGCGTTCCAACTATTTTGAGTGCTGGGAGAATCAAGAACTACGGCCCAGTTGGGTTTTATTGGCATTATATAGGGTAGCAAGAGGTCCCGGTAAAAATCACTATAAGTCAGCGAACTATCGCTTCGTAAATCGCGGCCATGTAGTGCTTGAATCTCCCATCTTTTGAGATTGGTATATGCTATAATTGGCTCGCACCATTCGATTTGAGTAACTGCAGTTCCTGCTATGTTACTGGTATCAATCTGTGTGAGTTCGGGCATGCTCTCTTTCTCGATCAGATGAGTAAAATCGGTACGACTTAACACCGCAAATCTACCGTCTCTGCTTATGTACCCAGAATTGGCATTGTTTGTGGTCATCTGGATCGCTTTTGTACTAAAATACGTAGATTCATCACAAAGGATTATCCATTCGATTTCCGGTGTCAAGGCTGCCTTAATTTGCGGTAATCCAGCAGCGAAAATGATTTTTCTCATCTCTTCAGGATTAGTTGTGGCGTATTCTTCTGGTGATAACGCCCAGTTTTGATCTAACCCGTATCTTCTTATTCTGTAGTCGTTGAGTGCCTGGTTACTAGATATATGCTCAGCGCTAAGAGAAGAGACTGAATCTATTACAAATGAATCGCCTATTTTAGCCGACGTGTCACTAAAAATCATATTGTTTGGCCATTGTTTTAATAAGGTGCTTAAAAGGTGGGGTATATGTGTCCATACATCTTTGCTCAATACATGTACTGCTATTAGTGTTTTATTGGAGAATTCATGATCGCTTTTGGAGTTTTTATCAAGATTGGTGGGTCTAAACAATAATGGATTGCGAATCTTATCGAGTTGAGTGTCATCAAGCTCAACATTCGCTTCTTTTTCCTGGGGTATTTTCCAAGGTTCTATACTAGGTTTATTGCTGTAAACAAACGTGATAAATGTGAGTGTAGTAATAATAAATATCGCCAGTACGGCTCTTTTCTTATGGATCATATACACTAGTAAACAATAGAACGGAGGAGTTAGTATACAGTGGATTGACTAGCCTTGTATTCCATTTCTTGTTCGATGATTTGATAAAATGTGGTCTTTTAAACCGTAAACGTACGTGTTATATCTTTATATATTTTGGATGATCTCTCCTACGTTATACATGTAATTTACTCCAGTGCCTAAGTCGTATCCTGTGGCCCACATCCCCGGTCTGTGTTTGATTTGATGTATGGAAAATAACCAAATAAATTTTTGTTCAATAAAAATGGCATCAGTTCCACTGCGATCGACAAAAAAGCCTCAATGTGAAAACTGTCAGTTAGAAAACGCTACATTGAAACGGCCACGCAATGGTATGAAAGTCTGTAAACAATGCTTTTTTAATCTCTTTGAATCAGAAATTCATGAAACAATCACACAAAACAATTTGTTCTACCCTGGTGAAAAAGTCGGCATTGGCGCTAGTGGCGGCAAAGATTCGACTGTTCTAGCATCCGTCTTAAAAACTCTCAATGAACGGTATAATTACGGAGTGCATTTTATACTGCTGAGTGTTGATGAGGGAATAAAAGGATATCGAGACGACTCATTGGAAACTGTTAAAAGAAACAAAACCCAGTACGAGATGCCCTTGAAAATTGTTAGCTATGGTGATCTTTATGGCTGGACCATGGATCAGATTGTAGCTCAAATTGGAAGCAAAAGTAATTGTACTTACTGCGGTGTGTTTCGTCGTCAGGCATTGGATAGAGGATGTGTAGAATTAGGAATAAACCACGTCGTCACCGGCCACAATGCTGATGATGTTGCTGAGACTGTGCTAATGAATCTAATGAGAGGGGATATGCAACGCCTAGAAAGATGTTGCGACATCATGACTGGAGGTGATTCCAGTGGATCTTCAGAAGTGAAACGATCAAAGCCGTTGAAGTATTGCTACGAGAAAGAGATTGTGCTGTATGCGCACTACAAGAAACTCGACTACTTCACCACAGAATGCACGTACTCTCCGGAGGCATTCAGAGGAACTGCTCGAGCTTTAATCAAGAACCTAGAGGCTGTAAAACCCAGTGCTATAATTGACGTAATACACTCGGGCGAATCCTTCAAGCTCAGTTCTATGACAAAGAGAAAACACCCTAGTGCCACGAAATGCACTCAATGTGGGTACATCTCATCTAATGCTGTTTGCAAAGCATGCACCCTATTGAATGGACTCAATGCTAGTAGACCACAAGTTTCATTAAGTTCTGAAAATGATGATGGTCGGGCGTTACTTACGAAAACGTTAGAGAATCTCAGTTTCTAATTTATTTATAATTTATTATTTATTTTACTCTAGAGTACTATATTACTAGTATCGATTCTGGAATTGTCCATTCCGAAATATAATTGACGCCTAAATTTGTTGATGCCTAAATTTTATAAGTACTTTGATGTTTTTAGCCAGTCGACATATTCCATTGCAGACGCGTGGTACCCTGCCCTATTCACATTATGGCCCTTACCCGTAATTAAACTAAACGTTCCACCAGCTCGCATTTGGTGGCCAGCCCCTTCCCATTTAATATATAATGAAAATAGATCTGGGGTAGATGTATTCAGAATCCCTTGACACACTGACTACTTATTTTTTCACCATCTCTTGACTTTGTTTTTACTATTCCCCTAGTGATCCAGATTAATTTAATCCCTATTTTCATTGCTAATGCAAACCCCACCGGAAGGATCTCCAGTGAGCGCCGTGAGTTCAGCGAGCCAACGTGGCCGATCCAGCCCTCTATACAGCTTAACAAAGAATTCCTGGAATAATTTGAAGTCCAGATTTAATAGCAAACCTTCTTCCCAAACTGAATCGCTGGCTGGTGACTCCTCGCGATTAAATACCATCGTTTTTAAGGAGGATCTTAACACTAAACCTGACTTTATTGTCATCTCATCTGATCTACCATCTAAACGTTCCGCTGCTCAGTTGAGACCCAGTTTAGACACTAGTTCTGTCACTAGCACAGAGGAGATGACACAATTAGGTACGCCTTTTGAATGCGACTCCAATTCGTCTTCTACTGAACCCCATCAGAGTGATGCCATCTCGGAGTATTCTTTTACAAGAAAATCTTCATTTAAGTACTATAAACAAGAAGTAAATGGTGATCCTGATGATTTTAATTCACTCTACAGTGATGATATCTTATATGATGATAATGATGAATTCGAGGAGGACCTCAGCCATCTTGATGAAGTAGATATATTCGCCGAACTAATTGCAGAAGTCAACCACGAATCCCAAAGTTTGGGCGATTCTCCCTCGACATTGAACCGCAGTAAATCACATATGCACCGACAATTATCTCAGTCTATTCAAAAGGAAGACTCTGTCATAACGTTCTTTGGTGAAACAACTCCAAAGCGATCAAAATCCACAGTTAGTGCCAGATCATCAGTATTTCCTATTATGGAGTAAAGACTCAATTATATACATTCATTTATTTATTTGCTTATTTATCAACTTCCCAAGTTTCTTCTGCTTCTTTCCCCTTTCCGCTTCTTTCCTTTTCGGATAGGTTGGTACCTGATCTTGTGCATCCAAATCATATGACTTATTTTTAGAGCAAATCAGTCCTGCCCTATTTAATTCAGCAACTACAGGAAAAGGGAAAGGAAAAATTTATCAAAAAAAAAAGATTAGTAACGGCCTTTTTTTTTGAGGTTTGGGGACACTTTAATAGCCGTGGATCAACCTCATATTTCACTACCATTTCTTTAAGTAGAGATTTTCTAAATTCAATTTAGTAGGAATAATGGCAGTCAGTTCATCAAAAGCTAAGCGTGAAGCTAAGAAAGCCGAGAAAGTTAAGGCTAAGAAGGCTGAAGCCGGCGAGCCCATTGACGACATTGACAAGAATGCTGAAAAGAATGCTGAATTAATGCAACAGTTGAAGCTACAGCAAGACAAGCACGGAATTTCCGATCGTGTCGTGACTGGTGTTCTTGCCAGCATGCCTACCTCTCGTGACGTCAAAATGGAGCAAGTTTCCCTTGTATTCCATGGTAAAGTTCTGCTCACTGATTCAACTCTGGAGTTGAACTACGGCCAACGTTATGGTCTATTGGGTGAGAACGGCTGTGGAAAATCTACCTTCTTGCGCGCCTTAGCGGCCTACGAGTACCCCATCCCCGAAGCTATTGATGTTTACCTGCTTAATGAGCCTGCTGAGCCTAGTGACACCAGTGCTCTTGACTGGGTCATCAACGAGGCTAACAAAAAGCTCGAGACCTTGGAACGTAAAGTAGAGGAGATTCTTGAGAATGAGGGACCTGAGTCTGAGATGCTTGAGCCCCTCAATGAGCAGATTGATGAAATGGATGCCAGTACTTTCGAAGTACGAGCCGCTCAGATTCTCACTGGTCTCGGATTCGATAGTACTACTATACACAAGAAGACCAAGGATATGAGTGGTGGATGGAAGATGCGTGTTGCTCTTGCCAAGGCTCTGTTCGTCAAGCCCACTTTGTTGTTGTTGGATGACCCGACTGCTCACTTGGATCTTGCCGCCTGTGTGTGGTTAGAAGAGTATTTGAAGCGTTGGGATCGTACCTTGGTCTTGGTTTCTCACTCTCAAGATTTCTTGAATGGTGTGTGCACCCAGATGATCGATATGCGCATGAAGAAGATATTGATGTATGGTGGTAACTACGACACTTACGTCAAGACCAGAGCAGAACTCGAGGTTAATCAAATGAAACAGTACAAGAAGCAACAAGAAGAAATTGCTCACCATAAGAAGTTCATTGCTAGTGCCGGTACCTATGCCAATTTGGTGCGTCAGGCCAAATCTCGTCAGAAGATTTTGGATAAGATGGAAGCTGATGGTTTGATTGAGCCGGTTCAGGTCGAAAAGGTCTTTTCCTTCCGATTCCCTGAGGTTGATAAGTTACCTCCTCCGGTGTTGTCCTTCGATGCTGTGCAGTTCTCTTATTCTGGTGAAACTAAAGACAACCTGTACAACTCATTAGATTTCGGTGTGGATATGGACTCACGTATTGCATTGGTTGGTCCCAACGGTATTGGAAAATCCACTTTGCTCAAGCTCATGACCGGTGCCCTCAGTGCCACTGGTGGTTCTATCTCTCGTCACTCACATTTAAAGATTGGTGTGTACTCCCAGCACTCTGCTGATCAGTTGGACCTCACTAAGTCTGCTCTTGAGTTTGTTCGTGATAGATTCAGCCACATTTCCCACGATTTCCAGTACTGGCGTGGTCAGTTGGGCCGTTATGGTTTGACCGGTGAGGGTCAGACGGCATTGATGGGCACACTTTCTGAGGGCCAGCGCTCTCGTGTAGTATTCGCATTGTTGGCTATTGAATCACCTAACATGATCTTATTGGATGAGCCTACTAACGGTTTGGACATTCCCACTATTGACTCGCTTGCTGCGGCCATTAATGAGTACACTGGTGGTGTTGTTGTTGTGTCACACGATTTCCGTTTGCTTGATAATGTTGCACGAGACATTTATGTTATTGAGGACAAGAAGGCAACCCGCTGGGAGGGCTCCATTTTGGACTACAAGAAGAAGCTGGCCTCCAAGGTTGTTATCTAAAGCTAATGATACAAATAATAATAAAACAGTTAAATTATTTCGTTTATAGATGTTTGTCAAGAAAATCCTGGTCAGTAAGAAATGATTGGTTCTCAGAACGTGACACAGATGTTATTCTAGGTGTCAATTTATGGCTGTTGCTGGTAGCGGTGCTTGTGGTAGGTTGATCCAAACTGTCCATGAAATCGTCGAAGTCTGAATCACTATCTATGTTGACTTGGTGGTGTTTCTTCCCAATCCTTTGTACTTTTTGATTGAGTTGTGATCGCGCTGATCCGGCTTGAGCACGCTCAAATACGTCGGCACCGGCAGTTGTTATATGTGATTTATGGTTTATATGGGATACAGTATCTGGGACATGAGCGCGGAATATCCTGAGATCTTCATCGTCTTCTTCTTCTGGTTCATTTTGATTAATAATTTCTAATTGTGGCGGATTTGCTACTAATTCCTCGTCGGTACTACTGATATCATCATTGTCGTCTTGGTTGTGATTGATATCACGAAACTCTTGCTTCGGTGAAGGTTTCTTAAGAAGCCCATGCTTCTTCATGTACTGAAACTTGGCTTTCTTATCCCATTTACTATTATGAAGCACCATTTAGATGTATATTACTGTTATTTATTTTATTTATATTTACCTATCGGGAATTTTGTGGAACGTCACGTGCTCGGTATCAACGATGATTTTGCCCGTCCTCATATAAATACCTCAGCCGCACCCTCTCCCCATCCCCACTAATCGTCATTCTCGTGCAACGTTGCGTTCCAAGAAATCAAATACTATCATCATAATTACTAGATGAGAACAGAAACACAACACATCGTAAATATTCCAACACAATTTCACACATATGACAAACGCACCAAATATCTCTAACGAATTCTTGAAGACCAATTCAGCGAGAAGCAATAAATCTGACCAGGGTTCCCGGCCATCTAAGGGCAAGCCCATCCGACCCCCCAAAGCTAAGAAGCATCAAGACACCAAGTATCATGATGCAAAGCATCGGGATGTCAATGATGCGCATTTGAAGACCCCTAAAGGACGTTCAAAGAAGACGGTTAAATCTCCCAAGATAGAACAGGACGTTGCTGGGATGGGCCCCAGTGATAAGTTCAGCGGTGGATCATTTCATTCATCACCCAATGCTGCGACATTGCCTCGTCCTCCCTTCAGTAAGTCATCACCACCTCGACCTGCTCAGCTAGCCATGAATCCGCCTATCAATCAGCCCGTCAATCATCCTATGAACCACCCTATGAACCACCCTATGAATTCTCCCATGGGTTATTCTGCTTTAAGTCCTTCTATGGGTCCTATGAATCACTCTATGAATCCTAACATTGGACCAGTTATGGGTCCCAACATGATGTACCCTGGCTATGGATCTCTGTATACCCCGCAAATGTACCCACAGAGACCAACCTCAGGATACCCTCCCCACGGTATGCCAATGTATCCGAACATGCAGTATCCGTCATTCCCTCCTGGCCATATGGCCATGCCAATGGCTCCTCAGAACATATATACCGCTCAACAAGGTGAAGCTTCTGAGTAGTCACTTTCAATATATCTCTCAGTACACATGAATAGTGCTGAAGTGGTCAACACATTTACATTCTTGGAGGGCAATACCAATTCAATCATTCGTTGTGAGCCCACAATCTCTTTTTAGCTCTCCTTGCTGGATTTTTTTTAAGGGTGAATTGTTTTCAAATATTCCATTTTATGAGTTTTTATTTTTTTTTTACATAGTTTTTTAACACCCTCATTTTTTTATCCATTACTATTTAATATTATTTATTATCGTGAATTCTCGTGTGTCATCACCGATCATCATAAGTTGTTGTTGACCTTACCACGTTATCAACATATTTGGGGATTTTCTAGACTTGCTGTGAATGCCGTTGGATAACGACAAGGGTGTAATACCAGAATTTCATAAAAGTACAAATTCGTCGCCCCGAATCGGCACTGAAATCAAGCGAAGTTCATGGAATGCAGGTATGGCTGGTGATTTCTTGAATGTCCCGCCCGGCTCACCCGCGTCATGGCAAAATAGACGTAAAAGCCGTCCCATTTCTTTAATTGGCTCTCCTGGCCCCGTTATCTCGCCGTCAGACTCATTTCGTGTTCGCAGCAACTCTCCTACTCGAAAACACCTCCAGGTACCATCTCTGGAACCGATTAGGTCCGTGAGTGGATCCGCATTGGGACCAGAATCAACTGATCACCTATCTGAATCTACAGCCCAGGAATCTACTGTGAATCCATTTCAATTTACGAGTACGTATGTGACCCCGACAGCGCCGGCTCGCTCAGGGGGTGCCCGTGGTGCAAATCAACGTCGAGGGCATCATTATAAACACAGTAGTGTATCCTTGAGTTTTTTCCAAGAACCCGAGGAACGTGCCCCGCTATCACTTCCTGTGTCGCTGGCTGTGCCGACCTTGACAGAGTATTGGCATAGCATCACTAACCCCCAAAGCATGAAACTTGCGTGGTGTGTTACGCGTTTGTTGGTTGCATTGTCTTGTTATATTGTCGAAAGTCCAGTCCATTCCATGGGACTGCTAGCACATTTACTGGCTTATCAAACTGTAGTAAGTACTATCATCGCCGGTGTAGAAATCTTGGCAAACTTCGAGGTGTGGAGTCGTAGCAGTCTACGATTTCCATTTGCATTAAAACGTGCTGAGGTTTTGGTAGCGTTCGGATTGTCTGTAGTGTTACTTTTCATCGGTGGTGATGTTGTATCTCATATAATTCAAGATCTAGCGACCAGAGGGGAAGGACACAGTCATGGTGGGCATCACCATTATCAGCATGATGAAGAGACTCACCTATCATCAGTACTGAATCATTTTGTTCCAGTGACATTAGCAATTGCTACGACATTCCCTACGGCATGGCGTCATGGGACTAGTAATCCCTTAGCACTATGTGCCGTTCTTATATCAATAGTTGTACTAGTGATCCCGATACTCCCTACTCAGCTATCAAAGGCCACTGATGCACTACTTACACCGGGAATTGCTACTACTATGATATATATCGGGTATACATCGGCAAAACTATTTGGTGGCATGCTGGCCATGTCATACGGAGGACCGGACCGTAGCCAAGCGATCAGTCAACTTATATCTAGTGACCCATGTGTGGTTCAAATCGAAAACTTCAGTCTATGGCAAGTTCATCATGATCTCTGGCTGGCTAGTATGAAAATTATGATGAGCGGCGGGGCTGAGGATGAACGAAGGGTACGAACTCAAGCGGCTAAAGCCATTCAAGAAATTGTTGATGTGAAGGATGTCATGTGGGAGACAACCATAGAGATTCATCGTGCTGAGGTCGATTATTTTTAATTTGGAACAATTTAAAATATCATTATTATACAAAATTTTATAACTATTTATCTCGTTTCAAGGGCAATCTGCTCAGCAATCGCTTTTTTCGTTGCTTCATCGGCCTCGGCATACACTTCGGGAGCGATAGATCGAAGATTACTCGTTGATGGACTGTAACGTAGAACAGTATCAATGGTTACTGCTCCCTGAGGTGCCCGATTAGAGATTTTGGAAATGGATGATCGTAATGGTTGCATGATATTCGGTAAAAATGCTACACTAGTATGAGGGTCAATCACACCGTTATCCCGAGTTGCTCGGGCAATAACTCGTTTTCGGCTCTCTATTAGTTGCTTATTGAACTTATTGGCTGATTGAGTGCTTTGCGATACTAATTGAGGATCTGGTGGGCTCACCAATTCCTCAGGGGGGGCAGAAGTACTCTGGCCATCGAACCCCAATTGAGAACTAGGTCCACTGGTCTGTAATTTAAGTACATGTTTCAAGTTACTTTCATACATTGCCGCAGAATCAACCGGTTGAGAGCCCGAATACCATGCACAGTACTGGCTTCTATCATAATCTTGACCCTCGTGAGGTATAAAGTCATCTGGATCTGCAAGTTGATCCACAGTATAACCAGCTGCTATCGCTTCATCCTCATAATAATCATCAGTAACGCGTTTGCCACCAACAATAACTCGAGAACCAAACTCACGGAAGATAGATCGAGCAGTGACTACCCCTAATGTTCTTCCCTTATACGAGTGGGGGATAAGATCTCGATCAATAAGATCGAACTTCTCATCATCGCCGAGCTTAATTTTCAACAACTTACGATGTCTTTGAAACAATAAGTAAGAGTCTCGGAAGCCAATGCAGCGAGCAGGCTCAGTAGCCAGCATATACTGTCTCTGGCCTTTACCGAGAATATTGAATGTTCTCAGTCGGAATTCTCTTCCATCTTTCAAAAATCCTAACTTGTCGATCTTTCCCTCTCCCTTAGGATCCTCCGGTAACAGTAATTCATCACCATCAATACCAAATGGATTGCCATTGTCATCTAATGGGACTTGTAATGGCTGGAACCGACCAGTCTTTGGAGGCTTCTTTTTACCGGATCCAGGGGGTCTTCCCCGTTTTCTCTTTACAGGTTGTTCTTCAATAGGTTGTTCGGATACTTCCTTAGTTGTATTAGCATCTTCCTCTTCCTCTTCCTCTTCTTCTTCATCTTCTTCCTCCTCTCCTTCTTCCTCGGCACCACCTCTTACTTCTTCACCATCATCAACTCCATCCGCGCTGTCTTCCTGGTAATCATCATCATCTTCAGGATCACGAACTGCTAAAACGTCAGGCATTTCTGCATCACTCATCGTTCAGTATATGGTTATATTGTGATGGAATTAGGGTACGCGTAGACTAAATGACAGAAAATGTTATGGATGATGAATATTATGAATAGAGAGAGCAATTAAATATTGAATAAGATATTGAATAAGCAAAAGAAAAATATGTAAATACTTTACTGCTGAAGTACATAATTTAATTAAAATACTCGGTATTGAAGAGCAGCTTGGCATAAACAATAGCAACCCAAAAGAATCACCAAATAGCTAACTGATATTGATCAAATCTCGCTTAAATCGCTTACAATGTTACTTATTTCAATAACCTTAAATCCAACTACTTCACTGTATTCTTCTGTTCAATGGATCTTGCTAAGGATACACATACACGTGACTGATCTATGCATCATTTAGATATAAGTAAAAGTATCTATATTAGTTTATATTTTATGCGGATCTGGGTCGACGGGTGTTTCGACTTTTTCCATCATGGCCATGCAGGTGCTCTACATCAGGCTAGAGCGCTCGGTGATGAATTGTATGTTGGAATCCATACCGATGAGGAAATTCTTGCCAATAAAGGACCCGTTGTCATGAGACTTGATGAGCGCGTACTAGCTGTGCATGCCTGTCGATGGAGTACTCGAGAAATCGTTGATGCGCCATATGTGACCCAGTTTGCTGTAATGGATGCCTATGGCTGCGAATTTGTCGCCCACGGTGACGACATCACTACTGACGCCGATGGTAATGATTGCTACCAGACCGCTAAGGATGCAGGAAGATTTCTTGAATTTAAGAGAACTCCGAATATTTCCACCACTGATCTTATTGGAAGGATGTTATCTAACTCTACATCTCATCATAATGAGGCTAATACAGCATTTTTGGCCAGTAACGATGCCCAGCAACGATTTAAATTATACTCAACAGCTGCAGATGCCAAATCGTCCTATGCTGGTGTTTTTAACTGGAAAAATTCAAATGAGCTGGTCACATTTGTCTCCCCTCAGTGGACATCTTCGCAATGCATTTATACCGAGGGAACATTTGATCTGTTTCACTGTGGACATATTGAATTTCTTCAGTCCGTCCATGCTAAGGCCAACAGATCCTGGCCCAACAATGCCAAGATTGTAGTGGGACTGAGATCTGATGCTGATGTAAATGCCAAGATCGGTGACGGTAAACCTATCATGAATATATTTGAGCGGGCGCTATGTGTGCTGCAGTGCCAGTACGTTGATGCCGTTGTTCTTAATGTCAATTATGCCACAGACGGAGCTAAATGGATCCAATTAGTGGAAAAGACTTTACATACGAATATTATTAGTGTGGCTCGTGGTGGCACTTCCATTGCGGATACTGACGGTGTGGCTAAGTGGGCTCAGGATAACGGCAAATTAGATAAATATAAGCTCGGGAAGTACGCTAAACTCAGTACTGATGCTATAGTTCATCGAGTTTTATCGAATAGAGAACAATATGAGGAAAGACAGCGTAAGAAGGGACTGAAAGCAACTAACGAGAGAGATATGGAAGCTCAAGAGCGGGCCAAGCGAGCCATTAATTAGACTTTTTAATTATATATTTTACATGGTACATGCTATTTTTTATGATATCATTCATAACCGCCGCTTTCTATTATATCTGTCTTATCATCTTCTTTTGCTTTCCCAGTCACGAGATAAAGTAACGGCATCACGTCTAACCCTGCCAACCTGCTGTTACCAACCAACCCACCAACCCCCGCATACAACATAACATTGACGCCCTCGTAATCCCTGAGAAAGCACAAACTTGAGACAGCTCAGAAATACAGCACACCAACCAGTGCTTTTTATTCGGTGTATTACACTGAGTCAAAAAAAAATAAAGAGATAAAGAGATAGAGAGAAAAACTTTAACGAACCTTTACTTTAATTTTGTTTACCTTTGCCTACTTATTATAAGTTCGTTTCATAATACCAAATAGTTGGGAACAGATATCACGAATAATAACCACGAAAGACCCCTCACACAATAAAGGAAACCTCCCTATTATGACAGATTCTGCAGACGAATCAGCCTACCATCAAAATAGAAAAAATTCTATCCTAGTAAAGGATGAGAACAGCGCAAGTCGTGCTAATATGCCTTCGGCTCATCCTCATTTCGTAGAGAATATTATTCCCAATAGATCGCCTTCAGCAGTGGGTTTAGATGGTACTAGACCTCCGACTCATGTCCCCAGCGAGTCTGGTGCTTCCACCAGTGGTACTTTGTCCCCTACTACGGCATCTGTTAACAACTCTGCAGTTAATGTATCCAGTCCCTCATCACATGCCATAAACCACGGTATAAATGAACGCCTTAGTAGTTTCCATTTTCGAGTTAAATCCCCACACTCTCGAGACTCCTCCCCACAACCTAATAGCTTTGTTCCGGGCGTAAATCTTGCTCAGGCTCAGGCTGATGCACAGAATTCATCGTCTTCTCATTCTGTTGCTGCTGCAAGTCCAGCTGGATCTGGCCAGGGCGGCATTTCGGAGTCAAGTTCCGCAACTCAACTCCCTTCTCGAGTCACTAGCCCGGTATCTGTTTCTACCGCTGCTGCCGCCACCACCAGTGGCACGGTTGGTCCTGGTAGTACTAATACCACTTCTGCCACTGGTGGAGAATCAACTGAAACCGGAGGCGTTTTTGCGGGCAGAGCTACCTCTAAGCAGCCCAGCGATCCACGTATCCCAATGGATGATGGGAAAATCCATATATTGCTTGGAATTACGGGCTCCTTGCATATCTCAAGTGTTAAGTCTATAATCCACAAGTTACAGTCTATCTATGGTGAACGAGTAGCTTTCCAAGTGATTGTCACTCCAGCGGCCGAGAAAGTTGTGGCATCGTCAGCTCAGGCTGCTAAGGAAGCAGCGGCTAATGCACCGGGTAGCACTTTGCCACAGCAACACCCATCACTTAAAGATAAAATTGCGCATAACAATGTGCGGATTTGGCATGATAGCGACGAATGGGATTCATGGCGTGGTAGAAACGATCCAATTATTCACATTGAGTTACGAAGATGGGCGGATATCCTTTTGATTGCGCCATTGAGTGCCAACACCTTGGGTAAAATTGCAATGGGATTATGCGATAATTTGCTAACAAACGTAGTTCGTGCCTGGAATGCACAGTATCCTATTCTTATCGTGCCGGCAATGGTGACCTATGCTTATAACCATCCAGCCACCAAACAGCATCTCAAGATCATCCGCGAAGAAATGAAGTGGATTGAGATTTTGAGACCTACTGAGAAGGTTGTAGGATCTACTGGTGGCATTGGTATGGGTGGAATGATGCCGTGGAATGAGGTTGTTGACCGGGTCGTTCACAAGCTTGGCGGGTACCCTGATGAGGATGAGGATGAAGATGATGAGGATGAAGATGATCGTTCCAAGGCCAACAATCAAATCAACAAGTCAGCTAGTAGCTCAGTCGATGGTGATGATGATGACGACGACGATGATGATGATGACGATGATGATGATGGGACAGATATTTTGAATGAAATCGAACAAGCGCACGCTGATTCGGTTCCCCCTACAAAGCATGGATCCCCAATATAGTTTGACTTAAAGTATACATAGATTCTGTCATCCTAATATTATAATGTGTGTTTGTTTATGAAATCAGAGCTACATTTATCACTCTTGGCATGGCCTTGTGAGTCATAGCGAGATCATTCAACAACTGGAGGGTGAGTTTCTCCAGTTTTGCACTTCCCAAGCCAGCAATTGGATCATAAGCTCCCCATGTGAATTTGGCAGACTTAGACTTGCGGATATATGCATGACCAGCAAATACACAAGACACTCGTACGGAAGTAGGTACTCTTCGCCAAGACAGGGTGTTATCATCATACCAGTCAATAGCCGCTTGAGAAATAACTTCAGCAACGAGTTTGGCTAATTCCGAGGGCCACGTTTCCCGTGAGCTTGAGACTTGATAAGATTCCTCAATACTGATTTGCAGAGGCATGGTGAACCCCTTGATAGTTTTCCCTGCAGAATCATCTCCTTGTAGTAATGAGACAAGATTTTTCGCTCCCTGGGACCCCAATACCGTGGACAGTCTATATTCTAATTCTTTGAGAGTAAAATCACTTAGCAGTTGGCCGACAGTTTCATTTGGATCTTTTAATTGTACAGCCTCGCGACATGCCTTACCGAAACCGGGTACTTTACCAACACTGCATGTTTTAAGGAACTCACTTTCATAACCGGGCAATAGTACCGTTACACCTTTAGGTTTGTGTAGAGATCCAACCATTTTAGCAAGGTTTTTGGAAGATCCCACACCAATTGAGCATGAATATCCCAAATCTAACCACATTTTATCCCGGATGTGGGCTGCCAGTAAGCCAGAAACATAAGCCCGAAGGTTACGAGTATCTCTCAGTGTATTTTTATCGGGAGGCCATGTCTTCCCATCAAATTGGAAGTAAAAATCCGGACATGAAATGGTAGAGCTTCCCAATGTCAATGTTGAACCATGAGCCCCTACCTCATCCATGAAATCTATATCTTCGATATATTCATAAATGTATGATTCAGATGGTAATTTACAGCATATGTTATCTATCTCACTTGTCAAATCAAATCTTAGTTCTTCCAGACCCAGTCTTTCTATCGGTAATCCACCAATTAGACTCTGAACATAATCGAATATCTCCTTACCAGCACGCCTATACTTTGACAGATCTTCACCATTGATCATTTGTAGATCAGGGAATTTTCGCAAAGCATCAGGTGCATTGGAGAGCTTTTTAAGACCTAATGCACGAGCTTCGTAACTTAATGTTGCGATACAGTGTTTCTGAACGACACAAAACGATGATCCTCTAAGTTTAGGATTCAAATGTTCTTCCACGCCACAATAAAAGGCGTCAAGATCGATTGAAAGAAACATTCATTTTTATGAGGAAACTATCTATTTCCATAAAATAAAGCTCTATGCAGAGAGCGTTCCAAGATAGGGTTCGGTCACAGTTGAACATTTGGTTTTATATAGTTCGTCCTCACACTAGTGATTATTGTTCACCATCACTAATTTTATATAAATTGATTTTTGTATATTTTTTAAAATTAATTGAATTCTTATCTATATGTCAATTCATATCATAGACACTGATAAGTGGCCATTTAGGACCTCTCTATCAACTCATCCATCCGAATATGCCGTATAATCTAACTGAAAATATTTCTTATCTTTCACATTTCTTAACCTTTTACTATTAGTATTAATATTAGTATTAACCATCGAACTTCAAGGCACCTTATGTAATAGCTGATATGGAGATCCTTATCATTATACTGATAGTAGAGTAACCCTTAAAAATAATAAATTATATATTATAGTTATTTAACGGCATGGGTGGAGACGATCACTATGCAGAGCAATCTGCTGATGAAATTTTCAGTGGTCCCACTCATGAACTAATTCCTTCATCCTATTCATCATTCCATCATCACCATTGGCCCCATCATGGTGAGGACGAGGATGATGTCAACCATCATGAAAGACGTGAATCAATGTGGAGTGCACGTAGTGAAAGTCGTCGAAATAGTGTTTCCAGTGCTTTAGATGATGAAGATGATGAAGATCTTGGTCGGTTTCATTTCTTTAGTCGTGATGAAATTACTCACGCTGAGGGCGCAAGCACCGTACTTGGTGATGATGACAGTGTCCATGAGTCCTTCATAGGTAGTGATGCTGAATCGGTGGCAGCTGAGTCTATTGCTGACGAACAAATCTCAGAAAATGATCTTAATGATCACCGAAGACCCCTTCTTGAAGGAGGAAGTGATACTAGCAGCATTCTAGGTGGAGATGATACCAGTATTACCGGTGAAGGTCACCAGGAATCAACAGGTCACACATATAAGTCTCTTCATGGATATCGTAGTAAGCGTCTGCAACAGAGGTATTATATAGCTGAGGAAGACATGAGAATAGTTTGTGCTGGGTACTCCATTGTGAAGTGGAGATTATTCATATATCGACTTCTATGTTTATTAAGTTTAGGAATGCTTTTTCTCATGGGTAGATGGTTTCCGAGACATCGTTTGCGTTTTATCGCAAGAGAAACTCCCTTGGGCAAATGTGAACTGATAGTTATTGAGAATCAATGGGGCGAACTTGAACAAGTCAATGTGGATGTTAAAAGATACAATCATGCCCTTTCGACAATCTTCAATCTGGCGAGTATGGAAGCAGTAGCATTGTCACATAACCATCAACCAGAAACTCGTTCAGCTGTAGAGCCATCAAGGTCTCGTCGTTCGTCAGATTCTTACATCGATAGTGACCCCAATATCCCATACCTTCGTATAATCTCCTACAGGTATATCCGATTCATTTATAATCCAGTGAAAGATATGTTTTTCACCAATTCAGATTGGGTGAACACGAATTGGGAAACTTTGGAATCTGCAAGTGAGGGCCTCGACGGTGAAGTACAAGAACGCCGTGAACAAGTGTTTGGACGAAACTGTCTTGAAATTGCTCAACCTTCGACTATAAAGTTACTTATGGATGAGGTTCTGCACCCTTTCTACATATTTCAGGTGTTCAGTATCATTCTGTGGTCTTTAGACGAGTACCTGTACTACGCAACCGCTATTCTCATTATCTCCGTGATCTCTGTAGCACAGGCATTGATCGAAACAAAGCAAAGCCATAAACGACTCTCAGAAATCGCACATGCTAATACTGAAGTCGAAATAACTGTTTTAAGATCTGGTTACTGGTTGACCATACCATCTGAGGAATTGGTTCCTGGTGATGTATATGAATTGAGCAGTCCATCATTATCGATGATTCCGGTGGATAGTGTACTTTTGAGTGGTGACTGTATTGTGAATGAAAGTATATTGACCGGCGAGAGTGTCCCGGTCCCTAAAGTTCCTGCCACTAATCAGTCGATGCGGGCATTAGTGGAATCAGGAACCTCTTGTGCCGCCATTAGAAGAAGCATCGTATACTCAGGGACTAAAATAATTCGCGTCCGCAAACCACCGGCAGAGGGTGATGATTTCCAGCCGGCGCTAGCTATGGCTGTGCGAACGGGCTTCACAACAACTAAAGGAGCTCTCGTTAGATCAATGATGTTCCCAAAACCTAGCGGATTCCGCTTTTATAGGGATTCCTTCAGATACATTGGTGTTATGGCTATCATTGCAATGTTTGGTTTTTCATTTTCGGCAGTGAACTTTGTCATGTTGGGTATGGACTCTAAGCTCATAATTTTACGGGCTCTTGACATTATAACTGTGGTAGTACCGCCAGCTTTACCAGCAACTTTAACCATTGGTACCAATTTTAGCCTCCAGCGATTGCGTGATAAGCGCATTTTTTGTATCACTCCATCAAGAGTAAACGTTGGTGGTCGAGTCAACGTAGTAGCATTTGACAAAACTGGAACTCTAACTGAGGAGGGTCTCGATGTTTTGGGTGTGCATCTCGTTCATGAGAACCAGGGGAGAAAAAAGTTCGGATCTCTTCTGAAGTCATCTGAAGATCTTAGTCAACATCATGATACTGCATTACTTGATACCCTGGTGACTTGTCATGAGCTAAGAAATGTGGATGGATCAGTTATTGGTGATCCATTGGATGTAAAAATGTTCGAATTCACTAATTGGACCCTGGATGAGGAGCGGAAGGGATTCTTCCATCCTAAAAATTCAAGAGAGCTTAAGGTTTACAAACAATTTGAATTTATATCTCAGCTTCGAAGAATGAGTGTCATCGCTAGTAGTGGAACTACGTCATCTAAAACAAGAATTCTAGCTAAGGGTGCTCCCGAAATTATGCGAGAAATTTGCATTTCTAGTACGTTGCCTCTAAATTTTGATGGCGTACTTCAGCAGTACACACATAGAGGGTACCGAGTTATTGCTTGTGCGTGGAAAGAAATTGGTGACATCTCAGATTATGATCGTGATGAACTTGAATCTGAATTGATCTTTGCTGGTCTGATTGTGTTTGAAAACAAGCTCAAACCAGAAAGTAGGCCAGTCATTCAAACACTCGACAAAGCAGGGATCCGAACTTTGATGTGCACTGGAGATAATATTCTCACAGCCATAAGCGTAGGTAAGGAATGCTCGATTGTCCCTCAAAACAAAACTATTTACGCGGGACATTTTGATGAACATGGTAAATTGAGATGGGGAGGAGTTGATAACCCGCGGTTGATGCTTGATCCTGATACTTTAAAACCAATGTCAGGAACTGCAAGTCACGACTATGCTTTAGCAATAACTGGTGATGTATTCTCTCATATTGTTGAGGAAGGCAGTTATGATGCTCTTGACCAGATGCTTCTTCGTGGTGTAATCTTTGCGCGTATGTCACCAGATGAAAAACACGAGCTGGTCTCAAAGCTTCAGCAGATTGACTACACAACATGTTTCTGCGGCGATGGTGCTAATGATTGTGGAGCATTGAAAGAAGCTGATGTCGGAATTTCTCTGAGTGAAGCTGAAGCCAGTGTTGCTGCACCATTCACGTCACACAGATTCGATATTTCTTGTGTCGTTGACGTTTTGGCTGAAGGTCGATGTGCCCTTGTGACAAGCTTTGGATGCTTTAAGTATATGAGTATGTACAGTGCTATCCAGTTTGTGACCGTCACAATTCTTTATAGCTATGGAACAAATATCGGTGATTTTCAATTCCTGTGGATAGACTTGTTTTTAATTGTTCCTATAGCGGCATTCATGGCATGGAGTGGCCCTGCCTCTCAACTTTCTAAAAAACGTCCCGGAGCTGAGCTTGTGAGCCGAAAGGTTCTTGTACCATTGATTCTATTTATGATTATCGTTTCAGTGTTTCAGATAATTCCTTGGAAACTTAGCCACAACCAGCCCTGGTATGTGGTGCCTGTTCCTGGCGATAATGATAACTTGAAGAATACGGACAACACTGTACTCTTTTATGTCTCCTCATTCCAGTATATAATGGCAGGTTGGATATTCTGTGATGGTCTTCCATTTAGAGTACCATACTACCAGAATTCGCCATTCCTAATTACATTGCTAATAACAATAGCTTTTTCAGGATTATTCATGATGGTGAACCCACGCTCGTCAATTGGCGACTTGATGGATTTGACCGTTGTTCCAGTATATTTCAAAATTGAAATACTTGCGTTCATTGTTGCCAACTTGTTCTCTGTTTCTGCAGCCAACCACTTTTTAGTCCCAATTATGTGTACATTGATCAGTAAAGCTAAACGGCAGTTGGGAATTAACAAGGTGCGACCACGTTACAAGGAAATTAATGAAGAGAACAAACTAAATGTATAATGGATAATTACTTTTATATATGTATACTATGTTATAACATATTTGCACTGCATTGTCTTATGTGTTATGTATGCAAAACAATTTTGTATTTTAAATAATTGAGATACTGTCCCATTTTCATTGCAATTTAAACCCGATATTTAATTCGTTTAATGTTCCCATGGCTTTCTCCAGCCGAAAAGAACAGGGGCATCTTCTCTTAATCTATACATGATCCAGAACCACATTGTTGCTCCTAATACTTTAGGGACAACTCTCTGCATCATTGTGTGTCGAGCGAAATGTACTGGTCCAGCTTTTGCTGAGTAGTGAGGCCCATGGCCATGTCCGTGAGCTCCCATTATTGTTCAATGTCTGATTGGGTGAGGATTACTAACTCCTAAAACCCCCCTGCCACAACTTCCCACTATATGATGAGATGAGAAAAAGCGGTTGAATTAATCAATTAATTAATACCTCAGCATTAGAATAATAAATATTTAAATAATAAATAATCTATCGTTTGATATTAAATTGTGGGGCAGCTATCGATAAATTTGTCTCATCGATAATCATACAGCCCCTCATATACTCCTTAGAGGTGAATACTACTTCGTGGTAAAGTAATGCATTTGGTTTTGGCTTTCGGGACCAGAGTATGGATGATGGATGAATATAAGAACTTTGTCTAGTTCCGAGATTAAGGTAGCTTTGGCTGTCGAGACTTAATCTTGCTGTATTGTTGAAGAACCCACTTAAAAGAGCTAACTCCAGCAAGTTTTCCGTCGCTATTTTAGTATCTGGGATTTTTAATAGAAATGATGTCATATCCTTTTGGTTCAATAGCTTAAACACTTTTAATGTAAGCTGTTTGAGCTGATCACAAACCCGTTTGGCTCTCTGTAGGGATCTGAAATCCATATAATTGTTATTACACCACCTTCTCGAGTAATGTGAACGGCTTGACCACTCTTCATAAATAGAAATTAACGAGTGTATGTCCCCTTTTTCGTGTTTGAATCTTTCATAGACGCTAAGTACCTCTATATTTTCCGATTTTGGTTTTAAGTGGACTGTTGCTGCCTCGGAAAGCATCGCAATGGCAACCACTGTAAATTCCATGCAGCCAAGTTTAGCACTAGTGAGTAGAGATTTGGCCAATCTTGGGTCAGTAGGGAATTCAGCAAGAATTCGTCCAAGTTTTGTAAGTTTAACGTCGGATTGAACAGCGCCCAAACTATAGAGGATCTGCATGGCCTGTACGAGGTTGTCATTCCTGGGACGGTCTAACCACGGAAAATCTAGTGGATTTTCAATCCCTAAAGAAAGCAATAACAGAAGCACCTGAGATAAGTTTGCTCTCACAATCTCAGGATCGTTTTGATCGCGGAACTTAGCATATTGTGACTTAGAAAATAGTCGATAACATTTTCCTGGAGCCGTTCGGCCTGCACGACCAGAACGCTGATTTACACTAGCCTTGGAACATGTCTGTACTGAGAGTGTTCCCATCCCAAGTCTAGCATCATACTTTTGTTGTTTAAAGAGTCCTGTATCTATAACGTAACCAATGTTCGGAATAGTTAATGAGGTTTCCGCAATATTGGTAGCTAAAACTACCTTTCTGCACCCATCAGGAGACTTTACAAACATGTTGCTCTGAGATTCAAATGGCAAATTAGAGTAAGCGGGTACAATCATGAGTTCTGGAGCATTTATCCCCCATTCCTCTCGAAGTAAATTAAGCTTATCAGTAGTCAGCTCTATATCTGACTGACCGGGCAGAAACACAAGAATGTCAGAGTTTTCATTCAATGGTTCATCCAAATGCAATTGCGACACAGTTTGTACCACTGAATCTACATAATTTGTACTGGATAGAGATTGCTCAGCATAGAAGATCTCAACTGGAAACCTTCTCCCCTCAATGAAGTAAATTGGTACTCCCCCAAAGTAATCGGAGAACTTTTTAGAGTCTAATGTGGCAGATGAAATGATAATTTTGAAATCCTCTTTTCTTTTCTTGGAAATAAGTTTTACAAGGCCTAAAATAACATCCGTATCTAAAGTACGTTCATGTGCCTCATCAATCATAACTACCCCATATCTTGATAGCTCAGAGTCTGAAAGGATTTCTCGTAACAATATTCCATCTGTTAAAAACCGGATTGCTGTATTATTAGAAACTTTGGTATCGAACCTGACGCTGTACCCCACATTCTCATTTCCTAATTGAGTACCTCGTTCTTTGGCAATTCGATCGGCCAAAGAGATTGCAGCTATACGACGAGGTTGAGTGACCGCAAGTTGTCTTTTGCAATTAATAATATCATTATCGAGAAGAAATTGAGGAATTTGTGACGATTTACCACTACCTGTCTCTCCGCATATAATTACTACCTGATTGGCTCTTATTAAGTCCAAAAGTTTCTCTTTGTGTTCAATTACAGGCAATGTCTTAGATCCATGGTCATTGACACCGTTCATAGGGTGATACAGGGTGGATCAATGCCAGTTACAAGTAATTTTTCAGATCGTTTAGGGCAGCTGAATCTCTGATGGCTAAATGTCGAATCAGCTTTAATTAATGGTTTTTAAAATATTTATTCAATTATATCAATGATGATCTTGGTCTTATTGGAAAGTATATTTTTTATATTATGAATGCACATGGTAGTATGATAGCAATTTTATGTACATAACCTATCAACATTTTGACCATTTACAAAGTTAAAAAATAAATAGAGATAATAAATACATATATTTAGAGAATCCAAACACCCCCACCACGTTCATTCATTAAATCAGCTAGACCTAATAGCGATGAGCTTTCCGGATTCCAGCCGAGAAGTAGACTTGCACTTACCCTTTGAAGATGCTCTAAGTCATCAGTCGCCAGAAGCACATCACTGGGCTTGATTTTACTGGAATGTCCCATTAATCCTGAAGACAGCACGGAAAACTGCTGTAATGGATGTTTGGAAGGAATGATATCTGCATCAAAAGCCGCACGAGAAATATAGTCAACACTTACTTGTAGTGCTATCAAATTAGGACATTGTAAGAGTACAAAATCAATAGCTGTGGCACTTAAGTTAGGAACCGGATAGGTCAACACCAGCTTTCTTAACTGGGGCCCGACTTTATCTAATAAATTATTCAAAGCCTGAGTACTTAAGTAAGGGCAATTTGAGATCTCTAAATCAGTGAGAGTAGCGGGAAATTGAGTTAGTTCCAGGAATCGGGATGGAAACCCACCGCTTAATCCCAATTGGCGAAGGTTTGGTGCCCAGCACATTTCTGCATCATCGTCCCATTCAATTGAGGAACGAGGGAAATATAGTGCTTCTAGATCTTCAAAGTTTTTTATTGTTGAGAAGAGTTGAGGTAATTTAACTTGTTCTGAAACCAGTCTGAGATCCAGTATTCTTAATCTTTCACATGAAGCCAACGATAGCATTGGGGCGTACCCAAAATGCGATTGTGGGGCCACAAATGATTCCAGTCTTAGAGAACATCGTCGTAAAATACGTGAAATCATGGAACTCTTACCAACTTGAGCAATTTTAGACAAGTCCAGAGATGTTACCCAGCACCCCAGCTCTTTGTCATTAGATATTGCCTCCACAAACTGTGAAAAGATATTCGGATTTAAATTTGGTGCACGATAAACGTGATGCAATGCAGCAAAATACCATCGTTTACAAACAAAAAGCAAGTGATATTTATGAGAGCAATAACTGCATATCAGGTCAATAAGTTCTAGAGGTAATTCGAATCGTCCTGAGTTTACCGAACTAATATTTTTATCTAATAAATCGACTTCTGTATCATTGATTTGTTCCTCTTGTCGGATAGTTTCTTCCTGGTTTGAGATCAACGCTACTTCCGGTTCAAGTCCAGGTCCTACAACCTTCTTATAAATAGGTCTATTTTTACGCGGTCTCCATTTGTTTACCATATATTAATACCGAACCTAAAGGCATATCCTCAATGGATGTCAACACTATTTTTGAATATAAACTCAAAGTGCACTTTTGGACTTATGTCGGTACCTTCCGATAATGTGTGGAAGAATTGTTGTAAAGGGATACAAAAGAGTTAGAAAGATGCTAATCTTCGGATTTCTTAATATATATAGCTTCTTTGTAAATATGTAAATTATATTAATTGTATAAATAAGTAAATCCGGCAACAACGTGGCATGAATGTAGCTACGTCAGATTAGAATCAACTGCACCTAAAATGATAGAGATTCTGTTAACAATTTGCAAGCGCAGACGATCATGGTCATGTCCTGTTCGCCATCAAGTAATTAAATTATATACTGCAAGGTAAAAAAGTACGAAGCAAAAAGTCATTAACGTGCTACATACAAATAAACATAAAAGTTAGAAAAAACGTCCGACACCTTTAAGAGGGGCATCCAATGATATTTTAAACCATCTTCTCTTCATACGCACCAGCGTCTCGTTAGCGCTTTCGTAATGTGCGCGTCATATAGGGGGGGGATTCATGTTTCTGAATCGGGGAGGATTGTTTTATTTACAGCGGTAAACCGAAAGCGACACGCTTATTTGCTTCGGGCCCGCACCTTCCGCCGCTTACGCTTCAATCTCCGAACTCTCTTTTTATGCCACTTGGCTCTCATTGTGTAGTGAAAGAAGTTACAAGATCGATGTTCCTATAACCTCCCAGCCGGATAGAATGAATCACATGATTAAACTGAATCTCGTGAAGCTGCCTGACTCAGCACTAACCACAGTGAAGCCCTAAGCCCAGTAAAAGAAGCATTACATGACTAATAATAATGAGGTCAATAAGGGCCGCCAAGTGAGATATATAGTATGAAGCGATTCATGTATTTTATAGATCTTATACATAGTGTAGTGCAGTCTGATAATGATCATATAGGTTATTGATCTCTATTTATTTTCATTTAATTCATATGGAGACGCTACCTATTTGAATACTTGTTGGAACTGATGGAATAATATATATGAAAATACAACTGATGTTTGATTGCATTTTATGTTATATATAATACTATAATTCGTATAAGACTACTGGCTATAGCATTATTTGGTTTCATTTCAACGCCCGCTTATGCACCCTCACCCAAACCACCGTTCAACAACGCTACGATATGATCCTTCGAGCTTTAGAATCAAGATTCATCAGAAGAACTCCCGCCACATTAAGACTCTTCTCGAAGTCATCTATTTTCCAAAATGCATACTTACCGCCCAATGTTGTGTCTGAGGGCTCGGTACTTCTGCCGAGAAAAGTAATCGCCATCCATGGCAAAGACAGTGGTAAGTTTCTCAATGGCCTCATTACTATTCGACCCCCCGAATATGATAATTCAGGAGATGATGGAGTTGATGCTGGTGCTTATGGTGCTCTACTAAACTCAAAGGGCCGAGTATTATCTGATCTGTTCATATACCCCGCTCACGATAACGTAGCGGTGAAACAAGCAATTGGATCGCAAGATCCTTCATCTTGTTACATTATTGATGTTGATTCTGAAATCGCCCATAAGGTACTCGACGTTCTTGATTTTCATGTACTGATGATGGATGTTGAGATCAAACCCTTAGATTCACTTAACGTATGGTCCATTTGGAATGACGAGGATGATATTGCTCGTAAGAACCTCCAAAATGACTCACCAATTGTTATATATAGTCCTGATCCGCGGGTACCTGGTCTGAGTACCCGAATAATAACAGCAGGGTCATTGTCGGATGATATTCCTATAGAAAACTACATACTGCGTCGATATTTATTCGGAATTCCTGAGGGTTCAAAGGACATAACCCCTCTCAAGGCACTTCCATTAGATAGCTGCATAGACTACTTAGGGGGGATTGATTTTAACAAAGGTTGTTATCTCGGCCAGGAGTTGACAATTCGCACTCATCACCATGGAAATGTTCGAAAACGTCTAATGCCTGTTGTTTTTACCAATAGTAGTACCGAGGAAATAAGTGATAATATCTATGAACCCATTGATATGAAAATTGAGGTGGGTTCCAATATTTATGATGTGAATCCAGTCCCTTTTGCTGATGAGGTACGACCAGTATTTGCATCGTCTCCGTTTGGTTCTACCGGTAAGTCTTCAAGTAACCGTTCCCGGGCATCTGGTTCTGTTATTGGTATATTAGGCAACGTAGGTCTAGCAAGAATCCGAATCGATATTGCTGGTCATGATTTCAAAGTCGGTAATGCTACTGTGAGGCCATTAACGCCATTCTGGTGGCCAGAGGAGAATCCGTAAAATAAAAATATTATTTAGCAACTATTTATAAATATTATTAAGTAAAGAAAATATATTAATTAATTAATTAATTAGTAAAAAATAATTAGTAGGTAGCCCTTTATTTCTGCAGGGTTCCTTCTATATGATGTCGTCATTGTTTCCACCCTCGGCTAATTTAGCCTTCAAACACCTCGCTTCCGTGTTTACGGGGTAAATGTGACTACTTATTGCAGGCTGGGGATCTCAGATGACTATACCAGATCGGCTCGAGACACAACGTATGTAGTGGCTGAAAAATAATATCCTGGAAACGTGGAAGGTGGGCAAGCCTTAATTGCCTGCATTTGCTCATACATTAAAAATGCTTCATGCAAGGGCAAGGAAAAATTTCAGTTATTGAATATTTAAAAGATCGTATTACATTTAGAGTCATTCGTAATAGATTTAGAAAATTATCGAAATGACCGCAACAATTTCTAACGCTCCCGAATCGAAGAAGTTTAAAGTTGAAACACATAGTAACGTTCCTATGTTTGGTCCCGATGGTGTGTCTCGTCAAGGAAGCCCAGCTGTAGACGGTGAGGACGTTCGAATTCTTGGATATGATCCCCTGGTTCCTCCAGCCTATCTTCAATCAGAAATTCCTGCTACCGCAAAATCTCTCGAGACAGTTTCTCAGGGTCGTAAGGATGCCATCAGTATCATTACTGGCAAGAGTGATAAACTCTTGGTAGTTGTTGGCCCTTGTTCTATTCATGACCCCCCCGCTGCTATAGAATACGCTAGTCGATTGAAGAAGCTCAGCGAGGAACTCGAGGATGATCTTGTCATCATTATGAGAGCTTACCTGGAGAAGCCCCGTACCACTGTAGGCTGGAAGGGATTGATCAATGACCCTGATGTCAACAACACTTTCAACATTAACAAGGGTCTAAGAGTTGCTCGTCAGTTGTACTCTGACTTGACGAACGCTGGCATGCCCATTGCTGCTGAGATGCTTGATACTGTTTCCCCTCAATACTTGGCTGATCTATTGTCCTTGGGAGCCATTGGTGCTAGAACTACCGAGTCTCAATTGCATCGTGAACTTTCTAGTGGACTTAGTTTCCCCATTGGTTTCAAAAACGGCACTGATGGCAATGTTGGTGTCGCAATTGACTCTGTGAAAGCTGCTTCCAGCCGTCATCGTTTCATGGGTGTAACAAAACAGGGAGTTTTGGCTATTACCGCCACTAAAGGAAATGAAAACTGCTTCATTATCCTAAGAGGATCCTCTAAGGGCACTAACTACGATGCTGTATCCGTCGCTCAGGTCAAGGAGAAGCTTGGTGACAGCCCTATCAATATCATGGTTGACTGCTCTCACGGAAACTCACAAAAGGACTTCAAGAACCAGCCTAAAGTTCTTGCTGAGGTTGCTAGACAAGTTTCTGCTGGTGATAAAAAGCTTGTTGGCGTAATGATTGAGTCTAATATCAACGAGGGTGCTCAAAAGAGCAATGAGCAGGGACTGGCTTCATTAAAGCGTGGTGTCTCCATTACAGATGCTTGCGTTAGTTTCGAAACCACTGAAGTTATGCTTAGAGATCTTGCGAAGTCTGTAAGAGAGAGACGCTCGGCTTGAAGGACCATTTTCATTAATCATTTCATTCGAATTTGATAACATATAATCATATATACATATACATCAAAATTTACATTTTTGTTTATATTTCAACCACATAATTTAGTTAGATTAAGCGATCGCGATAGCATCCCGAAATCTCCACGCGGCCAATAAATTAAAGTTTAGATAGTGGTATCGGAATCCCACTTGGTTCCGTATTGTAAATCAAGATCTGAGCGGGGGATCCCACGATTAGCGCTCACGTTATCAAATTCTAAACTACGTGGAAGGCGGTTATCATGTAGAAGCTTAACATTTAGAGCCGCATATTCCGATGAGGGTAATCTTATTGAGATTTCATGGGTAATAATAATAATACTCGTTATATAAATACTGAGGATACTTTTATCAAATAATTATCGGTGATTTCAATTATCACCATCATACATAGATGAACTATATTATTCTTTGTCTTTCTTTGTTGCATCTGCCTTGGGGGATTGATGCCGCGATAATGCTGGATATCACCCGTGATAAAAACCACCGTGTTCTTCAAAAGCGGGACGGGAGTAGTCCCGCCGCAGAGCTAGCCTTAGAGAATGTGCATTCATTCTATCAAACAAAAATTCAAATAGGAAACCCTCCTCAGGGTGTGATGGTGCAAATCGACACAGGAAGTAGTGATCTATGGGTAATCTCATCAAAGAATCCATTATGTCAATCTTCAGGTGAGAAATGTACCACTTCTTTCACTTATAATCCTGATGCTTCTACTTCATTTAGAGCAAATGATACTTCTCCTTTCTCAATTCTTTATGGGGACTCCACTTTTGCTAAGGGAATCTATGTTCAAGATGATATAGAAATTGGCAATTTAGACTTTCGTTATACTGTGGATCCTTCTAAAAGTGGTCACTCAAAGACCAATGAAAAGAACGGAAATAAAGCTGGTGAATGGATAAATTCTTTAGAAGACCCTGGTCCCCAACCTGGTGTCAACTTCAAAGACGCTACTGATTCTAACACGTTTAGTAATGACAACAACTTGTCATTTAAAATAAAAAATGCTAATTTTGCATTAGCAGAACGGTCTAATTCCTCTGAGGCTGTATGGGGGATTGGTATGGCTACTACCGAAAGTATGGCTCATCAGATTGATTCAAATGGAAATATCTTTCCCACATATGCTAATCTACCAATGCAAATGAAAAACCAGGGTTTAATTAAAAGCAATGCGTATTCTCTGTGGTTAAACGATCTACACTCACCGTCTGGTTCGCTTCTGTTTGGAGCCGTTGACCATGCTAAGTACTTAGGCCAGCTCCAAAAGGTACCTTTGGTAAGTGCTTACCAAAATATTCATCAAGCTATAGACTTTTCCATAATGCTTCACGGAATTTCCGCCTACAACAGCGAATATCAGAAAGTCTCTCTCATTGAGTGTGAGATCCCCGTTCTTTTAGATTCGGGAACCACTTATAGCCAGTTACCTTTGCAAATTATTGAACCAATTGCCGCCGTGGTTGGAGCAGTCTTTGATCCGAGAGATAAAGTGTTTTTAGTTAGTGAGACTAATCGTCAAAAGATGCTGGGAGGAGGTATTTCCTTCAACCTCAGTGGTGTCGAGATTGATGTATTGGGTGATGAAATGTTGATTCCTGTGGGCCCACTTAAAAAAATAGGACATCACTCAATCATATCCCTTGATCAAATTTTGAGAGATAGTGGCAATATAGAAGATGACAATGGACTGGACTATTCAGAGGAGGGTGGTGTTGCACTGGGAAGTAGTACCGTGAAAGCCCGTAAGCGGCCAGAAAACTATTATCTACTGGGAATGTTCCCTGTTGATTCTAGATCTGCTACAGCTTATATACTTGGTGATACTTTTTTGCGTAGTGCATACGTTGTATACGACTTAGACAACAAAGAGATCTCCCTGGCCAACACCTACTACAATTCTACTAGCTCGCAAGTTGATATTATCGATTCTAATGGAGTTCCAAGTGCAGTGCAAGCCCCTCTGTATTCATCTACTAGAATCTCTAATGAAATTGTAAGATACTTACCTCAATTCGATTTCAGTAACCATGTATCGGCATCCAATTCTGCCATCCTTCCACCAGGACCTGGACGAACTGAAACTTTGCGAGGTATTTCGACTCGAACGGCCTCAATCTCAAGCCGGCCAATAGCTACTACGAATTACAGTCATGATGGTGGTAAGACGAAGCCATCGCATAATGGTAGCTCCACAATTTCTATTTCGTGGACTTTACTAATTACATGCTTTTTATTATGTGTCAGATGAATTTATAAAACAACAAAACAACAAAATTCTTAATAAACTATCTATATCCCAATCAATCACTAAATAACCGCATTTTACATATTTCTAGACCGCATCCACTTTAGTCCCAACATATGTGCACTACCAAATATCACACACGCCCTAATCGTTTTTAAATATGAGTAAATAAATATTTCATATTTTTATAACCCACAAAATATCATATAAAAAATGCTCGTTCATATTATTGATGTTGATAGTGGTAATATTCGAAGTTTAGCGAATGCTATTAAATATCTTGGCCACGAAATTGAGTTTGTTCGCAATGCTGACGAGGCTCAAAAGGCACTTCCCACTGCTGAGCGGATAATTTTCCCGGGCGTTGGAAATTTCGGACATTTTATGGATCAAATGAAGGAGAGAAATCTGGTCCAGCCCATGAGGGAATATATTCTATCTGGTAGACCATTGATGGGAATCTGTGTAGGATTACAAACACTTTTTGACGGTAGTAGTGAAAGTCCTAGCAGTGTAGGACTAGGACTAATTACAGGACAAGTAACCCAATTCAATAACCACAATAAGAGTGTCCCTCATATTGGATGGAACAATTGTCAGTTGCAACCCCAACAAACACACGCATTATATTCTATTGACAGTTCTAAACGATATTACTTTGTCCATACCTATGCCAGACTTACCACTGAGGGTCTCAATGGATGGGAATATGTTACTTGTACTTATGAAGATGAAACATTTGTAGCGGCGATGGCCAGAGACAATTTATTTTTTACTCAATTCCACCCAGAGAAGAGTGGTCAAGCAGGACTTGATGTAATTAACTCATTTTTGAATGGGGAGAAGCACACTAAATTAGAAAGTGCTAAGTTTTCCAAATCTGGATTATCTAAACGAGTAATTGCATGTTTGGATGTACGTACTAATGATAACGGTGACATTGTCGTCACCAAAGGTGATCAATATGATGTCAGAGAGAAGACTAGTGAAAGCAAAGATGTCAGAAATCTCGGAAAACCAATTGAGGTTGCACAAAAATACTATGCTCAGGGCGCTGATGAAGTAACTTTCTTAAATATTACAAGTTTCCGTGATTCCCCGCTTCGTGATCAGCCAATGGTAAAGGTACTTGAACAAGCTAGTCAGACTGTGTTTGTACCACTTACTATTGGTGGAGGTATTAAAGATACTATTGACCCTGAAACCAACATGATGGTTCCTGCATTGGAAGTCGCTCATCTCTATTTCCGATCTGGTGCTGATAAGGTTTCCATCGGTAGTGATGCTGTAGATGCTGCTGAGCAATGGTATACTAACGGTAAACAAAAGACTGGTAAAACTCCCATCGAAACGATTTCTAAAGCATATGGTGCTCAAGCCGTTATTGTGTCAGTTGATCCTAAGCGACGATATGTATCCTCCCCGTCTGAGGTACAACATCATACATTTAAAACAAAATTTCCCGGTCCCAATGGAGAAGAATACGTCTGGTTCCAATGTACATCTAAAGGTGGTCGAGAAATGAGAAATCTTGGTGCATTTGAGCTCGCTCAAGCAGTTGAAGCTCTCGGGGCGGGAGAGTTGTTACTCAACTGTATCGATAAGGATGGTTCTAATTCTGGGTTTGATCTGGAGTTAGTTCGAGATATTAAATCGGCTGTAAAAATCCCTGTGATTGCATCTAGTGGTGCCGGCATTCCTCAACATTTTGTTGAAGTGTTTAGTGAGACTACTGTTGATGCAGCTCTCGGAGCGGGTATGTTTCATCGCAATGAATATACAGTAGCTGAAGTAAAACAGGCTGTTGATAAAGCTGGTTTGCTTGTTCGATTAAATTAAATTAAATGTTATAATTTTACTCTTCTTTCTCAACATGACCACTAGCAATAACACTGAACTGGCCTCCAGCACCAGCCCAAATCATATTTCTGCCAGTAGTTGCTGTGTTTTTAATTCTTCGGGGCACTTCTTCTTCCTCTGGACCATCTTCACCGGCGGGTTTACCGTGACCAAGTTGATATACTGCACCAAAACCCCAGGTCCACACCGATCCATCAATCTTGGAAATAGCTAAACAGTGGTCAGTACCAACAGCAATATACTTCATAGGTGGCAGATCCACTGGTTCCTCTTCCAACGATGCCTTGGAAAGCTTTGTAGGCGTCGGTATGAAACTAGGAGCACCATTTTGTTCACGGACCGTATTGTCTGGAAGATCTGTGTACGGAATTCCCAGCTGGTGGAAGTTAGTTTCACCTACAGTGTAGATGGAACCATCGGAACTTAACCAAAGAGAATGGTGGCCACCTCCCGCGATCTGGACAATATTCTTATCATCCCAGAATTCAGCATGTGTAGGATATTCAATAAATGTGTTAGGGCCTACCGGTTCAGGAATACCACACTGTCCGAAGTTATTAAGACCCCAACTGAAGACCTTGCCAGTTACATCAATAGCGTAACTATTGTAATCACCAGCAGCAATATGCACAATGTTTTTCAAAGTAGACACTTTAACCGGAGGAACCGTTCGTGATTTACTGTGAGAACGCAAATTAGTACGTACGCGCACACCCAGCTGATGGGAAGTTCCCACACCCCAGGTATATACGTGACCGTCTGCTGTCAGAAACAAGAAATGATCCTTACCGGAAGCTACCGAAACTGCACCAGAGATATAACGAATGCGCACTGGTCGAGTTTGGAACTTTACGTCAGCGGAGAATGATTTGTTTCCATCATCAATGAACGTTCCCCAGGCATAAACATGACCACGAGCCGTTATCGCAGCACTAGCTGAGTCGGTAGCACCTACGGCTACAAATTGGTCATCAGTAAGCTCAAAATCAATTTTAGTGGGGGTACTCTCTTTAGCATTAACGTCATTATCTTCATCAATGTCATCAAGATCCTCTTTACTGTCTCTGCCTAAAGCACCGGTATCATTCTGACCCCAGGACCAAAGCGCGCCTTCATGATCCAAAGCAATTGTATGAGCACCACCACAAGCGAGTTGAACAATTCCCACTTTGTTAGCCTCAAGAAGAGGATTTAAACGGGGTCTCTTTACCTCAGTAACGAGGGGACCCAATCCCAACTCACAAATAGTTCCTGAGCCAAACATGAACACATCTAATTTTTCATTAGGAATAGAAGGAGTAGAATTTAATTTTCCGCGACTTCTTTTTGCAGGTTTCGCATTCTCACTTCGACTTCTTTTCACAGCTACCATTTTATATGTAATGCTATGATTGTTTTCATCTTTCCAATGTGGGTAGGGTGATTTCCCCGAGGGCAAGGTCCATTTTTACCGAAAGCAGAGAGAGGAAAGTAGAGGAAGAGAAAAACATACAGGTGCTATTATTATATAACACCAATATTGCGATATTATCAAAAGAAATCAATTGAATCATTGGGTATACTTTATTTGATTTATATTTCTCTTTTATTTTTGGTTTTATCCTCTCCTGATCCAATTCCTCAGCCATTATTTCCCTTACCGCTTACATCATTTTTTTTGAACATACCCTACTGAATTTTTCTTAAATAAATTTCACGAAGCCATAGAAAACCGATCAAAACACAAACAGCATTTATAAAATTTATATTTTTGTTGTGAATAAATAACTATTAAATGCCGAAATCAAAGGCCACTGTTCAAAGACATGACCCCCTCTATACTTCAATTGAGGAAGGAAGTGGTCATCTTCGTGCTGAAAGTCGATCCCGATCTAAAAGGCAACATAAGAAGGCTAATGATGAAGCTCAAGATGAATCATACATTGATTCAACAACTTCTAAGAAAATCTTGGAACTGGCAAGAGAGCAACAACAAGAGATTGAATTAGAGGAACGTGAAGATGCATTAAAGAAAGGATTGAGAACTCAACAACAAGAAGATGAAGAAGAAGATTGGTCAGATGCTGAAGAAGCCGCGGCTGATGAACAAGAATACAATGAAATAAATTGGGATGATTTACCTGAAGACGCTGATGCTGAGGACTTAGAGATTTTTGGTAGATATGTTGAGGAACAACGTGAATCAGGCAGCTGGGCAGATAAAATTATGGCCAAGGTTAATGAATTACAGACCTTTGGCTCTGTTTCATTAGGACCAGATAACTTTGGGGAAGGCGATATGATGGATGAAGAAGGTGAGGAAGAAGGCGATAATGAGGAAGAAGGTGAGATTCAAGGTGTTATGCTTCCCCCGAAAGTTATTCAGGTATACACTCAAATTGGTGCATTACTTAGTCGTTATCGAAGCGGAAAATTACCTCGTGCATTCAAAATTATCCCCACGCTTAAGAATTGGAAAGATATTCTTTATGTCACCGAGCCAGAGCAGTGGTCTAGTCAAGCAATGTACGAAGCAACAAAGTTGTTTGTAGCGGGAATGCCGACTCATCAGGTTCATCATTTTATAAGAGGAATCTTGCTTCCCAAGTTTCGTGACCAGGTTCAAAATGATAAGGCAGTGAACTATCATGTTTATCGAGCACTCAAAAAGGCGTTATTCAAGCCACAGGCGTTTTTCAAAGGACTTCTGTTCCCACTTCTCAGTGAAATGGAACCATCTAATCGTGAAGCTATCATTTTAGGCAGCGTGTTAGCCAAAACCAGTGTGCCGGTATTGCATTCCGCAGCAGCATTGATGTTTGTATCTGAAATGCAATACTCTACCGCCAATACCATCATAATTAAGATCTTGTTGGACAAAAAATATGCATTGCCATACAAGGTTGTTGACGCTATGGTATTCCACTTCGCTAGATTTAGAACTCATACCGATCCTCTACCATTAGTTTGGCATCAGAGCTTCCTTGTGTTTTGTCAAAGATATAAAAATGATGTTACCGAGGATCAGCGTGATACATTGATTGCTGTAACGAGACTTCAGCCGCATTCAGGAATTTCCCCCGAAATTAGAAGAGAACTGCTCGCGGGCGAGCCTAGAACAGCCGAGTGATTTTAACAATCTATATTATTTATGAGTTAGTATACTCTAGCCTACTGTAGTCATTACATTATGCGACTAATACTCTATTTAAGTAACTACTATTTAATTCCTGGATAATTCGTTCAATTTCCAATCATTTATTTTAGATCAAATAAAGATTTCAGTGCCAAAATAATTAGTTTCCCCGCTACGAACTTCCCCCAATTGTGAAGGCTGTAGGGTTATGCACTAGGGCTAATATAAATCCCCATTACATTTAAAGGCGGCATTAATAGCAAATTGCTACTAGTCAGCAGGAGATTTAAATTGTTGCTTTCTGTGTTGAAGAAAAAATAGTCTAGTTTATCTAATTGTTCCACTCTTCATCCAATTGAAGCAATTTTGTCAATTCATAGATAATACATAATTTTTCAAATAAATTTCATTTTACATCGCGATGAATACGATTTGACGTATCTGGATCACATCATTGCCGAGCTGAAACCCTTAATTAAATCTAAATTATGCACATGAAGGGTAGATTTCCCCGCTTTTTGCGGAATAATTACTAAAATTACTAACCATCAACTGGGCGCTTGTGCTATACATATTAGTAGCATATTCCATAATTTAAACAACAACTAAAAAACACCTCATAATGATCTGGAGTAAATCATTAAGGGCATCACCTGTCACTCAAAGAGTCTCATTTAAATTATCTTCTCGATGGTACTCCTCTTTCTATACAGAATTGACCACTCCTAATGGTATTTCATATAAACAACCCACAGGCTTGTATATTGGAGGTAAGTTTGTAGCATCTCAGAGTGGATCAACTTTTGAAAGTATTAGTCCTGCAACCACTAAAAAGATTGTTGACCTCCAAGAAGCGAGTGAAGCTGATGTAGATGCGGCTGTTGATGCTGCTGAGTCGGCATTCCAACAGTGGTCCCAAACTACACCCTACGAACGTAGTCGTGTGTTTGCTAAAATTGCTGACAAGCTTGAGGAGAATGCAGCTACCCTTGCTGCAGTTGAAACCTGGGACAATGGTAAGATCATTTCAGAAAGTGAAGGTGACATTGCAGCGGTTATCGCTTGCTTCCGTTATTATGCTGGCTGGGCGGATAAGATTTATGGTAAAATAGTTGAAATTGACAATGATTCCTTTAATTATGTTCGCCGAGAGCCATTGGGAGTCACTGGTGCGATTATCCCCTGGAACTTCCCATTACTTATGTTGGCTTGGAAGATTGCTCCTTCAGTTATTACTGGAAATGCAATCGTTTTAAAAAGCGCTGAATCAACACCACTGACAGCACTTATTTTTGCTGGTCTATTGGATGAGGTACCTGAACTCCCCAAGGGTACCATCAACATTGTTAGTGGATATGGACCTGCTGGCGGCTCAATTGCTGCCCACCCTCGTATTAAAAAGGTTGCATTTACTGGATCAACTCAAACAGGTCGTAAGATTCTTGAGAGCTCAGCTAAATCAAACCTTAAAAAGATCACTTTGGAACTTGGTGGAAAGTCACCCAACATTGTTTTCGATGATGCTAAGTTAGATGTTGCCATTGAAGCTGCTCTATTCGGAATCTTCTACAACCAGGGTGAGGTGTGCTGCGCTGGAAGCCGCTTGTTTGTTCAGGAAGGAATTTACGACAAATTCTTGGAATCGCTTAAGGAAAGAGTAGAAAAGCTTAAGGTTGGTGATCCTTTCGATCCTTCAGTTAGCTACGGTGCTCAAACCAACAGCAACCAGTACAACCGGGTATTGGATTTCATTGAAAAGGGTAAATTGGAAGCTAAATTGATTACTGGTGGTGCCAAATTCGAGGGTGCTGGTGAGGGATATTATATCCAACCCACAGTGTTTGCTGAAGCTGGGGAGGATGCTACAATTCGCACTCAGGAAATATTTGGTCCCGTATTGACCGTTATAAAGTTCAAAGATGTTGAAGAAGCCATTGAGCTAGCCAATGACACCGAATATGGTCTTGCTAGTGGTGTCCACACTAGTAGCCTTGATCGTGCGATCTACGTTTCCAACAACATTAAGGCTGGTACAGTCTGGGTTAACTGCTATAACGCTATCTATCACCAGATGCCATTTGGTGGCTACAAGGCCTCTGGAATTGGTCGTGAATTGGGAGAGGAAGCACTTAACAATTACTTAGAGACTAAGAGTGTTCGCATCGCGGGCATCTCGTCTGGTGCCTTATCCAAATGAAGCTGGTTGAGCTCATAGAGTTTCCTATTATTATTAGTTAGACTTATATTAGACCTCTATTTATCACTATTTAGATTGTTATTGTTGCAGTTTAGCACTTTCCTCTACATTAGCAGATTTATTACTTGATACGATTTGCAGTCGGTTTTGTCAGCTACTACTAGTCGCTAAGTCCAACTTAACCTACAAAAAGGGTAAGGATGGATAAACATTGGAGACTCGTTAAACGCATGCATTGGCTTCTAAAGGCAGAGCCAGATTCAAGAATTGTCAAAGGCCAGGATGTTAAGTATACCATTGATGATTTAAAGAATGAAGGAGTCGGTACTTGGGATGGAGTACGTAATAACGAGGCTCGGAAACATTTAATGTCTATGAAAAAAGGAGATCGAGCGTTTTTTTATAGATCGAACTGCAAAGAACCCGCAATTGTAGGCACAATGCGTATAAAAAAAGAACATTATCCTGATATCACTGCCTCAGACCCCAAGGCAGCTTATTACGCGCCAAAAACTCCCGATAGATGGGTTGTGGTAGATGTTGAATACGAGTCGCATTTGAATAGTCCCGTACTTTTAAGTACAATAAAAGCCACTAAAGAGCTGCAGAGCATGCAATTGATTAAAAGGTCTCGGCTCTCAATAATTCCTGTTACCGAAAAGGAGTGGGACGTGATAATGAAATTGTCAGAATCGAGTAAAACTAAGCGAGAGGGGACCCCAGACGATGAACTAATACCTAAAAAGAAAAGACGAGAAAAATAATCGTTATATGTAAATTATTATTGTATTTTTATGAAATCCCAGTGATTCTAGACTTAATAAATAGTGTTGAGAAAATGAATTCTTCCCCTGAGGAATCCACTAATGGCAAATGTCTGTAGCCAGTGGGCATTGTAGAAATACGACTGGTGTGGTAACCGAATGCTTGCCCATCAGCAGCCACTGTAAAGCGGATGCATGCAAAATTCTGATCTTCAGAGCTAAGATTGAATGCAGCACTATAGTTCCAGGCAGGGTTGAACCCGTTATCGAATATGGCGGAAGTTTTCCACCTTGGTACTAAAGTGGAGTCATGATGTTCCAGCCCAAAGATTTCTAGAATGACGTAAGGACTGAAGGGATCACCATCTTTAACTATTTTGGGACGCGGTAACTGTTGTGCAGATATTATATCTATGGATACCCTATAGTTCTGATATCCAGTTGTCGTCGCGTCCATATTCTCAATTCCGGGCTTTAGAGCATAACCTACATTTTTTGGGAAGTACGCATTATTCAGTTGCATGTTCAGATCAAAAGTCTGCCAATTAAGAGCGACCATTTGCACACCAGCTCTCCACAACGGGATGGGATCGAGGTTAGATGATTTCAGGCGGTAAGGTCCCGGATAGACACGACTAAAGTGATGCTGGTTATACAGTATCAACTGCTCTTTCTTCCTTGGATTCTTCAAAATTGAATTTGCTGTTTTTTCACTAAAAGAAAACACATTATTCATTGGTTCACTACCTGTAAAAATTCCCGGGAACTTTCGGCCAGAGAAATATACCCCAAGTTCAGCAAGAGTAGGAGTTATCGGTTGTGTTTTCCATGAGCCGCTAACCCCGCTATCTGAATGTTCATCACCACTGGAAGACTCAACCGATGCAAAGGAAGATTTTACCTTCACCAATATACGATGCTTGAGTTCATCAGGACTAGGAAGGATCTCCTTACTATCAACCGGTTCAGTAATCAGCAGATCCGCTAATGTAGTCCTCAAAATTGACACGATACGTAGCTGACTAGATTCACTGCAACGAACTTCTAGTGACAATACCAGGGGATAAGGTGAGGAAATGAATGCGTACTTTAGAACTGCATCTATGATATCACTAAAAATGACGCTTGAAGTCAATCGCGTAAATCCATGCCCATGATAAACTACTGGTGAGCCGGAATTTGTTGGTCCATCCCAGCAATCCAATTCAATACACCTACAACCATCCTGAAGTGCCCGAATACATGCTTCTATTGAAGACCCATCCGCAACTTGACGACCCGTAAGGTATGTATTGTGGCTCGATGAAATTAAATAATTATTCAGAGGAAGACTGAGATCAATGGTTTCTGTAGTGTTACTCACAGGATCAGACGGAATAAGCAACTTACTGAATTCTTCGATAGTTGGTGGCCTATCTAAGGGAAGCTGTACAATAGAAGGTAATGGTTCCCCCTGTTCATCATTGAAAAACCTAACCAAGTTTGAAGTGGATTCGCTGATTTTATATTGTTCATATATTTTTTCAATATCCTTTCGTTGCTTCAATAGAGCTACAAATTCTTTAAACTCATCGAAGCTCAAAAACGAATCGTTATCTTGATCGGCCTTATCAAACATCGATTGAATGTATTGTCTTGAACAGTGAATATGCAATTGACGGGAGAGTCTCAAAATTTGAGGAAAATTTAAGCGCTTAGGCTCAATGGAGTTTGTATTTGTCCCTCTAGCACCACTGTTCAGATTCCAATGGACATCTACAAAGTGTTCTCCAGCCAAAGCCAATCCACTCATGGCTTCACGCCGGAACTTCACAAGTCGATATAATGTTTCAACAAAGCAATTAAAATCCTTTTGATTAGCAATTATAAAATGTAGAGCATGGAGTTTAGTTTCTCCTGGTCTTTGGTGAATAATCGTGGCCCATCGACTACTATGATCAGCACTTATCCTGAACTCTTCTCGATAATTTCTAGCTTCATTACCAACATATAATTCATCAATTCGATCTATAAGAATACGTGATGACTGTTTGTTATTCCAGGAAATCACCCCAGCATCTTTATCTATCCTCAGTATTTTTTGAACTTTCTTATTATGTGTAATGCGGAGAATAGGTAACCCATCCCTAAGAATTTGGGGGATATCAAAATCAGCAGTACTTATTTCTTGAGTGTGGCCAGTAGCTCTAGACAATCCAGAACTTCTTCTTATTGTTACGGGTCCCCCATCAGTACTCACATCAGAACCACTAGTGCCAATGCTTACCATATCATCTAAATCTTGATTTCTAAATGATTCTGAATTCTTTGAATCTAGATGCAAACTTTCTAGACTAGAACTGGTCAAGGCTCCAGATATTAATGAGGATGTGGTCGCTACAACCTTTGATCCAACCCTTTGTAGTAAACTTGGGGAAGGAGGGAGTCCCGAAAATGTATTGAATGACGAATTAGATCTCTGAGTACTCAATCCCGATTGTTGAGATGACTTAACGTACGAATTTGGTGTCTGTTCGATATCAAGATCGGGACGTTTACTGAGATCACTGATCCGTTTCTTAAGGGGTAGAATTTCTTCATCTCTAAACTTACTCAATTCCTCTTGAACTATATCTCTGATGAGATTTTTCAGCTCTTTCTTTAAGTTTTCATCCATCATTGAAGAGATATCTCGCTGATTTCATAGAGTGTTATGATCCATGTTTATATTATGTGAGACAGGGTACGGCGATATTTTGTTATAACGACTATTTTTTTCTCAGATTTATTAATTAAATATCAAAAATCTTTAATATATATTATAACATTAGCATTCTCACATAAATTAATTTTGTAGAAAATGGGTTCAGCTGGTAACTCACCTCACTGACATTTCACTTAATTAAGTGTATCCCATATACTGGATGGTCCGACGTCATTATAATCTTGTCTACCTACAAAGATACCCTCAATTCCCGAGGTGAACACTTGCTTTGCACCAATTTGAGCGCCCAAGAAAACATATTCTTCCCATTTACGAGATTTCCACTCGGGAAAATGATCAGGAATTCGGGAAACTATTAGTGACGTTGGAGCTTGAGCAGGAGTATCTATTTCTTCCACGGAGGCGATGATGCCGGCAGGACCGCGTGGTCTAATGACGTATCTAGATTCCAATCTGTCAGCAATAGCACCACGTACGCCTAAAGCTAGCGTAGTTTTGCCAATAATTATAACGTTCTCAAACACCTTTTGTTGTTCTCGAGGATTCAAATTATGTAGCACGTCAGCAATTGAATCAACTATGCCGTCAATCAAGAGACCAACTTCACAGAATCTTTCAGGCCCAACCTTTATTTCTTGACCATTTCTATCCATGAATTTACTGGTAACTTCACTAGCCTCTGCATCATCTCCAGTTTCGACAGCACCCAGTTTATGCTTCTCTCGAAGGTCAAGAATCTCTCGTGTACGGCCACTGGACACAATTGCGGCGATATCAATCACACCATCAGCATCCTCTGAGTTTACTAAGGGGGAAACGGAGGAAGCATGTGTCCGTCCATTTCCTTGAACCTCAAAGATCGGTGATAGTTTAAGATCCTCGATTTGGTCATCAGAAAGTTGTGGTAGTTTCGACTTCAGCTCATCATTAATACTGCTACCACCAATTTTAACGATTCTAGAGGCAGTCCTCTTGACTTCTAAGCCGATGACAGCCGAAATCTCTGTCTTGTTATAGCCAATATCTATCACCAAGCAATCATTGGTAGCAAATGTAAAAGCAGCAGATAAGCCTTGCAATGTCACAGACAATGCGGGAATTCCTGCCTCTTCAAATAGATATCTAGTAATAAGTTCAAGCTCCCGGCGCGTCCAAGACAGGCTAGCTACGAGGTAAAGAGCAGGAGGTAGCCCGTCGAGCGGAGTTACGCTTTTGTAGATCATTTTTAACAGATAAAGAAAAGCATCAAGATCAGCAATGCCTCCTTCAATAACGGGAGAAATCTTTGTGGATCCTGGAAGCTCATTCATGCTGAGTTTTCCGGAAAGGGCATCTTTGTAAACTACCGTCGGAATCTCGAATGCGGGAGGCATCAAAGATTCCGAAAGGCCCATCTGAGCTTGTGTTACATGAGAACCCGGTGAAATCACCAGAATTTGATGGTCACGAAACTCGAGAGTCATAGTATATTCTTCCTATATAATATAATCCAGATTATAGGTTAGTCAGATGTCTTAGTCTTCAGGGTTAGGTAAAAGGGATAGGCAGGTGTTGAAGTTGAAGTTGAAGTTGAAGTAAAGAAAGAAAGAAAGATAGATAGCTAGATAGATAGAAGAAAAGAAGTAAAGAAAGAATGAGGTTAATTGAAAAAAAGAGAAAGAAAAGCAAACTAGCGAGGACACCTTAATACACAATGAATATTTACTTAATAAACCTAATATAAGAATACTAAGAACTCAAATATTATACACAATAAATGTATTTTTAAACTGATGCCAACTTGTTGCATAATCTTGATTTTGGTCGCCATTATTCTCCCTTTTTTCGCTCTTTTATGTCTCACATCATGATTTCGGACGCGTTAGTGGTTAGGTCGCTTGAAACACCGATATCTACATATATATATATTACTATTGAACGCGTATTTTTTATCTGTTTCGTACATAATCATTCGGATTCATTTTGCTCAATCCCTGACTTAAAGGTGTAAAAGTGATTTTGAAAATTCATTTGAATAAGTTTCTACGAATCCACAATTCCTGTGCTTATCGGACGTATTCTACGATGGTCCGAACCACGAGCAAAAGCTCCGTGCCAGTAAATGTTGAGCACGGGAAAATGTCAGGTGAAGAAGAAATAGAAGAGAGAAAACATTTCATAGATAATTCAAGTACAGATAGTTATTTGCCAAGCTCAACTAGTACTCGCTCTACTTCACAAATTATGGACCTTCAGCCCAAGGGAGGGGTGACACCGTTAGCTAAGACCAAAAGGCTATATCCTGGATTAAGAAGATCTTATTGGAAGATGGCATGCATGAAACGCGGGAATTTAGTAACCACAGAAATTGATCGTGATTTCACATTGCCTGAAACCGAGGCTGTAGAAGTCTTTGACCCTTCTCTGGAAGCATCTTCAAAAGAGGATGCATTGGACACAATGCCAAGTTCTCAGCCAACACCAGGAAGTCAAAATTCCCACAGTGGAACATTGACTTCTTCTGATCGGCCAACGTATTCCTCCTCAGCATTGCGAAAGGTACTAGGCCGTGAGTCATTTGAACTTAGTGGTGAGCAAAAGGCTGTTTTAGAGATGGTACTTAATTCACGGCAAAATATCTTCTATACTGGTGCAGCTGGTACGGGTAAATCCGTTTTATTGAGATGTATGATTGCACTTCTGAAACAAAAGCACGGCTCTGACTCAGTTCATGTCACCGCATATACGGGAATTGCTGCCTGCAATATAGGTGGCTCTACCCTTCATAGGTGGGCAGGTATAGGTATTGGTAGGGAACCCGCGGAGGACCTCGTAAAGCGAATAAAAAGAAGTAGGCCTGCTCGTGAGAGATGGCAAAACTGTCGTGTTTTGCTAATAGATGAGGTATCTATGCTATCTGTTGGTCTGTTAAATAAACTGGAAGAAATCGGCCGCCTTATCAATAAAACAAATGAACCTTTTGGTGGTATTCAAGTAATATGTACTGGTGATTTGTTTCAACTTCCTCCTATCGATAATTTAGACCCCAGATATTGTTTCGAAACTCCGACATGGGATAAAGTCATTCAAAAGACCGTGGTTTTATCTAAAGTCTTCCGTCAGAGTGAAAATGTATTTGCCAATGTATTGAATGAGATGCGATTTGGCTTCGTGAGTGATAAGGCCCATCAAATGATGACAAGTTTAGCTCGCCCTCCAACTTTACCAAAGGGAATTGTACCTACCAGGCTTTACCCAACCAGAGGGGAGGTTGCAAGGGCAAATGAGAAATCATTGGGTGTATTAAAGGGCACTGAATTTGAATATTTATGTTCAGATTGGAAGAAAGAAATACCAGAAGCTAGATCCATTGATATGTCCAAATATACCATTGCTGACGAAAAGTTGAATCTCAAAGTTGGTGCTCAAGTAATGCTGATCAGGAATATGGATCAACAGTTAGTGAATGGTAGCATTGGTAGAATCGTCTCTTTCATGACTGCATCCCATAAAGCTGCCGATGAGTTCTATAATAATAGAGTAGCGACTTCTAATTTAGCAAACTGTCAACGAGTTTCAGAGGAGCTTGACACAGCTGAAGCACTCCAAGAACCTGTATTCCCGGTAGTAAGGTTTGTTTGTGCCGATAAAACTGTTCGATATGTGATGATACAGCCGGAATCCTGGGATGTGGTGGATTTTGAAGGAAATGTTATTGCTTCAAGGACACAGATTCCACTAATTTTAGCCTGGGCTTTGAGTATTCACAAAGCCCAGGGTCAAACTTTGCCATATGTCAGTGTGGATCTGGGCCGTATATTTGAGAAGGGCCAGGCATATGTTGCTATTAGTCGAGCGACTACATTGGAAGGACTCCAAGTCCTTAATTTTTCTCGTCATAAAATCACAGCTAGTGGGATCGTAAGAGATTTCTATAACAAATTAGGTAAAATTTCTGATGAAGATATCATCAGAGCCGAAAACTTTTTTGCCTCGGCTTTCATGGCACAATCTAATAAACCGAAATTTGAGCCAGAAATAAAGTCGGAAATAAAGCCAGAGATAAAGCGAGAAATCAGGCGAGGATCAAAGCGAGACATGAGACTAACGGATTTCTTTGACTCTAAGGAAGTCAGAGAACTACCCGAGTTTGTTGATGAAGAACATGTTCCTCTGGAAAATATTCAGACTGGAAGCACTGTGGTCGTCCCTCCTGTGGAGCCTCATTTAGATAGCATACCCTCTAGTGACATGTTTGCCGACCATGTGGACGACAACCTTGACCATGTCGCAGATCTTCTAAGTCAAAAATATCCTCTTAAAAAAAGACAGAGAGCTACATCGTCTCGTGCATATGGTTAATATATATATATATATATATATTCTTATCTATACAGAAAACTCTATGAGTTCAACATCAAGCGTCTTAAGATCCACGAGAACAACAGTTCCTGAGGCTTTGAAATCGGGGACACTAATTAATCTCACATTATCTCTTACCTCCGTGCTAAAATTCTGACTGTTACCTGTGAAATATACGTGAGGTAGTTCAGATATGACCAGAGGATCATCGTCTATGTAGGGGTATGAAAACAAAGTATCTGGTGCCGTTGGAGCAATATGACTCCACCTAAGAGTTTTATGCAGCAATTCTAACTCGAGTTGAGGGGTATTTAAAGGATCATCATCGGTATATTTTGTAAGATCTTTCACTGGTTGCCCAGAACTTCCGAGAAAGGATACACCATCTATTTTAAATTTCTGAGGATTTGTTTCTAAAGTCAGAGCATAACTCTCCAATAGAGTACGTGCTTTCTGAAACAAAACCGGATGCAAAGGCATCTGTGGAAAGGCTATTGGAGCAGGATCACTATCACCAGGCATCAAATGTACAGGAATCAACATAGCTAAGGTGCAGACAATAGAGTCCAAAGCATCTAAACATGATGCATCTGGGGGTGACCTCATTACACGATTTCCGGAAAGGGTTTCTGGGGAAGCTTCTAACGAGTTTCCAGCAATGATCAATCGTGATATATCAGGTCTCTCACCTATCAATTCAATAAGCATTTGTATTCGGTAATCTTCAGGTTCTTTATCACTTAAGCTAATACCAGATATAATTGCCACCTTTGAGGATTCTTCAGTCGTATTTGGCAGTTCATTTTGTGTGGGTAATTGGGGATAAGCAATATCTAAAACTTCGAAGTCTCCCAAGTGATTCTGTGAACCCATAATGGCTACAACAATACCAGTAACTAAAAATGTGGCCTTTGCTATGGAGCCTACCAGCTCTATACGGCCGAATTCGTCCTCCAAAAACACTTTATCTTCCGGTGTACAGTATTTGATAGGAGTGGATGGCATTTCACCATGATACATTTTTTTTAAATCAGAAAGAATATTTGGTTTAGCTCCACTTTCCCGAATGATTGTTCCTTTAAGCCATGTTGCCTTCCCAGATTCTATATCAAGGACTCGACTTACTGGTGAGGAAGTCTCAGTCCATGACTCGGGGATTTCAATTAAGTTTCTCAAACTGTGAAATCTACTAAAGTAAACACTTGTGTATTGACTTAAAAAATCAGCATTTTTTTTAAAAGTATCGAATGATTCTGTTCTATTAGCTAAACGCGTCGACATGACTGAAAAATACGCGTATTGTGTGTGAGATTACGTATCTCAAGGGTAAAATATATAATTTGATGATATCCTGATAAATTACCAAAATAAAATAAATATCAGAAAAATAACCAAATAACCAAATATTTTTAGATAATTAAATACATATGCCTATCAGATCGAAATAAACCTTATGTACCTCAACGATTTGCACCAATGGCCCATCCTAAACCACTCACTAAAAGATTGGATATTTGTTCTTTGGTCGAATCAGCTTGTTTTAGAGCTTCATATGGACCTTCACTAGTTGATCGGATTTGATCAGCTGTTGGGGATATGTGACCAGCAGGAACAACATCATCATCTTCCTTCACGGGAATATCCTGGGCCTTTAACTCATTCTCAGCCGCTGACCATGCACGTAACACGGAGAGTAAGTCGCCTTCTCCGCAAACCATTAGAGCTTGCGAAAGATATTTGAGTTGTTGCGTCAGAATATGATAAGGACGAGGAGAGTCCCATTGCGGAGATATGTATTTTCCAACTTGATAGTATGCTAGCCAGGCAGTCTCAGAAGAATGCGGTAAAATAAATTCACGCTCAAAAAATTCGGTAGCTACATCGAAATTATCATCAGCAAGAGCAGCTTCCACACATCTTTCAGCTACTTTGGCACTATTTCCTGAGTCTCCGACAACCTGAATCAAATCAGTAAGACGGAGATATGTTTGAGGGTTACTTTCTAGTGCACGATCAGTGTTCTCTAAATCAGTATGGCGAAGGCCAAACTCCGGTGATATCCCAAAAAGTTTATGCATTTTATTTAGCCTTTCATACTTAACAGTAAGAGCACTGATTTCATTATCATCGGTGTGCTTTAACATATGAAGTGCTGTTAACAACCTTTGCAGACTATCGTGACCCGGGGATTTATCAAACTCTACAGCTAGCCTCTTAGTTTCTTTGATTACAATATCTGAATATTTTTCAAGAAAGGTTTGTTGAACGAACATAAACCGTGATTTCTCCATAGCTGCCTTGATTGATTGTTCAACAATGAAGGTCTCATCAACTTTCGAGAATACCAGCTTTTGCAAAATATCCATATCTCGTGAGGTATAATGACCCTCGAAATTCAAAAATCTTACCAGTAAATCAGTCTGAGTGGAGGCATCACCAAGAGCCCATTCAGCTAGCTGTTCAAAAAGCGTGGCGGGAAGTTTATTGATCTGACCGATATCTATGAAGTTTTTCCAGAATTCTATCGATTTCTGCGAGGGCTGAAGTAGATGAGAAAGAGTTATTTGACCTGTGGAGATATCACCACCTGCTTCTGGGGTTATATTATTAATGATCTGCTTAACTACTCGCCAGTCCTCAGTATTGGTTTTCAAACATGCTTGAAGTACTGAGGGAACAAGTTCAGGGAAAAATACCGAATCCTTAATGTAAACTAACTCATCAGAATAGCCTTCCACATACGTTTTTAAGAGATCAAGTCGGTTTTGATACTTTAAGTATGGTAGAAGCAGAAATTCTACTCTTTGGCGGAAATTCCAGTTAAATGGATTAAAATTAATTAGTTCATGAAATACAGTTTCGGGCTTCATATTTTCAAAATGAACAAGACTTGGTTCGTAAGACCCACTGAGTTTCCTCCATAATTGAAGAACTCTAATAATGCCATCGACCCAGGAATTCTCACCCTGAGTCATATTTGCAGGTATATCAAGTCTTTGGCAGTAGCTATCAACAATTCTAATCCGAACCTTTAGAAAGTGTGCCTCAATAGATTGATTATTACGCATCTCAGCTACCCATCCAAGTCTTTGGCATTCTTTCTCGACATATTCCCGAATATGTTCATCTAGTTCAATCTCATGTAGCGAATTGAATTGTATAGTTGGCAATAAAATTGTTTCGGGAAAGAAAGTTAGACACAAAGAATATGGAGAACTAGCATCGAATTCTGATGAGTATTTATAGGGGAAATCAGATTGAAGTTTTCCGTCAACGAGGGTATCGATGAATGACATGAAATGAAGGTATATGTGTTATTCAACTTACTTTATGTAAGTTTGATATTGGTTTATCGTTTTGATATATCACTTTATTCTTACTTCCCTCCTCTATTTACCTTTATACACGTTATGTCCAAGACTAAGGTAGTAGTATCACATGATAATGCTAAGACACGACTATGAATGAACTAACTATAGCTATTCATCTAATCTAAGTATACGAATCTAAGTATACGGGCAAGAGCCTTCTTAATCTACTCCACAGCTCGGTTTCCATAATATTGTTTAAAACGAGTAGAATGATTGAAGAATCACCGTATAGTAATCTTTCAGATAATAATTTCTTAAAGTTACAAAGTAAAATTACGGCCGGAAATTTAGCATCCTATAAAAGCTTTCTTAATCAATTAAATCGTAAGGAACAAGCAGAACAAACTGATACTACTGCCATAGATAATAGTATCGAGGAGCTTACATCACAGGTGAATTCACTCCAAGAGGAAGTTGATGCTCAAGCTATCGAAATAGAAGAAATACAAAAAAGCAATGCTGAGAATATCAGAATACAAAGACTGATCAGTAAAAGATTTACGGAACCTACCACTCTCAGTTTAGAAGATGGTTCAAAAGTATCAGTACCACTTAATAAATCTGTAGAACAGCTTTCTGATTCTTATAGAGCTCTAGAAGATCTTATTCATATTCTTGAAAGGGAAATTGATGTCAAATCTACTGAAGTTCAACAGAGATTAGACATGGTCCTTGAGGTGGAATCGACATTGGATAAATTAGACCATCGCGGTAAAAACTATAAATATGTGGATGACACACCTGAATCTAAAGAAGGCGCCGGTTCCAATTCTCAAGGCGATAAACATGGGGAACAAGGATCTGAGTCCGAGTCTGAAACAGATTCGTATTCACCAAATTAGAGTATACCATAATGTGTAATTCATATTTATTTATAAATAATTTATTAGCTTTTATTTATTAGTTTTTATTTATTTTCTTTTCTCATTAATTCATTCACTCTGAGGTGATAACGGTTGCTTTCTCTGGGGTAGGTCAGTTACACTTACTGATCTAAACATAGGAGTGGGGGGTGGACAAGTTACTGGTGAGACCAATTGAGGCGTGGACATCATACCAATAGAATTAAACTTACAGGCTCTCATTCCACTTCGGAATTTAGACATCTCTCGTTCACATGTATTCTGATGTTCCTGATGATCCATACCTATGTAATTTTGAGGAACACATTTCGAGAGGTTGGTCATGAAGAAGTCACTGTATCCACCATCTAAGATGACTATGTTGGGATAGTAGAGATTGGGATATCGATTTGCATTAATTTCCCGATCACAATGACGAAGATGCCCAGCAAGGAGAGGACTACGATATGCAGAATGCTCACAATGGAATACCACAAGTACATTATTGGCTATATCACATGGACGTTGATGAAACATAGCCTGTTCAAGGGATTGCTTGGTGTTCACATTCATTGCCCCTTCTATATGTCCACCCTCAAATTCATATTCAAATCGACAATCGATAACAATTAACTCAGAAAATGACTCGTGGTATTTGCCGTCCATGATATGAGTCAATGTTTTAGAATCTATGCGCGAGAACTGGTCTTGTTTAATGGTAAATGTGGGTATAGGACAAGAGGAACTGTCAATTAGACTTTGCACTTTCATATCGGGTAAATCGGGTGTATCTAATATGTTGGTTGTGTATTTTGACCGCTTAATACTTGAAGGAGTTACCGAAATTGTGGTTTTAGACATCACTGATGATCTACGAGAGGAATTACGGCTACTATAACCACCCTTTTGCGGACTCACACCATGTGAGTATATATCATCATAAGTATCATCGTCGTCATCTTCAAGGTCACTCCATATATTCAACAAAGAACTTCTTGAATCCTTGTTCAGGGCAAGATTAAAAGATGACTTATTAGCTTTATGAAACTTGCTACTTTGAAGAAAGTTTTGTCGTGATGTTGGAGTAGCGCGGCTTTCTGAAGAGTACTGTATAGTGGAGTCAGCGTCAGTTTCAGTATCAGTGCAACCTTCTGAGTCCAGCTCAAAGTACGATGACGATGGTGTTAGTGAAGTTACTGAACTCCATGATTGAAGACTATCTGTAGGACTATCTATACATGAGCCTTCAAAAAGGGATGGAATAGCAGCTAGACTGGGAGGTCGTTTTCTTGAGAAATCAGAACGAACTGATATAGAACTCCGAGATGATTTGAACGAAGGAGATGGGTCTGGCAATCGCTTTTCTTTAAAACTTATTGGTTTTAAGCAATTCTCATTTATTTCAACTTCTTGAAGAGTTTGAAGGGGTAGCGTTGCCATTTCAAGTCTTTTCATGACCTTCCCTTAATTATGAAGTAGGTGTGGGGGGTATGTATGTAGAGTGAGAGGAAGGTATAAGAAATTTAATTAGACAAAGAACAGAATTAGTCTGAATTAACAAATTTGCTCTTTTCAGCGTATATTGTGTTCTTTTTTGTTTGATTTCTACTAAGGTATTGGTTTATAGATAAAGTCTCTCGCGCGCTATGAGAACTACTGGACTATATATAACAAGTTTTCTTCTTACCTTAGTCCTGTTAAATATAAAAAGTTAACTTAAGAACAAGAACAAAGCTTGAAAGCTTAGATATCAAACCGGCTGTTTGTATTAATTTCACAATATATCGGTTTCGCTTTTCAAAGCAGGCCTAGTTTGCTCCTCCTACTTTTTGTACATAAAACCAACTCCGAATTTACTGAGGTCAGGGTTATTTAGGGTAATGCTGTTATTGAATTCCCGGTTTAAGGTACGAAACTAGCCGTTGCGTAGACATTGGTGTAAATACCCCTGGCCCTTACCCTTTCACAACCGCTGCCTCTGTTTTCACGATTTCTGAATAAATAGTCATTTAGAATTGAGATTATTTAGTTATGGATGATTTGAATCAAGAGAATATGTCTAGTGTCTAGAATTTTTTTTATCTGCTAGAATTCTGTGAATATGTCCGTTTTTAATTTTGTATCTACTTGTTTATTTGGTTATGCTTATTCGGCTGTAGTGTCACAGAACGCGTCCAGAGAGCCCTGATTTTGATTGTAACCCTTGCCTCCACGCATGCTAAGGATTATTGCCCACTATTAGATTAAATGCGTAAGTTTAAGTTGCTACAGACTAGTTCCCCACAAATTGTGCTCCACTAAAATAATTAGACGTTCGTGGGTACTTTCATCAGGTTGTACTAGTATTCCAAGGTGCTAATGAAGTGTTTTTGGATCGGACAGGATGCTTATGCGCACTGAAAGGGTTTTTTTCTCGAGGTTGCATAACAACTTGGATACATGATCTTTCTAGCCAAGATTATGCATTAGTTAAAATATTTTTTATGATGGATAAGTTCTATAATATAATGAGAAGGGGATTATTTAAGATAGCCTAAAATTCAGTGAATGCACTATCTATATTTAGTATTGGTTTCTGATTTGATTATATTGACTGACCGGGAGAGAGTCAGAGAAAAAGTGTATTGTGTATATGCATAGCATGGCTGTTTTGATTCTGTCATCAGAGGCGTATATCACGTGGAACTTGACTATGCAAGCTGCATGTGCGCGTTATTTTTTATGGCATGTTTAGCCGAAAGAAGAAAATATTATCAGTAAAATTATTATTTTGGAATATGTCGTGCACGGGTGTTTGTATTTTAATAATATTATTGGTCACGTAAATAATACGAGATGATAACTTACCTTGTACGATATCACCTTTTATAATAGATAAATAACTTATTCAAATCTATAGTGTCATTTCCTTTATAGCGTAGTCAATAACATAACTCTTTTCAATCATATCATGAGTCCTGTCAAGGTGCCGTTGAGTATACGGAACAATTGCCTGTAAAAATTTCAAATTGTTTCCGGAACTGAATTTCTCCATACTGTCTTTAGATCTAAGCAAGACATTAAGAACCCGTTGAGCAACGATGCTTGTTCGACCATTGGTATTCCACCCTCTTATCCTTTCCAAAAGTGTCTGTAGTTGTTTGCCCTCCAAGCTTTGAAGAACTCCATCGACAGCTAGGGTTCCTGAAAGCGAACCTTCTTCTTTGTTATCAGCGATTTCATTAAACAGTTTCAGTAACTGTAGGGGTCGATTCAATTCAAGAGCTAGTTTGATTGCTCTTTCCCATTCTTTCCCTCGTACACTGTTCTCTAAGTCTTGTTGCTTCTCCACCAGATCTTCAGCTTCCTGATCAACTCTGATTTGTTCTTCTTCAGTACAGTCCTCCCATACTCGGAGAACTCCATCACCGCTTCCTGATACGATGTCATTATTCTCGGTTTTGGATAATGACCATACCTTATCTTCATGTCCATCGAGCGTCGCAACAGCCTCGCTAGTCTTGATGTCCCAGACCTTAACTAGACCATCACCACCAGAGCTTGCAACATGCAGTGAATCCAAGGATATGACCTTTAGCACCGAGTTAAGATGACCTTCAAATGTTCGAATACAGGTAAAATCTGATAAACTCCACATTTTCACGGTTTTATCACCGCTGCCACTAATGAGGGTGTTTTGTGGGGCAAATTTTACACTCCAAATTCCACGTTTATGTCCCTTCATGAGGCCAACAGTTTCACCAGTGGAAACTGACCATACTTTGATAGAACGATCCTGCGAACCGGTTGCGAAATACTGGTTGGATGCAGAAACATCTATGGTGTTAATATCTTTATCGTGAGCCTTACGAGTATACTCCGCATTTCCATCCGGTCCCCATTTCTTAATGGTGAGATCTTGAGATCCTGTCAACACGAATTGAGGAACCCCGTCACCACCACGACTTAATGATACGGCACCGATGGCACCAGTATGACCAGTAAAACTTATAACACATTTACCAGTTTCCATGTCCCAAAGCTTTGCTTCTTTATCTTTGCCACCGGACAGAAGCCATTTCCCTAGGACATCTATAGAAATTACAATATCACTATGACCAACATAAGATGTAAATTCAATAAGGCTTTTAGTGAGATCAACCACTCTAATATCTTTAGAGTTTGTTGCCAATGCAATTCGCTGCCCTGAAACTAAGAGATCTATGATTTCTCCATGGTTCAAAGATAAAGTATTCTCTAAGGTCACAGCACCATCTTCACTGATGGCCAATGAAAAGATAGTTTGGTCAGATAGAATTGCAAAAATTCTTCCTGGATGTTGATAAATTGCCACCACAATCTCACTCTCCTCTGAGTTAAGGTCCCACTGACTGACTACTTCAGCATTAAGTGACCATATTCTCACTGTCTGGGGAGATGCCGTATATATTTTACCCTGTATCGTACCTACCGAACGAACTTCCTCGCCAACGGGGATAGTGGAACCCAGCTTAAGGTTGGGCCAAATTGAAAGCACACTGTCCCGACCGCCACTAATTAGTGCATCTCCCCGTGATGTCCAGTGTAGGGAGCTCACCGAATTACTATGATTATCTAAATTTGCCAGAGGACGAGATTTAACAAGATCCCACACGATGATTTTACCATCATCAGAGCCACTAGCTAGTCGCCAATTAGTAGATCCCAGCTCGCCGAAAAAGCTTAAGGAACTAACAATGCTACCGTGACCTTTCAAATTATGAGTTATCTGATGAGTCCGAAGATCCCAAACTTTTACAGCACCTTCAGCCCCACCAGTAGCAGCTAATGTCGAAGTACCATCAATTATTAAAGACATAATTGCCGATTCATGTGCCTTGGAAAAAGTTTTTAGAAGTCTCTGTTCTTCTATTGAATAAATATGTATTTGAAGGGATTGAGAAGCCGCCACTAAGAATTGCTGATCTGGTGAAATAGATAGACAAGAAATTGACTCACCATCACCTTCATATTCACAAATAACTTTTCCAGATGTGATGTTTGAGACAAGAATTTTGTCATCCAGCGAGCTAGCAATCAGATCACCAACAATGCTAATTGAACCACCTGAAGAAAGTGGAGTTAAAGATTTCACTGTCTTGAACAGCATTTTCAATCTCTATGTACCAATTTTATTTCTAAATAAAATAATATAGCGTTTCAATAATTTTTGAAAAATTATGTAGGGTTCACAACATACTGATAATATTCATCTATGTGGATGTTAATAGAAGTAAAAGGGTAGTTGGTGGTGGTGAACAAGGAAAATAAATATATTGTAGATATAATTTCATTATTGTCGAGGTATGAGTATAAATATAAATATATATAATTGCCCACTTAATCAATTTAAATTGAGCCTCTAAATATATTAAGATATAGTATTTACTTATTCAAATAAGGATTCTCAATCTATTTACACCCATGTAACCACATAGTCCCGATGTTCAAAGTATGCAGTCATAAATATAAACATCCACATCCTAGAGACCTTATAATCGTCGTTAACCTGCATACAAGAGTGACAATACACGCCACCGTCTATGCGCAAGACCAAACCCATAGGCGCGTCAGTGATGTAGGTGGGTTACGCAGGGTTTCATGGTCACCTAAGTCCAGACATTGAGAGATTCTTACTTCGAGTTAATTTCACAACAATAGCAATATTACCTATAGTAGTAGTTAGGAATCAGGAAACAACTTGCGCCAGCCAAGCCCAAACAACTGAATCGTACTCGTAAGAGCTTTCTATAAGAGTGTTCCCTACGTATACCAAATGCGGTCACTCACTTGCACGGTAGGGTGAAACCCTACTGCTTATGCAGTCATTTCGACGCAGCTGTGGAGTAAGCATATATTCTTTCTCTGAGAATACTGAAAGCTTAAATTTTTGGGTACTTATAATATATATGTATATTAATATATTAATAGTTAAATTAGCCATCCTATTGTTAAACTAGGTTATTCAGTCTAAAACACCGATTTTGGATGGCATCTATTCTTTTTTTGGTAGGTGGTATATTTTTCATGTAATTCACTTGCATATATTCATGCAAGATTCGATGCATGACTTCCTGTGCCTCGTTGATTCATTCGTCTTCTAAAAAAGTGTATATAAGTAGCTATGAATTCCTGATAAAATCATTGACATACAAACAATGGATCCTAAAAGCCTTTATACAACAAGTGTGCATTCTCGCAACTCTTCCTCCTCCTCCTTGACTGACTCTAACTCATCATCGGTGGGTTCATCTAAATCAAAGAAGCTCAGTAAATTCAAGAAATATATGAGCTGGTTGACCGAACCATATGTTGAAGTTGATGGAAAACGTTATGACACACGCCCAAAAACTTTTTCAATGCCTGCTTTCAGGGAAAACCGCAGTGCGCCGAACCACATGTACCTCCTTTGAAACCCTTTGATCGAATTATGTGGGTTAACAGTTATTTATTATATATCGCTACAATTTTTATACTATGAGATGAAGTATATATACAGAGAAATAGAAGAACCTTATAGTTACACACAATGTTGTCCAGAATTAATGAGTAATAGGCTCAACTAAATACGTGCTATCTGTCGAGAGATTTGTTCTAGACCTGGAACTGACCGTGAAGTATTTCTAGGCGGATTCTTCTTGGTAAGCTCTACATATTTTACTACAAGGAAATAATTCTTGTTGAATCCTGGTGAGTTATCAGATCTTTAATGAGAGCTATTGATCGTACTTGTTTAGTAAATTAATAAATAATATAATAAATGGTAAAAAAAATCTTAACGAAAAAAACTTCCACAATTTAAAAACGACCTTGGATCGTTCTTCGACAAGTTTGGGT
>JAKUBR010000021.1:0-114014 GCA_030563285.1 Starmerella khaoyaiensis | reverse complement strand
TCATGGGAAGGCAGGTGGTACCTTGGAGGCTACAAATCTCCTAGTTGAACACTTGAAAATCAAAATTGGGGGATACCTACGGTCACCTTGATTCATTTTCTCGTGAAAACTGGAAATTTGCTCCGGTCTACTGGGAATTTACATTGGAGGGGGGTACCTACGGTCTCTCTAATGTATATTCATAGTAGATTCCCAAGATAATCACTGGTAATACAAGTTTGGGGGACTCATACGGTCTCTTCAATGTTTTTCGGTGTTATATTGCGGATTGTACTGCTGGAAATACGCTTGGAGGGGGTACCTACGGTCCCTCCGATGTATTTTGGTAGTAACATCCCAAGATAGTCACTAAAAATACAGACCTCTATGGTATCTCTTTTGTATCACAGTGTTATATTGCGGATTGTACACCTGGAAGTACAAGAGGAGTGGGGCCCCTCCGGTCTCTCCGATGTATCTTGCTAGTAGCATTCTATAAAAATCACTGCCAGTACAAATTTTCGGAGGGAGTCTTACGGTCTCTTAACTATATCACGGTGTTATATTGTGATTTATATGACTAGATATACATTTGTCGGGGGTTTACCCAGCATAATAATGTTTATTACTTCTTTGAAGAGGCCGAGGGAAATTATGAATCTGTATATAATTAGGTTGGGATTTCTCTCTCATTTATTCTTTATTTCCTTTCATATATATATTATTTAATTTATAGTTAGCCAAATTGGCATTTGTTTACTTTTTTATTTGTTTATCACCAAACTTTGTGTTGCTTCCCTACCCCGCAGGCGATATGATAATTCTTGCATCGGTGAGTCTGGTAGTGGCCTACATCATCTCCAATCCTGACTTTGTCGCTAGTGAAGCACTCAATGCGTATTTCAGGCGGCATGTCTTGTTTGCATACATGCTAGGCAAGCTCCATCAAAATATCTCCAATCTCCATTTTCTCATATATAGACAGCATTCATTGACGACTTCCGATATTCTTGCGCGTTTTCAATTTGGTACCCATCGAGACGCCGAAGACATGCGGCGTATTCAGTCATTTATGGCGGAAATACGTGAGTTACAGGCAACTCCGGTCCCCCTGGATCAGAACTTTGATGAACTGAAGCTAAATGTCGCTGAGTTCACATCCTGGCATGACCTTGGATTCCAGCAGGAGATACCAGCTTCCGACTTTCGCGGGGCTGGTCAGTGGGGTCTTCTGCTATTTACTCATTTCTGTAAAACCCCTCAGTGTCCCATCTTAGTAAACGAGTCGGGTTCTACAGTAGCGGGCATCAAGCCATGGTATCCTTTAGCATTGGTTTCAATTCGGCTAAGTATGGCGCTTTGTGAGCTCTTAAAAACAGAAAAAATGCTGGTATTTCGCATTCTTCAAGTGGCATCCCCTGATACACCATTACAACGCTGTCAAAAGCTTCACGACGAGATCCTTTTAAAATTCCATAAAAACTGGCTCAATGCGCTTTCTCAAGGAGTTATAAAGAACTACTTTGATAATGAAATTGTTTTAAAGGAATTTGAAGGTCAATTGGCGAAGATCGTTTATGATTTAATTAGATGAAACGCGGGTAGAAATTATGAACTACGGCAATAAAAAATCGTATGTGTGTAAATAAAACTAATAAACCAATGTGCTAATAAACTAAAAAATTAATCAATAACTATTTATTCCTCATTGAGAAGCGAGCTAAACGACTTAGAGGGCTTGACACTAGGATCAGTAGACTTGGTAGAGCCGAGCTTCTTCTCAGCGTAAGCCTCAGCATAAGGGTTAAGACGGTACAAAACAGACCTGTTTGTGAGGGGGTTACGCTTCTGGGGGTTTCTGCGGCCAGTCTTAGCCTCACCCTTAGCACGCAAGACACTCTGGATCTCAGAAGAGTTAATCAAACCAGTGACATCAGCATTGCTAATGATGTTGTGGGGCAACTCGTAGCCAGCCTTGCCCTTAGAGCTCCAGATAGTGTCCAAAGCATTGAAGGCAGACTCGGTCCAGATAACGAAACGACCGAGGTGAGCACCAGGAGCCAACTGCAACAAGTTAAGAGCAGAGACAGGGGTAAGCTCAACACCAGGGATGTTACGGAAGGCCTTAACAATACCCTTGTCCTCCTTGTAAACGATAAGGGGACCACGGCGCTGAGTGAAACGGCGACCACGGTATTTACCCTTACCAGCACGCAAGTTCTTGCTGCGGATGACCTTAGCAACATCCTCAGCAGCACCAACGGCCTTCAAGGCGGCAATGGCCTCCTTAGTCTTGGTGATCTGCTCAATCTCATCACCGACAACGAGGGGAACTTGAGGAATCTGCTCGACCTTGTGTCCACGAGCAAGAACAAGAGGAGATACACCAGAAGCAGCGACGGCGGCGGCAGTGGCGTAACGCTTCTCGTTCTGGTTCACCTTGACGTGCCACTTACGCCAAGTCTTGGTAGGAGCGAACATACGTCCAGATCGGCACATGTTACCGAAGGCACCCTGACCGGCAGCGTAAGTACCGGATCCACCGACACGGGGGATACGAGCAACGGCACGACCAGTACCCCAGGACTCAGCTGAAGTCTGCTCACCAGCGTGCTTGGAAACAGCATAAGCCTGACGACGGTTCTTGTTCATGGAAACGAACACGGAGTGTACGATATCAAGACGGATAGGGGTGCTGAAGATAGCGGGGAGAGTGGTGGTGGTGGAGGGCTCAGCGCCCTTGTAAACGGAAACCTGAGGAGTAGACATTATGGTATTGAGAGGATGTTAAACTACAAGTTTAGGATGGTGAAAGTGAAAAATATCGATTGGCAGGGGTCAGGGGAGTGTGGGCAAAGGGTATTAAAAGGGTAAGGGACAATTTAATAAATCATAGACCCAATGAACTAGAAACCTCCCAGGAAAAATGGGATGGGAAGCTGAGAAATGTTGGGCTAGGTGAATAATTGTGATGACTAATAGCCCCGGAGCCCTACTCATAGGTTCTCTGTCTCGCTGTCAACGTGAAGATTGGCAAGTTCAGAAGGTATTTTGTACTTGATTTTCCTCAGTATGCTTTACCTTCTGGCCCTGGTGGCCATATTTCTTGCATGTATTATCCTCTTTGGTTCTAAACGGCATGTATCATTGATAGCTCGATCTACATTCGCTAATTCCGTGCCTTTATTCTATAACATTTCCATGATTGTGTTCCTATACCTTTTTGAAACTCGTATACTTGCAATTGAGGGTTCTAATCATTTCTCACTACCTCATATGTGGTGGATGAGGATATCATACCTATTTCCCATTGGATCATTTCTATTACTATACCTGAGCGATCCAGGGACAATTACTCGCATCAATTGGTTACATCAAACCGACTTATTTGCATTCGATAGAGTTCTGTACTTACCCGGCAACGAATGCCGTACCTGTCTATTCGCCAAACCCGCAAGATCTAAGCACTGTGGGGTGTGTAAACGATGTGTAGCCATGCATGACCATCATTGTGTGTGGGTGAACAATTGCGTGGGATTAAGAAACTTCCGATGGTTCATATTGTTCTTACTGGTCAATATATATATCTTCATTTACGGATGGTGTGTGCTATATATCATGTTATATGCCAGTATGCGAAACGCATGGTACGATTCCACCGAGAGATGGTGGATTTTTGCATTAACAAGTCAGGGCGCTTTTCAGCGACTAGGCATATGTCTCTGGATTTTATGTACAGCACTAACTCCCCTGGTTGTGGTGTTCTTAGGCTTCCATGGTATGTACGTATGGGCTGGAGTTACCACCAACGAAGCCGATAAATGGCAAGATATCAAGGATCTAATACCAACTGGACATCTATACTATGAACCGAAAGGCACCACGATTGTGTTAAAAAAAAAGGATGGATCATGGAACCGACGGTTTACTGATGAAGAGCTGACCCGTGGAATTGAAGCCAAATTGCAAACAGTTACAAAAGAAAACGAGCTGCCTAACATATACGATCATGGGTTTCTCAACAATCTTTGGTTTCTTTTAAATGGAGGGGAGGTCAACTAAATAAAAAGAAACTATCATTATTCAAACATATCTATCTATATACAAAATTATGCACCCTGAGGTTCAGGCATAGGAGGTGCTTGCGGTGCCTCAACCATGTACCTATTTAGAGCAATTCCTACACCCTCAATTACCGCCAAAATGATACCGCCAATAATAAAATTTGTTCTCACTTGGCGCCATCCACCACGTACAGCCAAAGTACCACCGGTCATAGCACCGGACAAAATTGCATTCCAAGGGTCCTCTGTTTTTCTTACTGACTTGATAGCACAGTCATATGTGGCGAACATACCACCCCAGGTACCGAAATTTCCTCCTAAAGTAGGTGCTCTCAATCTAACGGCTGATCTAACGCCTTGCCACCGTTCTCCATAGGGCGAGTTTCTAAAGCCCTTAATGCTATACCAGATGGAACCACCAATTGCGCCCATTGCGAAGGCTCCACCGAAATCATTTACAATCACAAGAGGACACGGATCGCGGCTGTGATCGCCGCTTGTATGCTCACTACCGGCCATTTGAAATGTGAAAAATAGAAACCCTAATGAATTTCAAAAGGCTACTGAAAGCGGATAAGTTTCACAAATGAGCCGGCAAACTTGAAAATGATAATCATAATAGAGATTAGGAGGTGAGATTATTTGGTTTAAACTAGAATTAAGTGCAATTGATGAAATACATCTATATATTCTACTCCACGTATATAGATATAAAGCACAGTTGTTAGTTTATGTACATATTTGTTATAGCTTAAAACTTTCCAGTACGATATGATCGCCAGGATCTCCAAGGTAATTTCCATTCAGTAATTCTGGCCAATACATCAAAATCGTTATGCTGTAATCTTTCTAAGTATAGAGCAATTGGAACGGCTGCCATCGTGGTAATCGTTAATGATCGTGGTGCTGTTCCTACAGCTTGAACAAAATTATCCAGCTTTTGGCGAGCGGTAAGAATATGATCATTAGCACTGGTAGCCACGTTGAATACAGCATTCTTCATCTTTGCTGTGGTCTCAGGATTGCGATGCGAGGAAGTTATCCAATCGATTATAGCTTGATGACCTAAATTTTCAGCATTCAGCACATCACTGGGCAGTAAAACTCGGTTATGTTTACGAGCATAGAAAGGTATTGCACGAATACTACCGGCGATTCCTGCGGCTTGACCGATATGAGCAACAATCTCACTAATCTGTTCATCAAGATCAGCATGACTACCAAGATATTCCGTAGTGCCTGGTTCACGGGCTTGTAGCATATCTAGTGTAGCATAGAGCACCTGTGAATGAGAACCTTCACCAATTCGAGCGAGATCTTCGGTTGTATTGATAGGTTTCCCCATAACTTGAGACTCTCGAGTCTGAATCAATGTTAATAGGTACCGCTTCAGATTTGTAGTGGTGCCTGCTTCAGCTAATAACTGTAGAGGTGCTGGGGATGTTTTAGCAGCCAAGTTCTGAACAGATTCTTTCCAATACTGTAACCGTGTAAGGGCAACTCGGGGTTCCTTAGCACTATCTACGATTCTTGCCGTATCAACACCCATTGCTCTCAAACCTAGCCAACCATCGAGACAAGTTTGAGGAACATACTTAGAAAGTACCAGGGAGGATCTATCTTTGGCGGCCAATAGAGCTGTACATGTTTCCCTTGCCTTCATTAAAGAAAGGTAAGACAAAGAGTTGATAAAGAGTTGATAAAGAGAAACGAATATTTGGACATTACAAAGAATATCATTAAAAAATAAATAAAATCAATTAACAAATCAATTAAATGAAGTAAAAATGAGGTGAAAAATGAGGTGAAAAATGGAACAAAACATATAAATAATTAAATTAAACAACCAACAATATTGTCAAGGATATAAATATTTAATTTCTCTAATCAACCAAAACATATCAGTAAAATATCGCTCACCAGTTCAATAACTTTCGGCAATTCAGCATAATGAAAGTCATATGTCAAATTAACCCTAAAAACCGTTAAAACCCTATTCAAGAGCCCCGTGCACTCCGCTTTTAAAGCCGATTCTTAACCCGGTCTTAATACTTCCCACAAAAATGTCAGTTCTTATCTATTTAGCGCTGGCCGTTGTTGTGTTTATCATCTACATCAAAAGCAGCTCAAATGTTCCCAAGGGTCCCGCTTTACACGCCACGGAATTCCGAAAATTCCCCCTCGTGAACAAGACTCAAGTCAATCACAATTCAGCTGTTTATCGATTCAAATTACCTCATCCTGAATCGCAGTTGGGACTACCTATTGGTCAACATGTCAGTGTCTCTGCAATTATTGATGGCAAGGAAGTTGTGCGTTCTTATACCCCTGTCTCAAACAACGCTCTTCCCGGGTTTGTCGACTTCCTCATTAAGACTTACCCTCAGGGTAATATCTCGAAACGATTTTCTGAATTGAAATTGGGAGATACGATTCAGCTGAGAGGTCCCAAGGGTGCATTTAACTATGTCCCCAATACCTTTAACCACCTCTGTATGGTGGCTGGTGGTTCTGGTGTTACTCCCATGTACCAGATCCTTCAAGCCATTGCAGAGAACCCACAGGATTCTACAAAGGCCACACTTATTTTCGCAAATGTCAATGAGGATGATATCTTGCTTCGTAAGGAGCTTGATGCATTTGTTGCCTTGAAGCCCAAGGGACAACTTAATGTGCATTACGTTCTCAACAACCCCCCTGCAGCTTGGAAAGGCAGTGCTGGGTTTGTTACACCGGAAATCTTGAAGTCCCAGTTCCCAGCTCCATCACCGGACAACAAGTTGTTGTTATGTGGTCCCCTGCCAATGGTATCAGCAATTAAGAAGGCCTCGGTTGAACTAGGATGGGAGCGTGCTAAGGCACCCTCTAAGATGGATCACCAAGTGTTTGTATTTTAAAATGATACTTTTTTATGAAATAAAGATAAATAGGAAGTTTAAACTACTCCAATAATTTAGCATGAAGAGCAGTGATGGCCTTTAGAACTTGTGAAGCACCAATAACACAGGAAATATTAATTTCTGATGATCCCTGACTGATCATTTCAATATTTACTCCTGCATCAGCCAATGTATTGAACATCATTGCGGCGATACCCACATGTTGTTTCATTTGCGTGCCCACCAATGACACGATGCACAAATTTTCCGTGGTGTCCACCGTTCCGTATTGTCGAATTTCCCGCAATGCATCTGTGACCGGAAGATCCGGACTGGATTCATGAATAGCCATGGAAACGTGCACCTCTGATGTAGAAATCAGATCAACTACTAACCTCCATTTATCTAATATACTAAACACCTGGGCTAAAAACCCATGGGATTGTCGAGTGCGATTAGAAATGATATTGAGTACAATGACATTGCCCTTGGAAGTAATTGCCGTGGGACCCTTGCGTTGTTGGCTTAATTTTTCACTTTCTACCGGGAACACCTTGGTACCAGGACCTTTAGGTTTCATGACATTTTTAATACGGATAGGGATATGCGCTCGAATAACCTGATCCATCGTAAATGGATGAATGACTTCAGAACCATAGTAGGTCAACTCAGCTGCTTCTTCAGGGGTGATCTGATCAAGAAGTCGTGCGGCGGGGATCTTACGAGGATCAGCGGTGAAAATGCCATCAACTTCTTTCCAAATCTGGAGTTCCTCGGCTTTAAGTCCAACCGCACACAATGCCGCACATAAATCAGTATATCCACGACCAACAGAGTTCATTAAACCACCCGGCAATAGTCCAAAAAACCCTGTAACGACCGGAACACAACCATTGATAGCGGCATCCCGTACCGCACTGGCCATACGACTCTCTAAATCGCTGTAAAATGCTCGATCAAGTTTCGGCTCACCAGTTGTGGACGTACTGATAATTCTCGTAAGATCAACTAATTGAGCCTCGGTACCCTGTGACTTGAGGACCGCTACCATGAATAAACAGCTCAATTTTTCTCCAGCACTTAACACTAAGTCTAACGTGCGAGGACTAACTTCATCTAAAATACAAGATGCCTCGAGGATTTGTTGAACTTTCATACATTCTTCATTGATGGCCAATTCTAAGTCTTTTTTAATATCGGGGTGGTTAATAACAGCCTCAGCTGCAGTCAAATGATCATCTCGAATCCCAGCAATAACCGAAGAAAAGTCTTTTCGAGCTACTGCATAATCCGCAGCGCGAATTAAACAAGTTGTAGTACCCTGAGCTTTTATATTATTACTACGGGCAGAACAAACCACCACAACACGGGAATCTTTTTGATACTCTTGAATAATTTCATTAGCAATTTTGAGAGGAAATTTACCTACTGAGGTACCGCCAAACTTTTGAACTATCCATGGTCGCGACGACATGACTCAAAAAATAATGTATAATGTATGACGCACGTGAAATCTGAAATTTTCAAAGGATTAATAGAATCATAGATTTCGAACGGAATGTGGGGGGGTTAGTATACGAGGGAAAGGGGGTGAGAGACCGGCACCGTCTGACACGTGACCGGTCCTCAAACGTTTGTTTACGGATCGGAACGAATTTATGGGTCTTTCTTTCCGATTTTAGAAAGATTCTTTGCCTATATTTTCTCAATTTGGAATGAATATACCGAATAATTTACATGGAGGCGTTTCGGATATGTTGGAGGGTGATAAAGTGATTTACCAGGGTCATCCTGAGTGGGAAGAAGGTCATAATGACTTCCCAAGGGGTCCATTTAACTCCATAGACGATGCGCATGAACAAATCAAGTCCTATGCCGAAAAATTTGGATTTTCGCTCCGTAAAGATGCTACTAAGAAACGCTCTAACTTCAATTTGCAGAGATTCACCTGTACTATGAAAGTGAAGCCCACGAAATTTAGACCTACTAATGAAAAACGGAGCCGAAGAAATAAGGCTAGACAAACACGTGGTGGAACTGGATGTCCATGGTATGTAACGGCCAGATTATATCATGATACTGGGAAATGTGTTGTCGAATTAGGTGAACATGCTGAACATAACCATCCCCCCATAGTCTCAATTGCCAGCATTGCATTAAATCGTCGTATTGTACTATCAATGCGCCTTGAAATTGAACATATGGTAGATGAGGGCTACAGTTTACCTTTCATATATGATGTGCTTCGACAGAAATACTCTTACAGCATGAAAGCAACCATGCAAGATCTTTACAGTTATAGAGCCTCCTATCTCCGACGTACCTATCTTTTGCAGCCTTCATCGAATGAATTCATTCACAATCTTGAAAATGATGGGTATTATTTTAGAACAGTACTGGATAGCTCCAATCGACTCGAATCTGCATTCTGGATCCATCCCATGTCAGCCAATTTAATAAGATACTATCCAGAGATGATTATTATTGATGGAACTCTTAAAGTAGGTAAGTCGGGGCTTTTTCTTATTAAAATCATGGGCACGATGTCGACTAACAACAGTTTTTGGATCGCATCATCGTTGGTTCGAATGGACACCCCAATCGCTCTGAAGTGGATACTAAACAATCTCTTTGAATATCTAAAAATGAGATATATCCCGATCCCTCAAGTCATCTTAAGCGACAGGTCCTTGGAAAGTCTTCTAGCTATCAACGAGGTTCTTTTGGCCGAGAAGATGCTGGAGAATCCTGGGCTAATTGATCTTGAAGAAATGACTCAAATTGAGCCGCAAAGATCAGCAATATTATGCCAAAGGTATTTCATAATGGCAATAAAGGAAAAGTGTGAGAAAGATATGATCACACCTTCATCATTTTCTTTTGTGTCAGAGTTCATAGAAGGTCTTAGCAACAAAGGAGGGATCTGGGAAGTCTTTGTGAAAGATATAAGAGAGCTTATCTCTAATCCAACAATGGAACTTTATGATGATGGCGTAAGAGCGTTCAAAGCTAAATGGCAGGAAGAGTTTCCTGATCAAGTTGACTACCTGTTCACAGTTTGGCTAGATCCTTACAAGATATTCCTTGCTGCACCTTGGGTTGATCAACTCCGTCACCGTGACATCAAAACAATTTCAGAAGCTGATAGTGCCCAACCGAAACTAAAGGGGTTCCTCAAGTCAAATGAGATTACTCTACCTGAATTATTGACTATCGTGGATAATACTATTAGAGCCGAAGTAGAGAGCATACAAATGATAATGTCTAATCAAATAACCACTTCACTCAATAGCACACTATCAAAGCGTATTTTTGGTAACGTGCGTGGCCTAATTACCCAGAGAATGATGAAGAAGGTTTACGATCGTTATATGGAATATCTTCGAATTGGAAAAAAAAATCACTGCTCGGGTAGCTTTACACGACGAACAGGTTTACCCTGTGTACACACAATTGAACGTCGTTTGTCTGCAGGTAATTCCCTCTTACCAGAAGACTTTGCAGAATTTTGGTACCTAGACACAACAAACGTTTTCAAATACCATGCTCCCTTGGATATGTTGTAGGTACGAAGAGATCATACTAAAGAAAACTGAAGGCATTGGGGGCACTATATACTTGCACTCTTTCATATAATAGTATGTTTTTAACAGTATATATCATGTGTTTTTCTGTTACTTTACTTTGTAGTCCTTATTCAGAGCTGTGTTAAGACCAATGATAACAAAAAAACAATTCAAAAGTCAGCTAAATTTTAATCTGATCTAAGTATGTTCAGGATTTCCAAAAAAAAAACACATGTGCATCAGCCGGGAGTCGAACCCGGGTCTCAAGCTTGGGAAGCTTATATAATAGCCGTTATACAACTGATGCCGCTAGGCTAAATTCGAGTGTATAGTGTGACTAATGCAACTTTTCTGTACTAGAATAGATATACATCGGCCATCATTATCATTTTGATATTGATTTAATTGTATCATTGATATTTCAATTCACTTACTATTTCAATTAAATGGACCCTATCCTCGCCTAATTATTGTTATTTTTCAATGAGTTGACCTTGATTATACTTTTCCCATCTTCATCGGTGAATTTTGCTAGTTTAAGAACAACCACAACAATCACCACCACAAACCCTGATTTCGCGTCAACCTGACCCTGACCTACCAATCTTGAGAATCCGAGTTTTTCCAGAAAGCAACTTCTGTTCCATGCTGAAAAATCTCAAGTGGGCTTTGCCTAGAGGTAGCACTCATTGCCTTATGGCTACTAGACTGCAATTGTCTCTGAATCGTTTATATACGACTCAGCCTACCCCCACTCAACCTAAGCTGCCGAATGTCCCACCATCGGCACCTGCACAGACACCATCACCACCACCACCGGCACCACCACCGACACCACCACCCGCACCCAAACAGAAGTCTTCTGTGTTTCGACAGTTTCGGCGTCTGGTGACAGTTTTAGGTGTTGTTGGAGTTGGATATTTCCTTTATTCACTTTATGATGAGGTTGTTTTGCCTGATCAACAGCCTGCCGATCCATCTAAACCGCACTTAGTGGTGGTTGGCAGTGGTTGGGGATCTGTCGCTCTTCTCAAGTCAATTGATACTTCTCAGTATAATGTTACCGTCGTATCGGCCCGTAATTACTTTCTGTTCACCCCATTGCTTCCCTCAACCGCTACTGGTTTGATTGAACATCGTTCGATCATGGAACCTACACGTGCTATCCTTCGTAAGAAGAAGACAGCATGTCAATTTGTGGAGGGTGAAGTTACTTCAGTTGATCCCTATGCGAAGAAGATCACCGTGAGTATCCAATCGAACTCTCATAAACAGCTTGAACCAGGACTTCCGGATATGGAGACAGAGATCAGTTACGATAAGCTGGTGCTGGGTGTTGGATCTTCCACAAATTACTTCGGAATTAAGGGTGTTAAGGAATATGCATGCTTTTTGAAGGAAATCGAGGATACCCAGAAGATTAGAAGGCGGATCATGGACTGCATGGAGGCTGCTTCAGTTCCTGGATTACCTAAAGAGGATCGTCGTCGTCTTATGCATGCTGTAGTTGTTGGTGCTGGTCCTACTGGTGTGGAATTTGCGGGTGAACTACATGATTTTGTGTACAAGGATATGCGAAAGTATAACCCTGAAATCGTCAAAGACTTTAAGGTCTCGCTTATTGAGGGAACAGCCCAGATTTTACCCTCTGGTTTCAATAAACAGTTAGTAGATTACGCAATTGACACTTTGGAGCGTGAACAAATTGACATTTTGACCAATACTATGGTTAATGGTGCCGATTCTGAAAAGGTGTACGCTCAGAAGACCCTTCCTAATGGTAAGAAGGAGGATATTGCTGTTCCTTATGGTTTATTTGTTTGGGCTGGTGGTGTTGGTGTCCGAGACATCACTCGTAAGTTGTTTAGTGTGATTCCAGAACAGTCTAAGGCAAGACGTGGTTTGCAAGTGGATGAATACCTGAGAGTTAAGGGTGTTGAAGATATTTGGGCGGTTGGTGATTGTGCTGATGCTGGATTGGCTCCTACTGCCCAGGTAGCTAGTCAGGAAGGTGCCTATGTTGGACACCTGCTCGATAAAATCGCTGCAGTTGAAAACCTAAAGACACTGAGGACCACGATCACAAATCCTGAAGAGCTGCGTAAGGTAGATCGACAGATCCGACGGTCATCAGAGTTCGCTCAATTTAAATATTCGCATCAGGGTTCCCTGGCTTATATTGGAAGTGAGAAAGCGGTTGTGGATCTCGAGGTGGGAGGTCGTAATTTTGCGGCCGGTGGTACTATTACGTATTTCTTCTGGCGATCAGCTTACTTGAGCATGGTATTCTCCATGCGTAATAAACTGTTAGTTGCCATTGATTGGACCAAGGTATTGCTGTTCGGACGAGACATTTCTCGTGAATAATTAGAATATAGAGTATATTTGTTAGAGACTACTACTACTTTTCCCCGGGTGTGTATTTTCATGGGGACTTGTATATCAACCAATTAGCGATAATGTTTTTATCGTCATCCGGGATTTATGGCATGTCGAAACAATAGGTTTGTGGGGTAGGTTTAATAAGCGTATAGCGGACAATTTTTTTCCTCAGTACGGTGAAAAAGCACCGATCTGTCTTTGGCAGTTCTCCCAATGTCATCTTCAACATATGCGAATTCAGTTGATAATAAAGAGAATACTTCAAATAATACAACAGAAGAAAAACAACATAACGTATCCGATGGTTCTAGCGAAATATCAACTGATGAACCCTCCTCTGTGCCTGATGCACCTGAAAATGAAAATTCTAACACTACATTGCCATATTTAATACCCGAGACAATAATATCTGAAAATAAACCACCGGAACCTACCTATTTTTACCCACCAGCTACGTTCCCGATTCCTAATGGATTCCCACTGGGGATACCGTTTGTGTTCCCACCTGGAAATTCGCAGGCATTTCCACCCGGATTTGCGCCAGAGTTTCAAGCGTATCATATACTTTCGCAACATCCAAATTCACAACCCCCAGCTCCCCAACATCCAGTCTCTCAACATTCAATTTCACATCAACCGCTAACGCAACCACACACACAACGTCAAAAACGACCAGTTGCTTCACCTAATGCTTCACCCCCAAATGCTTCACCTCCAAATTCTTCATCGTCAATTGCTTCACCGCCTATTGTACAGAAGCCTAGAAAATCAAGAACCAATTCTCAACCGAAAAGGACCAAAGTCTCTCAGGCTTGTGATGAATGTCGAAGGAAAAAGGCTCGCTGTGATATAGAATCTGATAAAGATGGGTGTCTCCATTGTCAACGAGCTGGTTCACCATGTACTTTTGACCGACTACGTCTTAAACGTGGACCCATCGTTAAACCCTCGAAAAAAATAACTCCCATATCCAAAAAACCAATCTCTGGTGCCTATCCAAAATCAGAGTCTAAAATAGACCCCAGTGAGAGTGAGTCACCAAAACCACCTAAAATTAATGAGCCATTGAGAGATATGAGTTTCCCAATGTTGGTGGAAATTGCATGTCTACAATCTGATAGCTCTACTGAGAAAATAAAAATAAAATAAAAGTAGCTACACATTTAATTATATTATGCCTGTCAATTCACATGAATGCGCCATTTGTGCGCCATTTTTAATATTCGTAGTCTCTTTGTAATTCAGGCAGGGTCAGGGTAGTGCTCATTAAACAAGTGAAAGTTTACTTCGACCACAAACTCCCATCCGCCGAACCTCAACAATAATAATAATAATACTGAAACTAAAATTGAAGCTTAATACTACTAACACACCGCAGCTGAGGTCCGAAAATTAAGTCAAAATTAGTGAATTAAAATTGCAATCTACCGCTGTCATCTCGTTTTTTAAATCACCTTATCTCTCTCATTATCATTCACCTAACGTGACACCATTTCCTTTATTCTTTTCTTTTAGTCTTTTCGTTTAGTTTTTTCCCTTTGATCATTAATTTTTAGATGCAACAGCCTTCACAAATGCCTGTACCTCCCGTCGTGTCTCGTCATCCCCATGGCGACCGTCAACAACAATATGGACATTCTATTGGTGAACCTCCAATGCACCCTGGATATGCATCAACATCTTCAGTGAGACCATCTAACGATGATCATTCTCAACCCCTTAGCTTTAATACGAGTCCTTTACGAGTTCCAAAGCAGAGGTTACCCTCAGAACCGCTTCAAATGCCGGTCCCTAGTGTTCCACCTAGTGTACAGAATCAACTATTAATTCAACAGCAGAACTTGCAAAGATCCCATCAGCAACATTTACAGTCACTCCCTCGTAAAATTTCTGAATCACAAAGTGTGATGATGCCCCGCACTTATTCAGCTTCATCAGTGACTGCCTCTATGCAGGGCATGCATATTCCCCATCATCCTAACGATTCAGGCTCTTATAGACATAAGCCTTCTTTACCGAGAATAGATGCCAATCAATTCCAAGACCGTACACCATCACCGTCTACCCCAATATCCATGAATAGTACGACGATATATGCTTCTCCCCTGGCATCGCCGGTAGACGCACTGCATAGACAACCCCAATTCTCATCTTCCTACCACCAGCAACAGCAGCATCAGCATCCGTATCAAGCCGCTTACCAGCCCTCAGCGTTAGGCGGAGTCGGCTTCAATTCATCTTCATCTTCTTCATCCTCTCCTCCCGTAGGTACCACTCATCGCCAGTTTGATAGTGAAACACAGGCACCTGATCTGACGGTAGATCAGTTTGAAACTGTACGACGTCAGGCTGCCACCCAGCTACATGATCCACGAACCCAATTGAACTTTGCTAAAAAGCTTCTTGCCGCTTCCGATCATTTAACTAGACACTACACTGACCCATCGCATCCATCTACCATTGAAGTTGATCAGGCTCAACAGCAGCGTAATAGGGATGCTTGGCGGTCGCAAGCTATTAAACTGATCAAGAAACTTGCTATCAAGACACAATTCCCTGATGCATCATTCTTGTTAGGCAGTATCTATAGCAGTGGCCGATATGGAGTAGAGATGGACTACGTGAAGGCATTGGAATGTTATCACAAGGCCGCTAAACTTGATCATGCCGATGCCTGCTACCGCATTGCCGTTTGTGAGGAGTTTGGTGTGGGTACCAAACTAAATATCGAGAAATCTGTTAGCTGGTATAAAAAGGCCGCGATGTTAGGCAGTACTGGATCGATGTACAAGCTAGGTATGATGTCTCTGCTGGGCTCTACTCCTGAGCTTCCGCGTGATTTCTCTACTGGGTTGACATGGCTCCAGCGAGCAGCTGACCGTGCAGATTCAAAGAATCCACACGCAGTACATGAGCTGGCATTACTTCACGAGAGATCCCCACTCAGCACTTATGTGGCTGGAGATGCCATTCTCCAGAGTGATTCTCGGGCATTAGAACTATTTTATGTCGCTGCCAAACTCGGGTATGCGCCGTCACAGTCCCGAATCGGCCGAGCGTTTGAATTTGGTGAACTGGGATGTCAAATCGACCCTCAATACAGTATCTCTTGGTACATGAAGGCCGCTAAGCAGGAGGACACTGACGCTGAACTAGCTATGGCCGGATGGTACTGGACCGGTGCCGCTAATTTCCGCAAAAATGATACTGAAGCTTTATTATGGGCAGAACGAGCCGCTGATCACGGAAATCCTCGAGCAATGTACGCAATGGGCTACTTCTTGGAAACCGGTATTGGTGGACAGTGTGATATCATGCGAGCTCGGGAGTGGTACAAGCGAGCTGCCGAGAAAAAACACCCTAGAGCTTTACAGAAATCAAAGGAATTGTACCAGATGTAATCGTTTTTATTTATTTTCCGTAACCCAGCAAATTATATAAAACCCCACCTACATATTTGTGGAATTAAACCCTACCCATGTTTACCTAAACATTACGTTATCAAGAACCCCCCACCCTCCACTTCTAACTATAAGTCTATCAATTATACTTCAAAGCCTTTAAAAAGTTAACGAAAACTCCGACGATGTCAAAGCGCGAGGAAGCAGAATTGGACTACTCCGACGAAGAAACCGCCCCCATCTCGACCCCTACCACTGTGGGGTCCAGTGGTGCCAAGGACATTCCCAACGGTACTGACGGAATCTCATCAGGTGCTAAGGGATCTTACGTTGGTTCTCATGCCACGACTTTCAACGACTTTTTGTTAAAGCCTGAGTTACTTCGTGCTATTGTTGATAATGGATTTGAGCACCCTTCCGAGGTCCAACAAGTTGTGATCCCTCAATCTATTCACGGCATGGATGTTATTTGCCAGGCTAAGTCTGGTCTCGGAAAAACGGCTGTCTTTGTGTTGTCAACTTTACAACAGCTTGATCCTGTGGAGGGAGAGGTCAGCATGTTGGTGGTATGCCATACCCGTGAGTTGGCCTACCAGATCAAGAACGAGTATGATCGTTTCTCTAAGTACCTTCCTGACGTTAAGACCGAGGTTTTCTTTGGTGGTAATAACATCAAGGAAGACATCAAGCGTCTGAAGGACCGTCAACCAAATGTAGTTGTTGGAACACCGGGTCGTTTGGTAGCCCTTGTTCGTGACAAGGCTCTTCAACTGGGAAACCTTAAGAGTTTCGTTATTGATGAGTGCGACCGAGTATTGGAGTCTCTTTCTATGCGTCGTGATGTTCAGGATGTATTCAGAAACACCCCTCACACCAAGCAGGTAATGATGTTTTCTGCTACCCTTAGTGCCGACATTCGCCCGGTTGTTAAGAAGTTTATGCAGAAGCCCTTGGAACTTTACGTCGATGATGATGCCAAACTGACATTACACGGTTTGCAGCAGTTCTATATTAAGTTGGGTGATGCTGAGAAGAACCTGAAGCTCAGCCAGTTGCTGGATTCTCTAGAGTTCAACCAGGTTATTATTTTCGTGCGTAGCTCCAAGCGTGCTGAGGAGCTTAACCGACTACTGAATGAGTCCAGCTTTCCTTCTATTGCTGTAAACGGTGCTATGAAGCAGGAGGATCGTATTGCCAGATACAAGGAGTTCAAGGAGTTTAATAAGCGTATTTGTGTTGCGACTGATGTGTTCGGTCGTGGTATCGATATTGAACGTATTAACTTGGCTATCAACTACGATATGCCTAAGGAGGCCGATCAGTACTTGCACCGTGTTGGTCGTGCTGGCCGTTTCGGTACTAAGGGTGTAGCTGTCTCATTCGTCACTTCGGAAGAGGATGAGAAGGTATTAGAGGATATCCAGGGCCGCTTCAGTGTCAAGGTTCCTGAGTTCCCTTCTGAGGGTGTTGACCCTAGCACTTACATGAATTCGTAAAGTTCACCGCCCACATAAAATCCGAATAAAAGAAGAAAAATAACAAATCCCTAAAACTTCAAAATTAAACTACAAAAAATTAAAATTCCAAAAGGTCATGTTGAAACTGCTCGTTTCTTATGTGGTCTTACTCTCTTATATTTTTAAATAGCTTTTTCTTAATATCACTCACTTACTAATTTACTTGGTTGGTTTCTAACTCTGGCGATAATTCTCTAGAAATAGACGAATCTTCGACATATCCTTTATACCGTCAGTTTCTACTCCACCACTAACATCAACGCCAATACATCCTGGTAATCTTACACCTTGGGAAACATTTTCCGGATTGAGACCACCAGCAAGCAAGTACTGGGCTCCCTGGTTACCTACCTCTATTAGAGGCTCCCAATTGTATACCTTTCCATCACCACCTTGTTCGCTATCTATTAAAGCTAATATAGATTTTGAAGATTTTGCATTCATTTGATTGATGGCCTGTACTGATTTTAGCAATTCTGGAGAATTCGGCACAACTCGTTTTATGCAGTCACAAGGTATTTCATCTACCCAATTTAGAGGCTCATCCCCATGTAATTGAACAACATCAAGTGGTACAATGGCCTGCATTTCCTTGATGTAACTTAATTCTTGATTTCTAAATACCCCAACTAGTTTTGGACGTCGCTGACTGCTGGGTAAATTATGTAGGTAATGGGATATTTCTTGGGCAACTTTAACATCGATCGATCGTTGTCGGTTAGGAACCATTATAATTCCAATCAAGTCAGTTCCGTGTTCGGTAGCCACTTGAGCAGCCTCCAATGTTTTGACCCCGCATATTTTCACGGTCATTGTCTATATACTTAGCTTAACTTTTATGTGTTTTGATCCTTTTGTTTACTATGATTTCCTCTTCCTTCTACCTTTCTTTCTCTCCCTTACTTAGTTTTTGAATGTTTTGTACCTTACCCAGACTGACCTAGGAAGAATGTCGTGGGAGGCCGCTACGACCGTGCTATTCGCTAAATCTCCAACGACAGACCAGATCAAAGCACTCGACAAGTTTCTAGATGAACATTTGAATGAGTTGAAATATTGTTATGATCAGGAGTATCAGGTTGAGCGTCCTATTATCTGCAGGTTCATTTCGCAGCTATTTGTGCTATTAGAAACCGAAAAATGGCAGGAAACTTCGAGTTCAAAGGCCTTGAAGTCAACAGTTGAACACACAGTTGATCGTTTGGCTCGAGACGAGTTCTTTAAAGGTGTGTTCAAACAAGCTATTGCCACTGGAGATATTTCCCTATTGCAACTTATTTGTTCGTCATTATTTACTGTCATTGTCTTTAATAGCGCGTTCACACCACTGTGGTTTGATACCTTAGCTTCTTCAGATACTTTTGGTGGTGATTCAGAAGTTGGAAAAGCACTTATATTGCTTGTTAGCGTGCAGTTCCTAGATGTAACTCAAGACTGGTCATCATCAGAATGTAATACGGAAATACTGCTAGCTTTGGATAAATCCATTTCTAATTTGCAAAATAATAAGGCTGTTGTCTTGGTGTGGACACTGTCTCAATTCTTCATGGCCAGAAATTACTATTCGTCCGGTCTCGGTGCAGATGGTCACGGAATTGACCAAATGATGCAGTCTTTACAGGCTAAATCGGGTGTCCATTGGTCACAGATATTATTAGAACGTCTACAGAGTGCTTTGCCGGGAATTGGTGATCTTGTTGATGCATTGGGAGTGGTCAACGAATACAAATCCACATTTAACATTATTGATTGTCAATTACTTTCTCAGGCCGTTGCTGATGTTCTTTCTGCTTTATTTACGATCTCTAAGGCAACTGATGGGCTAAGTACTGCTTTAGCAGCCGCGGTAGGACCGTGGCCTGCACTTCAAAGGGTCGGGTGGGTCTCTCAAGAAACTCTGGCTCTGACCAAGGCTAAATGCCCGTTTACTTTAAGCTCGTTAGTAAGTTTGGCACAAACTTTAGAGTTTCAGAATCGTGTTGATCTCTTGAGAGATCATAAGTCATACGTAAGCGTGACTAGTAGTGATAGTTTGGAGCCCATGTCTGAGGATGAACTTAAACCAGGACAGGATGTGAGAACAAATAAGGTCTTAACTATCCTTAATGCTCGTCCTACAGATAATCAGGGTGCTTTGGAGCTCGATTTGGGTACCAGAGGTACTTTACTAGCAATTGAGGGCTCCGAGTGTTTAGTAATGTGGTTCTTCCAGTATAGTGGATGGTCACTGCTGGGACGTATTTGGGAAAATGCTGATCTAAATGAGGGTAATAAGTGGAGCGTTATGACAGTCGACATTTTGAGGTTAGTATCGAGAACAGTTCATCCTGAAGTGCTCACAATGTTGTCAGCGGGTCTCGCCAGAGGTGACGTCTTTGACTTGGTTGCTTCTCGATTACAGGCTTGGATTCATTCCAATGATGTGCAGTTTTGCGAAGTGGCATTTGATTTTCTGGTAGGTTTTGCAGATTTAGATCCATCCCGAGTATGGGTTTTATTATCCACCATGACCTGGTCAAATAATGAATTAGTACTTCAGGGCGTTAAAAGGCTTTTACTGGCTGCCTGGCCCAGCTATGATTCTACACGTAGATTGCATGTTGATGCAGTTAATAGCCTGTTACAGTTATTCATGGATAATTACCTATCGTTTGATAAGCTGAATAGCTCAATTCTTCCGATCCTCAAGAGTATATTACCGGTATCGTCTGATCTTCAACAATCGCTGCTAGGGTCCTCTGAGCTTAGAGAAATATCTGTTGCCCCATTCCTTAGTAGCTTAGGCAGGGCTGAGGTACTTGATTTCTGTACTTTTTGTGTGACGGAATCCCAAAGGTTGGCCGAAGATAGAGAAACCACAGCTCAACCTTATATGACTAGACAGTTGTTTTTGAGGTCGAACAACTTAGTAAAGAGGTTCATTGAATCAAGACCTTTGAGGATACCGATACTGAAGCTCTGGGAAGCACTCCTGCGTAATCCTTCTTCACCACCTTTGTTAGCATTTATCGACCAAGACCAAGCTCGAAAACTCCAAGTGCAGTTAAGTATAATAATAAAGGACAGGCTTGAATCTCTTGAGATGGTTAACCAATTAGCTCGATTTTTAGATGCAGCTGGCTGCCAAGAAAGTTTGCTGGACCTTCTGAGAGAACCATTGCTCTCAGTAATTGAAGAACGACTTGATACGATAGAGGACTACGAATCCCTCAAGTTCTTGATGAAGCCACTTAAATACGCCAAACCTACTCTTAAGCCCGAGACCTTAAAGCTTTTAGTGAATAAGCTTACTACAGAAAAAATTGATCATGAAAACAAGGCGCAAATTGAGCTTTTGGTTGTCTGTACTAATTTGATTTCGCAGCAATTTCGTGCTGGCGATTCTGAGAGTCTCAAGCTATTGATTCCACAAATTTCTGATCTAATTCCCAATCTTGGGGCGGTCAGGGGCGTGCGACCTAGCTTACATCGCCAGCTTTTCAGAAACTTAAAATCTAAGTGGCCATCTATGACATCATCTGGGGACACCACTGCCACATTTGAGCCGAACTTGAAGGAATGGGACTCACAGTTGAGCAACGACTATGTATGGCAAACATCATATCGTAATGAAATGATTGAAGCTCTTGATAATAAACAACTCTTACGCTATCAAACTAATCTTGTCTTTGCTTTATGTGACTTGATAATCTCAGCGGTTACTGCCGAGCCGAAATTGGCGAAGAACACCGAATGGAGCTTGCTCCTGTTGAAGCAGAATAACATAGGCTTACCACTTACTCTGCAAGATGCTGAAGATCGACGGACCTTGACTGCCTTAGAATTGCTCAGTACAAACAACGAAGCGAATATTGATCTTCTGGATGTCATCTATCAGCAGATGACTGAGGTTTCCAGTAGTCCCGGTGCTTATTTACCTGCCATGAGAACCCGACTGCTCTATCTTATGCAAATTGCTGCCCTTGTTCTATCCCAGTTCAAGGATGGCAAAACTCCTTTACTTCCAGCTCTTCTCATTGGATTGTTGGATGTTGTTGTTATCAGACAGTTTACGTTTAGCGGTGGGACTGAACAGGCATTACGTTTACATCTGTTAATTCTTAGAAACTGTCTTCGTTTGAACGAAGACCATAGTGCCATACGGCCGCTCGTTCAATCAATGACGGAATCCGAGAGCGACGGAATTGTCGTACGAAACTTCTTGCAAACTCCGGTGGATGCACCAGTTCGTGGTGAGTTGTTGTTGCTCTATATTCTAGAGTGGCTACGAACCGAAGTGATGACCGATAATTTTGTTAGAAATGGACTCATCAACTCATTTCTTGAGTCACCATTAGGACGACGAATTCAACTAGGAAATATTTCCTCTTCAAATGAGCCTGAACTTCATTCATTGTGGCGAAAGGGAATGCTTACCGTGGTATTCTGTCTTCTAAATCAGCTGGGCGTTCGTATAGCACAGGAAACCTGGGTATTCATGGGTATGTTTTCTGCCCAAATCAGTACATGCATGGAGCTATGGAAGCAGGGTCGAATCAGTATTGCGCTGATTGAGGAAACTGTTATTACCCAAGCTTTGGTTGCTCGACTTAATTCATTGAATAGTGACAAAAACAGCAGGGCCGTCTTAAATTTCAACTCAGAAGAGCTAACGAGAAATATCGATCTTTTACTGAGTCATCGCAAGTATTTAGTTGCCAGGATGTCTAAAGAGGAAGATTTGGATACCATTCTAGAAGCTTTACGAGATTTAAGGGAGGCATTGCAGAGTGTTTAGATCGTCTAAAATATTGTTTTATTTTGTTTAGTTTACATTTCAAATATATATTTAATATAGATTAATCAAATTACGTACAACGATGTCCATATGTAATTTCATGCCTTTTGGAGAGTAAGACGCGTAACACGAAACCCTTATGTGTGATGGAATGTTGATATGCATGACGTAGACGCGGTAAGGGTGTTTTCTGTCTATTTCTTAAAGCAGTAAGGTTTCCTTGATCTGTTAACAACTACATTTAGAAAAAAACGTGCACATAAGAACTCAGCTGTGTTTTCAAAGTGCAGAGATATGCTATAACTGAAATAGTAAAACAAAGGGTAATTGTTTTTTATACTTTGTTAAATCATGATAGACACTAAATCCTTTACAAACGAAACCAATGTTAAAGGCTTGAACATTAAATTTCGCAACACAAAATGCATTCCACCGGTCACTAAGTCGGTGATCTTGGATCCTGAAACACCCCCGCATATTAGAAACATAGACAACTCGGAGTCAACACAAGCCTTGAGATGGAAAGTACTTATGGATACAACTACACACTCTGTGAAAGATCTTACAGTTTTCCAACGAGAATTAACCTACCTTGCCCGACGGCGTAATTTTCAAATTGATCAATCACCAGTAAGTCCCAACACTGCCTTAATATCGCCCGTTTTACATATCCCCACAAAATCCCCACGGGAAAGTTACATAATAAAAGATGGGGGTGACCAAACACTTTACGATGATGATGCTACCTTCTATGAATCTGATTTAGAAGGTGTTGTATCGGAAGGTCTGGTCCCTGATGAAATACATCAACATAAGTTGCCTCCAACGTTGTTATGTGCAATTTCTAATGTTCTTGTAGCTTTACAGGATCTTGTGATTGTGTTATATTTTAAATTACGTTCCTTTAATCTTCAGCTGTGGCTAGCGGGATTAATTGCACTCATCGCCATTATTTATTGCTGCTCATATATAAACATTGTATAAAAATAGATAGAAAAAATAATAATTTGACTTAAACCCTAGCTTCCAATCAATTCTCCATTCTGAGGTGTGTATTTCGTTCAGTTATTTTTTGACTTAGTTGTCCCTCAATCAATCGTCAATTCTTCCTTCCCTGCTTGGCATCCTCGGTCTATGAAATTACAGCCCTTAACCTGGTATCATCACTACCGTATCTAGATCGGTATTTAGAATAATAAATGAGAGTCTACATTAGTCGGAAAGGTCCTCGAGCCATCGTATTGAGTACCAGAAAACATGTTCTTTCCTTCAAAAGTATCGATCCTAATGGGTCTCTTGATAGACGAGCTACTGTAGTCGTGGAACTTCAACCTCGTCATGAGTATTCTCTTGGTAATTTCGAACCGGAATATGAATGTTTTGGATGTCTTGGATTAGTGAATGCTGGGGATGATGTGTTTTTGTGCGTAATCACTGAACGATCGAAGGCTGCACAACCGACTCCACACCGTACAGTGTGGAATATTCATGGTGTAGAGTTCATCAGCTTGGGGCAAGAAATTCCCGATTCTGATGACCAAGAACATCCTTGCTATGCCCTTAAAAAGTTTTTTGCATTAGGAGGGTTCCTTTACTCTTCAGACTTTGATTTAACTTCCCGATCTACGGGGGGGACAAGACGCCCTGGTCAGCTAAGTACTCCAGCTGATCCTAGCTTTATGTGGAATCAATTCATGACCAAGGGTCTCAATCAGTTTCATGATAGTCTCAATTTCGAGGATAAGTGCGCAGTTGATGATGCTGGGTTTTTAACTACCTTGATTCGTGGGTTCGCATCAACTATTCCTGTAAGATTAGATAATTTAAGTGGAACATTGAGTGTTTTGGGTCGCCAGAGTTGGTTGAGAGCAGGAACACGGTATAATAGTCGAGGAATGGATGATGATGGTAATGTTGCCAATTTTGTCGAGTCCGAAACCGTGTTGTGGTTGAAAAATGGTGTGCAATTTGGGTTTGTTCAGTTGAGAGGTAGTGTTCCTCTATTTTGGGAGCAAGATCCCCAATTACTAACTGCCAAGATATCATTAACTCGATCTTCTGAAGCCACTGAACCGGCATTCCGACGTCATTTTGACAGTTTGGTAGATCGATTTGGTGCTGTTCATATTGTGGACTTGTTGGCTAGTACTTCAGGTAGCCGAGGTAATATTGGCAGCAAATCCAAGAATTTGGAGTCTAGCTCTGCCAGTGTTCGAAGCGTAGGTAGCGGTTCATCCTTGAATAATGGTGTTGGTGCTGCCAGCGAGGCTGATGTTAGCATGCGGTACCAGGGATTAGTTGAGCGAATGCCTAACTTACGATATACTCATTTTGATTTTCATAAGGAAGTTTCAGGGGTTGGGTACTCGGCTGCATCTAAGCTCATTGATAGAATACAGGACTCAATGCTGGAGTTTGGATTCTACAGCTATGATCCTAGTACTGGTAGTACTGAGATTGAACAAATTGGTGTATTCAGAGTGAATTGCTTAGACTGTTTGGATCGTACTAACTTAGTTCAGCAATTAATATCAAAGGATGCCCTAGATCTCTTTTTGGATTATCACAATATGTATGGCACTGAAGAACTATGGAATGCTCACGCTACTCTGTGGGCCGACCATGGTGACCAATTGAGTCAAAATTACACAGGTACGGGTGCTCTGAAGAGTAGCTTTACTAGATCGGGACGAATGAATATTGCCGGTGCATTAAGTGATGTTACAAAGAGTGTCAGCCGTTTGTATATCAATAATTTTGTGGACAAAAATCGACAGAGTGCTATTGAAGAACTTCTGGGACGTGCAGAAGGACAAGTTCCTGTTAATATTTTTGACCCGATTAATGACCATATTAGAGAAAAGATGAAGAGTCGAGCTAAGGAATACCAAAGTGAATCCCTTATCTCAGTTTTTGCAGGAACCTTCAATTTGAACGGTAAACGACTTGATGGTAAGCCCGATATCCTAAAATCCTGGCTTTTCCCTAAGGAAGTTGCTGATGCGCAACAGTATCCGGATCTTTATGTGATTGGTTTCCAGGAGTTGGTGGAATTGACGGCAAGTCAAGTTTTGAACGTTGATCCCACGCGAAAAACATACTGGGAAGAGGTAGTTGGTCAATGCTTGAATTCAAGCGGCCAACATTATGTGCTTTTGCGATCAGGTCAATTGGTTGGTACCGCGATTATGCTATTCGTAAAGCGGTCTCATATGCAAAGTGTTACTGACGTTGAAGGTGCCACTAAAAAGACTGCTCTTAGCGGTATTGCTGGTAACAAGGGTGGAGTAGCTGTAGGTTTCAAGTATGCCAATACTCGATTCATGTGTATTAACTCGCATCTTGCTGCCGGTATGAATAACATTGAAGATAGACATAATGATTACAAACTTCTCGCCAATGGGCTTCGACTGAGTGGCAACCGCCGAATGAAGGACGCTGATGTAGTACTGTGGATGGGAGACTTGAACTACCGAGTGGATATGCCCAATGATGTGGTGAGAAGAATGATTGATAATCGCCGTGATGATACCATTAAGAGAATGTTAGAGCATGACCAACTCACGAAACAGATGGAGCGTGGTGAAACATTCCCTTACTTCAACGAGCGAAAAATTACATTTTTACCTACTTACAAGTTTGATCCTGGCACTTCTTCCTATGATAGCTCTGATAAGCAGCGTGTACCATCTTGGACTGATCGTATCCTTGTAAAAGGTCAGAGGATTAAGCAATGGGCCTATAATTCGGCGCCGCGTATCCGCTTTTCCGATCATAGACCAGTGTTCGCGCTATATGATGTTACAGTTGCAGTTGTGGATAAAGCCAGAGCAGATCAAATCTACAGTCAATTGTATGATGAGCGTCGTGATTATTTGAATTCAAGCAACAATGATTCGGAAAAGGGTGTATCTAGCTTGAGATCCTCAGGGCTTCCGCATCCGTCAACAGATACACAGAAGTGGTGGGCCGGTCCAGGAATGCAGACTAAAATTGTACCCAAGCCGCCACAACCAGACATGCTTCTGAATCCGAATAAGGTTAATCCATTCAATTCCAATGAACCTGACTTTGTTAATAGACCCGTGCCATCATCTAGACGGTCACCATCTCCTCTTCTTACCCCACGTCGCAGTGGTTCGTCGAATTCTTCACTGGGGTCATCCCATAGCATAGCCCCAGTTGTCCCTGCAGTACCATCCCCGCGGGGTTCCGCATCCAGAAAACCAGTTACAAGCTCTCCAGGTGGACCCAGTCTCATGGATACCCCGATTTCATCACAGCCAGGAAGTGCGGCAGCTAGCATCAAAAGCCAGCGTAGTTACGATTCATCTAGCTTGATGGATAAAAACGATGGCTCGAACCTATCATTCAAGTCACTTATATAATTGACTATAAAATATATATCTGGGTTCCTAAAACAATCCTGAAAACAATCTTATACTATATTCACATAATTTCGCGATAGGAGAGCATATTGAAGAGCAAACACGTAGTTGTATATTGTTTATATTATTTCAGTATATTACTATAAGTTACTAATATTATATCTTCGACAATGGTCTCTACTTTCTTGTCTTTCCACATGCATCTTAATATCGGCCGAACTCGCCTTGCCCGAGCCCCCTCTCGATCGCCTAAATACCGAGAAAAGCCCGAGAAGTCGTTCTAACCCTACTGTTCCTTACCCTGTTGGACAGCTGTCGTCGACGTCATTATCATCATCATCTATTATATATTCCAATAAAGTGGACTTTGTTGTATTCTATTTATGTTTCTCTGTCGTTCCTCTGTGTTTAATATTGGTTCTTTTTGATTAACATCCCTGTCCTGCTCGGTAAATGTATTGGGGTTCGGGTTCCCCCATACATCCTGCACTCTGAAAGGCTGATATTATTCACACCCCGCCTTTTTAGGCTTCCTCACCCCAGGATGGCTCATTCAGTCATATTAGTGAGTATATATATTAGTAGGAAACGGGGCCCTGAGGATCAAAAATCGATCAAACTTTGATCTGTCAAAAATAACTTTCTACAAGATATTGTAAGATTAACACAAATCAAATTAGAAAGTAAAATCAATACATTTTGATACTAACGCAACAGACCAAAAGAAGAAAAAAAAAATACAGTTAAGAAAATAGTCCATTGCTGGATCTAACATAAATAAGAAACGAATAAATATGAGTTCTAAAAAGAAGTCTGGGAATCCTTTGATTGATTTTACTGCCGGTGGAATCGCCGGATGCTGTGAGGCACTCTCCTGTCACCCTCTTGATACTATTAAAGTAAGAATGCAACTTCAAGGCAAGCAGATTGCTGCTGCCAAACAAAACATTGAAAGTGCCGTTAAATTGGCCGCATCAGAGGCTCAGGCTGCTGGTTCCACTAAAGATGCTGTGCAATTGGCGGTATCTAAAGCCCGGGAAATTGCCGTGGCGAAGTATCCTACAACTCGTCGTGGGTTCGGTGCTACGGGTGCTTATGTTTTTAGAAAAGATGGTATTCCTGGTCTCTATCGTGGCCTTGGTGCGGTTCTTGCTGGTATCACCCCGAAAATGGCCATTCGATTCTGGTCCTTTGAAGAGCTAAAACGTGTAATGACTTCTGCTGACGGTAAATTGAGCACATTTGGTATTTTTATGGCTGGTATTGGTGCTGGTGTTGTTGAAGCTGTAGCAGTTGTTAATCCTACTGAAGTCGTAAAGATCCGTCTTCAGACCCAATCTCATTCCATGGCTGATGCCACTATGCCCCGTGCTAAGTATAATAACGCCTTGCATGCTCTTGTTACGATTATTCGTGAAGAAGGTATTGGTGCCATTTACCGTGGTGTTGGTTTAACTGCTGCTCGTCAAGCAACTAATCAGGGTACTAATTTTACAGTTTATACTCTGTTAAGAGGCAAGCTGAATGAATTGCAGCCCCAGTATGGTGGAGATCTTCCTGCATGGCAGACATCTTTGGCGGGATTGACGAGTGGAGCTTTAGGCCCGTTTACCAATGCTCCGTTGGATGTAATCAAGACCCGTGTGCAGCGTGAGGGTAGACGCCAGGGTGAGTCAGGGATTAAACAGGGACTCCGCATTGCTCGTGATCTGGTAAAGCATGAGGGTGCATTGTCATTGTGGCGTGGAATCACCCCGCGTGTTATGCGTGTTGCTCCAGGACAGGCTGTAACATTCGCTGTTTATGAGCGTGCCAAGAGTGTGTTAGAATCCCAGTTCAAGACGAAGCCAGTGAAGCTCGAGTAATGTACCTACGTAACGATAATTTTTATGATCCACCTTAATATATTTTCTTTGTATTGTTCATAAATACGTGAACCTAGTGAGTATATGTGTGTTTCCACGATTCAAGATGATTATAACTACTGTTTTGTTGTTTGTTCGTGTAAATCTTTGTTTTATATGCAATTATGTGTATTCTACTTTATATCTTATTCTCATCCCAGTTTTTGTCCCTTTCCTAGTCCACTTTGGTATTGTACAACCCAAATAGGTACCATAACCAATGGGATAAATATATCAATCCATTTCAATAAAAAGAAAACAACGAAAACAACGACGAGTGCACAAAGTATTTATTATAATACAAAAAACTATAAATAAATCACCGAAAATAAGTTTTCCCATTATTCAGAATAACCCACATCCGTTACTAATACTAACTGTCATCATTATTACTATGCAGCCCGAGTATGATATAGTCGAGCTTGCGATCAAATTCGTTAAAGAATTCCAAAATCCTGACGGACCCTCGAAAGAGATCATCGAAGCAGAAGAATTTAATCCACTTAAAGCCGAATCAGAACATGCAGCCTTAGTTATGCACGCTGCTATGACACTGGAACTCGAACAGCCTCAACTCGACCAAATAGTCAGCGCACTTAAAATAGATCCGATGTTCGCCACGTCGTTCATGCCCATTCAAATACTAAAGGATGCTAGCTCCATACCCGTCTACCGAAAACAATATCAAAGAGTTATGGCAGAACAAACCAGGTGCCTAACGTATGACCTATTTAGCGAATGCCCTGAGGGATACGCTCGAGTCATTTACTATATGTGGCTATACCGTAACGATATCGGTGGGGCATGGGAGCACATACTGGGAGTGATTGGTCAGTATAATCTAGAGCCATTCAAGGCATTAGGAATACTACTATGCGCCAATCGAAGGTACGCTCGTGAAGTTGCGAGTTGGTTATCGAGATCTCCATGGAACAAGCATGAAGATCTACTCCACATAATAAAGATGATACCGCTTACCCAAAGCAGCCGTCTTCTGGGGTTTCTTGTTGCGTATAATGTTATATCATTAGAGGATGCATGGGGACTATTTGGTGAGAATGCGACCAATAAATTCGCAAGATACCAGGAATTGTGGAAGGAAAAACACGAGGGCCCTCAAAAGAAGGTGAACGCTTTGGCAATGGCGATGCCTCTTATCGATGACGATGATGATGAAAGTGATGATGCAAATGGACATATTACAGCAATGGAAGAGGATGCAGACAACCACCACAAAGTCGGCGAAGAAGAAGTAGAAGAAGGAGAAGTAGATGACGACAGAGAAGAAGAAGGAAGAGGAAGTGAAGAAGACGAAGAAAAGAAAGTTATCGCTGATGAAGACGTAGACATGGAAAGCGAAGTCGAAGATAAGATTGATCCCAATGACATGGAAATAGTAAACTATGCAAGGACACTAGTAGGATGTATTTTCCTTGGCATTAGTGAGCGTAAGAATGACAAGGTTGAAACCGCTCTGATTGACCTCATACATGCCTATACACTCGTGTTTGCTGATTCACAAGATGTTCAATACGGACTATCAAAATTAATCTGCTCAAAAATAGACAAGAGTGTTACCACATTGGATTATATCGATTACCTGTTTGACCCGATTAGCTCTGGAATAACCGAAGCAGCTCGAACCAAGATTTGTGCTGTAATAGCCACACAAGAAGACGAGAACGTCAAGTTTGAGATGTTTAGAAAGTATATTCTACCATCACTGGACATATGCCAAACTCAACAGCATCCGGCAACTCTGAATCTGCTCTTCCAGTTCAGCAGGCACCAACGCTATATACTGTACACGGACCTAGCTACGAGAATTGCCCAAGAAAACCCACTAGTTAAGGCTCGATACACAGCAGCAGAGACTGCCACAAAAGATATACTAAAGAGGCTCACCAAAAATGATGCGGAGAAGGTTATCGTACCCCAATTACTCAAAGTATTTGCTGATTGCGCATGGCCAAGTCTAAATGTCTTCATCCAACAAGTGGAAAGTTATAACATCGGCAAACTGGTGGCCAATGCAACTTCGAGAAGACATGGACCTGGAAATGACCTAGCACCCCTAGCTATGGACATGCTTCCCTTGGTACTCATGCAGCAATTTACACTAGGGAGACATGCCATGAAAGAAAACGGCCTTTTTGAGGTAAAGTGGCTCAAACTTCTAGCTCAATTCGCCGGTGATATTGCTGTGAGTCACGAGGATTTCGATTTTGTTGCCATTATTAAGATGTGTCTTCACCAAATTTCACGCGATGACTTTTCCCATATTTTTGTACTCGATCAACTCACTCGAAGTCTCTGTGGCATACCAACGCAAGCAAACCTTTCTGCTATTCAACTTCTTGCACTCAACACAGTATCTCCGGCGGTGGTTGTTGCACAGAAGGTCGTAAGCGAGCAGCGAAAACCTCAAACGGAACGGTATTTGAAGACCATGCAAGAACACAACGAAGACGGCAAAAATCTATTGTCATTAGCAATCAATGCTCTTAACTATGCGTATATCAAGGTTTCTTATGGTACGGATGCCAAGGTAATGTCAGCGAGACAGGATGCAATTACAAACCTGCTGTTACTTTTCCAAGCTCTTGGCGGGGTTGAAAATCCAGATGAATTATTTTTGGCTCCCAAATTTATTCCTCAATTCACTTCATCCGGAACAAAAGACGGAAGTTTCCAGAGCTTACGATTATGCGACGTTGCATTGGACCCTGAAATCTATACAGCCATCCAGGCCAAACTTGATGACAAGAGCAGCGAGCGGGCAATACTAGGTCACAAATTAAGATACAAGAGCACCACACAGAAGGTGACATCAAATAATGAGGACATCGATCTTAACAGTTTAATCAGTCGTATCACCCTATCGCCAACAGATGCATTATTCACCAGTAGGTTTATTCAAATGCGTGAAACGATTGATGATGCTGAGCGACTCTTTAATCGCGGTGTGATCTTGTCTATACTAAATACAGCCACACCGCTAGAGGCCGAGAGTTTTGGAATGTTCGTCACTGATTTCTGGACCTACGCTTACACCAATGACAACTGCAGCAATGAAAACATCCATAAATGGAATGAAGTATTTTGTTCTTCTATCCTGGAAGTAGCACGACCTGATGGATCATACATACAGTTGAGTAACGTGTTTTCCATTTTACAAAAGACGCTCGCTGTATTTCCTCTTTTTAAGGAACATGGAAATAAAATATCACGCCGTGTTTCACTGCTTACGACATTAGCAAAGGGTGATCTAGAGACCGCTGTGAAATCACTAAGTCCTCAGATATCCAAAAAGAGTGGCATTTGGTGCGTTGACAAGGTCTCCAATGAATTTAAGGAGTCGCTTAGGAATTCAAGAAAAACATTGATCGCAAGATTTGCTGCTAGTGTGGATCAAGCTGAACTATGAGCTATATGAATATTAATAAATAGTCTACTATTAAAACTAATTATCTAATTATTGTAATTTCTTTATGACAGTCAAGCTCATTAGAATCGTTCCCGCCTCTTTTTGGGCACCAGGGTCGAAGTTTAACCATATGTGTATGCTCCATCCACAGTGACAAAAGACACACACACAAACACAAAAGGCAAGTGACAGATCTCCGACTACTACATCCTCTCACTTTTGACCCTACATAAAAACCCTACTTTATAAAAAGCAGAAGCAACCCAACGTCATATTTAGGAACACGATTTGATCCGCCAATCTTTATTTTTCCATACACAGTTCAAAAACGAGCTCTTCAAAGGAAAAATAGTTATAATGGATAATTCAGCATTAAGAAATGTGTTCGGGTCCTCAGCTTCTTTAGCGGAATTAAGCGGGGATACTTTACCCTCACAGAGACCTAAATCAGGATATTCTAGATTTGGTCTACATGAACGTCCACCATCTCATCAGATGCACACCAGAACAAGAAGACCTAGTTCAGCTCCGCGGCCGCTGGGACTAACTCCCAAAAGATCTCTAACGATATGGCAAGCTGTGATTGTTCTCACAATTTTTGGAATATTTCAGGCATTTTTTATGCAATTACAGTTCCCATCAGTCCCAATTTTAGATATTGCATCTATTGAATACCGATATCTTTCAATTCTTGCTATCGTAGCTTCACTAATCGCGGGATTTATTGTGCCTGCAACTGATAAACCAGTTGCTCCATCGGCACCTGCATTACCGGCATCTCCATTACTAGGTCAACAGTCCCCGCAAAAGCCTTTAAAGAAGAGTACTGAGAGCTCCAAATCTATTGCATATAAATCTACCCCTGTTCATTGGACACATGCATTGGCCCGAGGCTACGGGGCCCTCTTAGGGTTCATTTATCTGTCAGGCAAGCTTCCCAAGGAAGCAATTCCCGCAAAATTCCTCATTTTACCTGGAGTATGGGTTGTAGGTGATGCTACTTGGAATGGACTCATTGTTGCCGCTTTTGTATCTGCTTTAGGGTCGCTATTAACATTCCAGCTTATCCCGAAAATCTTACCGGCCTCCGATATTGTATCTGAGACGTGGGGCGGTGATTTTTATACATGGATTAGCATTGCGACTGCATTTTTCGGTACATCTTTGATGGCAGGTAATGTTGGTCGCGGTATTCGAGGTAGATAAATAGAAGAAGAAGAAGAATAAAGTAGCATTAGAAGTTATGTATTATACTGAAGTCTTTTGATCGACAGGCGGAACCTCTGGTGTGCCTGATTTCTTCTTCCAGAATTGACGGCGTTCAGCACTGGTTAATTTTACACGACTATCATTGTCGTCCTCGTTCTCACTATCATGTGCTTGTGATGTAGAGGTAGTGCCCGTCTTATTTGACGGGGTTAAGTTTTCGGAGAAATTCCAGGGATCAAATTGAGCGACACCATTTCCAAATCGAATAGCTCTTTTGCGGCGTCTCTCCGCTTCTGTTTCATCAATGGGAGCTTTATCGGGAACAGTATCTTTTGGTTTATTAAATTTATTCACCGGTCTATCTTGATCTGATTTTCGCTTTCTATCTTGGCTGGTGGCAGCGGTAGATATACTGTTCTTTTGATCAGGTTTTCGTGTTGTTACATCAACAATCTCTACATTGTCATGGTCATTATTATTATTGGTGCTCGACGGCTCAGGTGAATCCAATGCCTGTTCTAAAGACACCTTAGACCTGGTTGGTTCTTTACCGTTGAATTTCAGTAAGGAAAGTAGGAAAGATGCTGAAGATCTTTTATTCTTGTTATACTGGGAACAGGCCACCTTTAGACTCTCAGCGGCATTTTGGAAGCTGCGTTTCACCGTCGGGTAGTTATAACTAGCTTTGCTTATATTATTGGTCTTACATTGAGGATCTTCCACAGCCAGACCAGCAGCTTGTGGAGTCATCATATCAGGATTAGATCGTTTCGTGATAGGATCAAAGGGAGCCGTACACCTTACAGCATGAAGTACATTATCGAATTGGTTTCCATAGTAATCAAAGAAATCAAGCAAGAACAACCCACAGTTCTTTAATGAATTATCGCTTTCGAATGCTTCATGATAGTGACCTCGTTTTAAGAACATTAAACGACTATACATCATACAAATCATTGCATAACCTCCTAGTCCACCATTAGCGACATCACTCAGGTTCCGAACTTTAAGAAACTGTCTCACAAGCATCCCCATAGGTTTGATAACTGGAATTTCTTTGATCCATTCCTTCACTAATGCAGCAGTTTGGATACCCCCTAGTTGGCTAAATGCGATATCAACATTTATCTTACTTCCCTGTTCCACGTACTTTATAATAGGCACACGGGCATGAGATATTACTTGTACTGAATCAGTTAATCGATTACTCTTTAATCTTGCCGCTAACCTGTGCATTTCTTGACGAATTTTTACTCTCAATTCATCACACAGAATTACAACATCAATATCGGCATCTGGAAGATACATTCCTGTAGCATGAGACCCAAATGCTGATACCTCCGCGGATCTCCATAATTGATTAACCACTCTTCGTAATCTTTTGATGCAGTTTGCTCTTCTGGTGACTTCTGATGGCTGAGGGCTCATGTAACAAAGATAATTGAGTAGTTCAGAACTTAGGTATGTACCACATGAATTTCGAGCAAAGGCAGTACAGTTCTCTTCATTTAACCAAGGTACCTCTGAAGAGTTACTTTCCAATTGAGCAAACCCGCGATTCAATTCAGAATCCGAATTCGAGTCTGAATCATCTAGTGCTATGAAGTCGTCAGATTTAGAGGGATCATGAATCGGAAGATCTTTACTTGGGAGGTCATCATTTGGAAGATCATCATTTGGAAGATCTGACTTATTTTCGATTTCAAATTGGAGAATACCTTTACCAACTACTAACCTCCTTGATTCCCCACTTGATTCTTCACGAAGTCCTGGAAAGTCCAGTGTGTCTCGAAGTTGTCGACGCTTTTCACGCTTGGTAACCTTTTTAGCCCGTTTTTTCTGGACCTGTTGTTGTTGATTTAGTCTTGAGTCTATCGCCTGCGATTTTCTCGACCTGAAGTCATCTGGTCCTCTTTCGGAAGGTCTTCTAGCTTTCTCTTCTCGATTTCTTATCGCCTTCTTCCCTCGACCCATTTCTCTGAATTCTTACTAACTGAAAAAATAGAAAATAGAAAATAAAAAATAAAAATGAAAACAAAATATAAAACAAAATCATGAATTTTGAAGCCAAACAGAAAATTTAACTAATTATGAAAATACTAAAATGCAATGGTCCTGAGATAAAAAAATAATGGTAGCTATGCAATAAATAAATAAATTCTAACAAGCACAATTGGATTGCTGAGTACGTGATAAATCTAAAGCTCTTTCTTCATCTCGTTTCTGTTCTAATAAATACTCTTCAATAGGCATTTTAGCGGCGATAGCACCAAAACAAGCATTAACGTTTTCTCCTGTTTTAGCAGATGTCTCAAAATAAATTAAATTCTCATCAGCAGCATAACTTTGTGCTGATTCTTTACTGATTGCTCTAGCACCACTAAGATCGCATTTATTGCCCACCAGAGCAATCACAATGGATTCATCATCTGATTGTAACCTCAATTCCCGTATCCATGAACGTGCTCTACCCAAGCTGGGCGGAGATGTCAGGTCAAATACTACTACAGCAGCATTAGCATTACGATAGTACATGGGTGCGAGAGATTTATACCTTTCCTGACCAGCAGTGTCCCAAATCTCAAATCTTACGGTAGCGTGTTGCTCAGGAACATTAACAGATTGAGCGAGAAACGCTGCTCCAATTGTAGACTCTCGATTCTCTTCGAAAGTTCCCTTCGCAAACTTGAGAACTAAACTTGACTTTCCGACGGCCGATTCGCCCAAAAGCACCAATTTAAACTGAGCAAAACGCTCTGATTCTGACATCACGTTTAGGATTTAATGAAATATTTGTTAAATGTGTGGCAATTGCACTTTTAGGTGTGTGAGCAAGTGGCTCAAGCCGTTTTGTCGAGTAAATTAAGATTTAGCTGTTGAGAGCTATTGATAAGAGACAGACAGAGTGCGATAGAGAGCAGCGATGATAGGAAGACAGTAAGTGGTAACTCTAAGTGACAGCTTTCTCCCAGCTCTCTGGTTTATTCTTCCTTACCAATACCACGTGATCACCCACACTCGCTCAAGAGGATCCTACGACGGCACCAATCTCCGATAGCCGGATGTACGGTATTGGTACTAGATACTGTTATGAGTCACGTCGGCCAATTTTGTTTTTGATTGGTGGAGATAGGTGAGCGTAAAACGGGGGGGGGGGCGATCAAAATATCATAGATCTATCTACTATCTCTTGTGACATTTATTCGGTGCATTCCATGACACAAAAAAACAACACAGCGGATCACTGGCTGCAAAATCTCTGATCTCTTAGAAAGTAATTTAGTAATTTAAAACCAATATTCTATTGAAAGTAAAGCTGAAGTAATTTATATCTTGATTTATTTTGATTTGACTAGGCAAATTTAATTTTATTATCGTACCGGTTTTTTTTTTCCGTGTCGCGGAATTTCATTAACTGTCACTAAGACTTCGAAGCACACAATCTGTATTTTACCCACTGAATGTTTGTGTTCATACATGCATAATATGCAGTAAACAAACGCGGAATGGTTACCTAATACACCCTAACCTGCATTCTCATCGTATCTTCAGTCAGTTTTAGGTGAGACATGTGATATAGTGGTCAGTGAAAAAACACCGAAGGATTTTGAGAAATACCAACAAAACCACAGTATTCCTTTTTTAGGTCTTGTAAGTTCATGAGAATATGATTTTCAGTGATTAAATCCCTTTAAATTCACTTCTATATCGCTCTCGTTGGGTTAGAAGTACATTCCGCTTTTGTTCGCGTTGGGTGCAGTACATGCATAAAAATGGGCTAGGGTGATCAAACAAGTCCAGATCAAATGATCTATGTAACCAAACGGCGCCCAACCCAAGAAAGTATATATATCCCACTTTTTTCCTGCAAAATTCTTTTCTTCCAACACAGTTCAACTTAATATATCTAATACAATGATCGCTGCTCTTGCTCTTGCCGGTTCCGTTGCTGCTTACGCTAACACCACTACTGTTGATGCCACCAAGTGGGTCACCATCCCCTGCTCTACTCCCACCACTTTGACCTACGGTTCTTCTACCTTCACTGTCACTGAGGCCACCACTCTCACTGTTGAGGACTGCAGCTGCACTGAGGCCCCCAAGGTTGCCGCCACCCCCACCGTCCCTGCTCTTGCTAACGGTGCCGTTGCTGGCAAGGTTGGTGCTGCCGCTGGTGTCGCCGCTGCCGTTGCTTACATGCTTTAAATTTGAAGCCTGTTTATAAGCTACCAAAACTGTCTTCCTTCGAGATACCCAAACACATAATTACTTGTAATTAATACTATCTATTTAATTAACGACTAAAACTCGACAATTTCTTCCTAAATTTCTGTAGATGCGGATCAGATTGAAATGTTAGATTTTTCAATGGGGTTTTTCCCGGTCTTTAACACGTCGTGACGGGAAATGGCTGTGCTGGGAGGTTACGCGTCAACCCTTACCTCTGACACGCGTGTAATAATTAATATAGTAATCTCCAAAGTCAATAATTTTCCACCACGACTCGAAGATGTCATTCAAGAGCGTTTCTTTTGCCAGTGGAAACTACAATTATGATTGGAACTTCAAAACATGGCCTCGAGCCGCTATAAATATTAATAAAAACCTTGAAAAGTTAAACGATGAAAGTATCTATAACAACATCAACGTTGCTGATCCTGACACACTTAATGTTCTTATACATGGCATTTACAACCGCTTCTTAAAGTTGAATGATGAAAATCTTGTTCCTTGTTACCGTTTTATTGTATCAGGACAATGTGAGAGCCAGCTTTATGGTTATTCAGTTCTAAATCAGATACTTAAATCTGTTGGATCGACAGATCTCGAGGACAATTCACCACAAATGGAACTGGAAATTTCCATTGATGAAGCTGAGACTTTAATTAATCGGGCTTTCATTGATTTTCTTGCCATCGTTAATTCCAAGAATGTATTAGACACCAGAATACTTCAACAATTGATGAGAACTGTTGAGGCTCTGTGGCAAAGAATTTCGCCGGATATTACTGTAAAAATCACTGAAAAAATGGTGAAAATTGCTGAACTCTGTATCAAGTTAATTAGATCAAAACCAAACTCAAAGATGTTGATGAGTCCAGCGATGCGGATCGCCAACATTGTCTTGGATCGCGGGTTAATGATTAAGGATTCCATATTGGATCTAATCGGGGCTCTCTCATGTAGCAATTTTCTATTTGCTTCTAGTTTCACCTGTGAGGCAATGCTAATATTATCTACTGCCCATAGAATTAGCCCAGATGAACTAAAGGTGACGCAAAACTCATGGGTGCCGCTGGCGGTACGTGCTTTAGGCTCTAACTCTGCATTTACAAGAAATTTGGCGTTTCAGTTAATTCAGTATCAAAGATCTATAGTAGACAAGAGTACTGTTTCATTGCTTGCTAGATCAATACTTGATCCTAAGGACTACGAAAAGCCAGGATCTGATCAGATTTGTAGAATGATTGTCCGAAAATTCGCTTCAATAGCAGCCAACCTGTTTGATGATGCAAAAATGATTGTGCAAAGTTGGGCTCTAATTCTTTACAGTGCTGCTCACCTTGAGGGAAAAAGATGGCCTATATTGGATTTGTGGTTAGATATTGTTCGTGTTGCCTTCACAAAATGGCCCAGAACGATCGATTTGTGCTGGAAGACGATATGCCAAGTCCAGAATATCAATGTGGGATTCATTGAAGCTCTCCAACCGCCAATTCTGGCTGCACAAGCGGTAGAGGATAATATTAAATTGATTGATATGATTAGTGAAGCCATGGAATTGGCGGGATCAATTTCGGAGGTTACAGCGTGGGACCAACTTGCGGGGCCCCTATATGAGTCGTTTAGCTCTACAAAACCTGAAATCATTATATCATCCTGGTCTTCCCTAATTAGTGCTGGTGCTGTTGTTACTAAAGGTGTTGAATTGGCTAAACATACCGAGGTTATCTCTCGTAGTTGCAAATCTGTTCTGGAACAACAGTCAAATATGTCAAATATCGATCATTATGCTGTGGTATGGAAGTACTGTGTCAACAAGTTTAGTAAACAAGCTTCCTCAATGATGGAGCTAGTTAAATTTCACTATGAAATTGTCACCCAACTAAGTAACAGAACTGAGCTGGCTATGGTATTTACCAATGAGTTAATGCAACTTCCATTGTCCACCATCACTGAGGTTCCTAAACATAGCTCGTTCTCGTATTTGACATTAATTCTTCTCCCCATCACATCTTTTATCAACAGAAACAAAGATTACATTAATCGTATTCTCGCTAGGTGCGAATCAGAGAGAAGCTTGGAATGTGTTCTTTCATCTCTAATTTCTTCTATTGATGCCGGATCGCAAGTACAGAGATCTCAGCGGTGTTTGAAATGGGAGCTCATTGCTAACATTATGATGGAACAGACAAGTACTCACCCCGAAAGCGATTTCTTGAGAAAGTTGTCGTTCAATATTCTCTCGTCGTTCTTGCCTTCGATGACTGACGCCACTACCCAGCAGTGGCAGCTCTGGATGACAATCTTCCAGAACAACCGCTCCTGTCAGATCAAGGTGTTGTCATTGCTTAAAAAGATTCCTCTATTGGGAGTGAAGACCATATTATCTTTACCTAAAAACTTGTACAAGGAAGAGAAGGCGCGAATCATTATGGGATCCATGAGCAATGAAGTGCTTGATGTTTTATCTGCCGAGAATCAGTTGGCGGATACTGACTTAATTGATGCCATTGCTCGTTCTCTTATTAGCCAGAAGTCCGTGGAACAGATCGGATGGGCACTAAAACTTGTAGGAATATCTCGAATTTTCGTGGTCGCCAAGGCGATTCTTTCCGTTATTGAGTCAAATGGAAATAACGAATTAATTAACCTCTGGAACTCTCAGGTATACCCTCACATTAAAACATGCCCTGCCTTCATTGTCAAAGCGCATGCAGCTACGCTTAATCGTAGATTTCCCAACCTTAAGTTAAGTTCGGAGATTATCATTGGATCAACACCTACCGCTAAAAGGTTGCTGACAACACCTCCTAGTTCTAATAAGAGACCCATCCGAGAGATTCTCACCGGAAGTATGCCAGCTACACTGTGTACACCACCGGGTAGTAGTGATTATATGGAACCTGGACTACATCAACCCAGCAGTGATGATTTATGCTCGTCCCCTCCTTCTAAAACAAATCTGGGACAGCAGATGTGGCGAAATCCTCAAGATCGTGCCCGAGCTTTAAAACGAATCATGATAGGTTTAGATATGGAAGAGGCAAGCCAAGGCATGAAGCAATCAGAGAAGCAGATGATCTACGATTTGTTGTTTAAGTCTTGTGTTCAACTTAAGACTCACCTTGCTGAAACAAATAGAGTCATTGAGAAGAAAGACATTCCAGCAATCAGGACTGAATTAGATGAAACAATAAAACAGCGAGAGATTTTCCAACTTCGTGAGAATACTATGATTGAGCAGGGGCGTCGAAGAGCTATTATTGACTATGATCAGTTGTTCTCCGACGAAGAAGACTCCGATTATAATGATGTATGATTGACTCTGCATGACATCAACCTATAAGTAGCATGAAACTGGTCCATGCTAATGTATTACTAGTAGCTGTATTTATATTTATTAATTAAGCACTTAATGAAGAAAAGTATATAATAAAAAGAGAGTCTATATGGTCATATATTATTGAGTTAAGTAACTATGCAAGGAGTGGAGGGGAAGATTGTGTTCAGCTTGTGCTTGATTTAATAATGGAATTACCAGGATGAATATTTCGTGGGTGCTGAATGCTCTGAGTGGGTTGAATAACTTCATTAGGATCCTCCGCAAGATATACATTGACGTCCATGATACCCCCATCTTGCTGCTCAGGAAGACATAAATTAGCCAAGCAAGCAACCAAACCTCCTACAGCATATGGTGTCTGAACAACAATAATAATAGCATCAATGAACCCACGCTTGCCACTATTGTTCCCCTTATAAGTGAAAACGCCCTGAAACCAAGTGGGTACCAATAAGGAACCAAATCCAAATACCAATGTGATGGTAAGGACAACACGATCGCGTCGAGACATGCTAGATTTGGAAATGATGGCCAATCCAGAAACAGCCACTGATGCAAACAAGAATGTAGTCATACCCCCGATAACAGAACTAGGCATTGCTGCAATAGTTGCGCTCCACTTACCGACACATCCAAAGATGATCAACCACAAGCAGCAAGCAAATCCTGCTTTAACTGACGCTACTTGGGTAAGACTGATGACACCATTGTTTTGAGCGAAACTACTCAAAGGTGTTAGCGTAGCTAAACAGCCAATAATAGATCCAATCCCCGAGGCCAGTACACCACCCTGAACTCGGCTCTCGAACTCCTCACCTTCAGTAGGCAAACGAGATACATCGGCACTAGCAGTGATATCGCCAATAGACTCTACTACACAAACGATATAAATCGCCAGTATTGGTAAGACAATTGGTCCATATAGTTTGAGAGGGAAAGTACGAACCCAATTAAACTCACCGCTGGGAGCTTGATCGATAGATTCATGTTGGAAGTAACCGCACGCACCAGCGATAATACTACCAACGAGCAAACCAATAACAACAGAGCATGATTTCATGATCGGGGCACCAAAACGGTCACATAGTACGATAGCAACAATGACACTGAATCCAATTCCAACCCACTGACCAGAACCCCAAGGGTGGGCATGTGAGGGCTTTTGAGTGTTGCACATCTTATCAGGATAGCATCCGCCTCCTCCACCCCAGTCTTGCATACCACTTTGTACCAATGAAGCACCCACAAGAAGTACGACAGGCCCAGTGACGAGAGGAGGAAACATTCTCTTGAGAGTCTTTGGGGGTACAAAGCTCATCAATACTTCAAGCAGGGCACAGAGAGCACCAGTAGCCAGAAAAGCACCGTAAGCTTCTCTGCATGGTAATTTAGTGCCATCATCAGCAGTGGGACAGAACCCACTTTGATACATAACCGGAACTGCCGATGTAAATACAGATACAGTAGCGAAACTCTCTCCCAGCACACTAATCATTCCTGTGCCGACGAAATACTTTGTGAACGGAATTCGGAACCGACATACCTGTAAAAGTGTCATAAATCCCGATCCAATAAGAGCTGCACTAACCAGATATTCTACATCTCGTTGTTCCAAATTAGCACTACCAGCAAAGATTAATGATGGAGTAATGAGACCACCCATCATAGCCAGAGCATGCTGGAGACCCAAAATAATCGTTAGCAAGAGAGGAAGAGGATCGTCTACAGCGAAAAATTGCGGCGGACGAGGCTTGAATCGAGTAAATGGAATACTGGGAGTAAACAACGCTTTATAATCTACGTTCTCCCCAACCAAACCATCATATGTAAGAAACTGTTTACGCATTGACTTTCCTGTTTCTATGAAGCCTCCAGTACAAAAGGACCAGACTTTTTGAAAAATGGTGCGATTATCTTCTCGATATGTTGAATAAGTCGCTACGGGATGAGGCATATTGCTCATCGACGTAGTTTTTGGTTCAAGCTCAGACATTTTTTATCTGATTCGAGTAAAGTGAAAATACTTATAAAAATATAAAGACGCTAGCTAATTAGCTAGACAGATCAATGTATTATATTTGTGGATGTTAAGGTAAGGTTTTTGCTGATATGGTATATGCGCCTCTCACAGAGATAAAGATCGATAGAGCTCTTCAAGCAGTGGAGAACGCCGTGGGGCTCTATGCCTTATGCGAGATTTACCCAACCCTAATAGTAGAAGAAATTTAACGATATCTATTGAGTCACTCACCATAATTCCCTGGATCTCTAGAAAAAGTTTACTAATAAAATAAATTACTTCTGAATACTCAATTATAAAAATGTATCCAGTTCAGCGATCCTGAATATCTTTATGATACTGCATTTTCAACTGCACCGAGGAGATCTTTTATCGGAATGGAGAATCAGGGTATTCTATCATATCTGAGCAGGAGATTATGTGAGTTAGCCTTAATGGGATCAGGTACTGCGGTTTTTAAAATGATGATGAATCGATAAGATATAGAAGAATGTTCTATTACGTCAATAATATATATATATCAACTATTTAAATTCGACATTCTAGTATTCAATGGTGTTGCATCTCTTATTCAAAACGAGTTCAATGTAGTCCATGTGATAAGCGATGAATTAAGGTGTGCTGTAAAATAAGGAACATCATCATACCCAGGAAATTATGAAATATGAGAAATTCAAGGTAGTTTTTCTAAGATCAGCTCAACAAGTATGAATTTTGAAAGCATTATAATGCTGTTATTTTATACTGTAAATGTATTTTATATTCAGTTATTTATTTGGATTTCTAGAAGAAGATCAGTAGAAGACAAGAAGGAGGTATTTGCAGATACTAAAAATTTCAGGATTTAGTCAATGGTATTTATTATTAGCAATTATTGGAAATAAAATGCTTGTTTTCTCAGTTCAATATGGCACACAACTCAACACGCACTCCCGGGTCGGTTTTTGCGAGTTTGGTGCCTCTGAACTGAATAACAATATCATGTTACTCCCCAAGGTGAGAAAATTCCCAGCATGCTCGCGGTTCTTTTTTCCTCTAACTAAACATATATTACTTAAATGAAATTCTTTTATTTATTTTAGTATTTTCAAAACGTAAGTGATCTTATGATGATGCACAATTATGCATAGTTCATCTGAACCTCATGAAGATGAATACATCATTTAGTCTTTCGCTCCTATCTGAACAAGACACTAACCTCTCTTTAGATTTCTTTCTTCCAGTAAATAAGAAGTATATAAAATAAATAATTTTCTATCGCGGTTTCACGTTCCATAGCTATTGTTATTTAATTTACAGCCGGAGCAAGAGCGTAAATTCTTACCGGGAATAACTCTTTGGGAAGACCCTTTTGAACGCTAGTAAGTAGCACTCGATATCCTGCCTTCGCAAACAGCTGTTTGAACTTATCGTGAGTCCTGGTGACACTAGAATCTTCTTCATCGAAGATATCCTCACCAGAAGTCGAATTATTTTCCTTAACTATGATGAGACCACCCTCTTGTAGATGCGACTTAGCCTCCATCAAGAAGCTCACCAATACGACATCAGGAACTTGTCCCAAACACCACTGACACCATATAGCCCAATAATTATATTCACTGGGAAACTGGAAATCTTGAAGACCGCAGAGGAAATAATTCTGGACCTTAACTGTATTCTCAATCTCTCGAGCCTTCTCGAGGAGAGGTTCAGCCGGCTCCAGCAGATCAACTGATGAACAAAGTTTTGATAGCACATCTCTGGACACTCGACCTACACCAGCACCGACATCCAAGATAATTTTTGGCTCTCCCTCTGCAGGACCGTTCGGGAAAGTTTTGGAACTGAGTGAACCCAGGCGCTTGACAAATGCCAAGGAGCCCACAACGTCAACCTTGGGCACAACAGTTTGATTGCCGAAACCTCCCAACACGCCGTCGTCGTCAGCCGATACTGAAGACCAGTAATTCACAGCATCGCTGTAGACAATCGATTTATCGGCCATGATATAGTGGTTGACAAAATACAATACCTAGCCCGCTAATGGTAAAATTCAAATAGAAAGCAACAAGGAAATAAATGTATATGTGAAATAAATGCATATGGGAAATAAATGCATATGGGAGATAAATGCATATGGGAATTAAATGTATATGTGAAAAAAATGTACATGTGAAAAAATGTATATGTGAAATAAATATATAAAAAGAAATAGAGAAAGCAAGCAGGAGCTATAAATCAAAGGAAATAAAAGCACAGAAATATATAATAAGAAAAAGAAGAAAATTATGAATACAAATAATACAATGAAAGCATTCACATAAATAATAAGAAAAAATATAAACTCAATGTAACTCGAAGTTCATTCTCTACTTCCTTGTTTTCTATCTAACGGTAAGACGTCAGTAGGTGACGCGTCGAGGCGGTCGCTTACGAAAGACATACCAACAACCCCAATATCCATAATCCATAATAATAAGCAGGGATATTCATTGTTTTGTTTCAAACATTCTTCATATAAACCTAATATAAGGTATGGACCAACTTGCCCACAAAGTAGGTTCTTCAGTGGAACAATATGTACGTTCAACGTTGGGGCTTGCCGCTAAGTTCCCGGGTTCAACATATATTGGACATTATATCATAAGATCTCATCAGAATGATCCTGCGCGTACCGTTTTTGAAATCTTATTGGCTATTTTCGCGTTGAGATATTTTTTCGCTTCGAAACAATCGTACTCTAAGCGAGATTATATCAAACTTAGTGAAACTGAGGTTGATGAACTTATTAATGAATGGCAACCTGAACCTCTGGTTAAACCACTTAATGACGATGAGAAACTTTTATTAAGTGAAATTCCCATCTTAGAATCGGCAGATGCTCATTTTGCCATGCTTACCAATGACCCTTCCCGTAAGCTTCTTAACTTGGCGTCGCCTGACGTTTACGGAAACAGTGTGAATCCAGAAATCAAGAAAGTAGCGATTGAAAAATTGCGTTACTATGGTGTTGGTTCCTGTGGTCCTGCTGGGTTCTACGGTAATGAGGATGTACATATTGAATGTGAGGACAAGATTGCATCCTTTTTAGGCACAGAAGGTGCTATTCTTTACTCTCAGGGAGTTTCAACTACTCCGAGTGTTATTCCCTGTTTCGCTAAGCGTGGAGATATCCTAGTTGTGGACGATGCCGTCAGTATGCCCATTCAACAAGGTCTTCTATTGAGTCGTGCTAAGGTACTTTACTTTGCTCATAACGACTTGAAGGATCTTGAGCAGCAACTAGCTAATGCTATTGCTCTCCATAGAGGTCGAGCAAGACTCCCGCGACGATTCATTGTCACTGAGGGTCTCTTTGAGTATACCGGTAATTCACCCAACCTTAAGCGCATTGTTGAACTCAAAAAGAAGTACAAGTTCCGACTCATTCTAGACGAGTCGTGGTCATTAGGTGTACTTGGTGAGAATGGCCGCGGCCTTTGTGAGGAGCAGGGTGTAGACCGTTCTGATGTGGATGTCACGGTCGGCTCCTTGGCCACTGCATTCGGCTGCTACGGTGGTTTTTGTGCCGGAAGTAAAGCCATTGTTGAACACCAGCGTATTGTATCGCTTGCTTATACATTCAGTGCTACTGAGCCGCCATTCTTGGCAGGCTGTACATCACTGGTTATGGATAAAATGCGGGCTGGTGAATACAACACTCGTATTGCATCTCTGAAGGAAAAGACTAAAGTTTTTACAACTGCTTTGACTAAGAGCCGAGAAATTGATTTAATCAGTAGAGTGGATAGCCCGATGGTAATCTTCCGCGTGAATGCAGGTAGCGTCGAGGATGATGATGATCAAGCCGTCAGCAGATTGCTTCATAGCGTGGTTTTAGCTAGCCGCCGGAATGGATTATTAGTATCTAGATTGGGCCAAATTCCTGATTTTGAGGAGTTCGGATCAGTTAATGCTATCAAGGTATTCCTACCGGAGGCTTTGAAGGTATCGGAGGTGAAGAAGACCGCTGACACACTTATCAATAGCGTCAAACAAGGTATCAAGCAAATTAGTTAAGTACATAAATGATTTTAGAAATTGAAAGTGATTAAGTTTTTCAAAAGAGAAGGAAAAATATTTTATGAAAAATCATCTAAAAAGTCATGAAATGTCTCTCCATTTCACGTTTGTGGCATGAGGTTAGGGCAAATCAACACCCAAGTGAAATATTGTCTAACATACCAATAATTAAATAAAAATATTTACTTCTACAAAAGGTGAGCACGGTTATTCTATAATATAATATGAAGTTGTGGGGATGGTGGAAACGTGATTCAAATGAGAATGCTTCTGGTAAAGATGAGGCAATAACCCTCGATGATTTACCTCCTAAATTCGAGGATAATGTTCAACTAGCAGCAGAAGCTCAGAAGTTACCCAAAGTAAGTCTCTCTAAAGTTCTAAAATCTCTTTCTATTGAAGACTTCCAGAACTTACCCCAAATTCCATGTTTCCGAAACGCAATGCTTTCAGGATTAGGAATGGGAGGTGTTGCCGGTTCAATTATGTTCGTTACAAGAAAACCAATTCCGAAGGTTGCAAATTGGATGTTCTTAGGCTTTGTGGTGGGTTCGATTATAAGTTGGGAGCAATGCCGGTTTAGGATGGCTCGAGGAAAGCGTAATGTCCGGCAAGCGAAGGAAATCTGGAATCGAAAGGACTCGAAGGAAAACGGGAGCGGTGATGATAAGTAATTATGTATTTATGAATTAATGAAATTTTCTTTCTGGATTGAAATTTTCTTGGCTATTTTCAATGCTGGGTCTATGTTTTCAGGGTTGGTTATATGCAGAAGATGATGCATGGGTAAAAACAAAACCACCACCAACATAACAAACATCATCTAGAAAATAAAGATACAAAAATGGAGCTTATCAATCGCATCAAAACGAATGTATCTAAATGTGTAGAAAAGAAGAAGAAAATTATTTATAGTTGGGTACGTGCGCATCCTACTTTAAGTATAATGTGCGTAGTTTATGCGGCCATAATGGGTCCCGTAATTATCACGGCCTCATTTACCTTCTTTGCGCTGGGACTTAGCATTGTAATTTGTTCTGCATTTTTAACCGCTTTGCTTTCGCCGACTTTTATTATCGCGCTGCAAGTTGCTCTACTTGTAGGTACTTTCCTGCTGATTATTTACTGGGTTGCCAAATATGTCTTTGGCGCTGCCTGGTCTGTATATCAATCACGGAACAATATCACTGAAGTCGAGCCAATTGATACAAAAGCTACTGTTGATGAGACAGTTGCCGAGCCAATTGCCGAGTCAAATGAGTCCATTGTTAACTAAGATTATACATACATATATATACATACGCATACGAGAGAGAACTAGTTAGTATCTTCAAGCTGTTTATCAGTCCAGAGAGGGGTAGGATTTTCAGTCAACTTACCCTCAGCTTGCCAATCAGAAAGGCGCTTTAAGTTAAGCTCGGTGAAGACCTGATCCATGGCGTTGACCAGATCATCGCAGAGCTCCTTATCATGTCCAGGCGTGGGGGTGCAGCGCAAACGCTCCTGACCCTTAGAAACGGTGGGAAAATTGATGGCTTGCACGTAGATATTATACTTGGATAATAACAAATCACTAGCCTGCTTGGCAAGACCTGCATCACCAATAAATACCGGACAAATGTGAGACGGATTAGGTACCACCGGAATACCACGTTTAGCCATTTCCGACTTAACGTAGCGAACAGCCTTCTGTTGAAGATTTCTTAACTTATTGCTTTCCATAGTGACACGAACTGCTGCATCAGCACCAGCCATAACACTAGGTGGTAACGTGGTAGTGAAAATAAATCCTGGAGCGTAAGAACGAACCCAGTCAATAAAATTAGAAGATCCGGCAACATAGCCACCAACAGAACCGTAGGATTTACCCAAAGTTCCACTGATAATGTCCACACGATCCATCACCAATCTTCTACCGTTAGAGGGACGCTTCTTGAAATTCTCAGGTTGGCTGTGCCAGTCGTAATCTAAATGTTCAGAAACACCAGCACCATGAGGACCATACATACCCACAGCATGCACTTCATCCAAGAAAGTAAGAGCGCCATACTTCTCAGCCAAGTCACAGATGGCCTCAATGGGAGCAATTGAGCCACTCATTGAGTAAACGCTTTCAAAGGCAATCACCTTAGGCTGGTCTTTAGGATATTTAGCCAATCTTGCTTCCAAATCCACCAAATCATTGTGTTTGAATACTTCCTTGTGTGCACGAGAGTTTCGTATTCCCTGAATCATGGAAGCATGGTTCATTTCGTCACTGAAATAAACTAAATTGGGAAACTTACGACCCAACAATGTCAATACTGCATCGTTTGCAACAAAGCAAGAACTGAAAACCAAAGCGCCATCCTTCTGGTGCAGATCAGCAATCGTTGATTCCAACTGAACAGCATGACGGTTGTGCCCCGCAATATTACGAGTCCCACCAGCTCCATGGCCATAGGCATCCAAAGTACGGTGTGCAGCCCTCAGAACTTCAGGATGACTACCCATTCCAAGATAATCATTGGCACACCAAACCGTTACTTTGTTGGATTCTTGTGCTAGATGAGCACGGGGAAATTCAGAAGCAAGACGGTTCACGTTATTGAAATAACGATAACTGCGATCCTGGCGCTTCTTGTCAAGTTCTTCAGCATAAACTTTCTCATAATTTCCAAGCTCCGCCTTGTTTTCAACCATATTAGGCTGGGGGTGAGTCTCCTCACCTGACGATAAAGAGTTCTCAAACATAGGCTTTGGAGGTTCAGGAACCGCTGAGGCAGTACAATTAACCGACTGCTGAGTTTGATAATCCATATTTTGATGCATTACCGGGCATCCTGCAAAAGTACTTTGCAACTTATTAGTGGCAACCAGGTGTCGGATAGTATTAGCCGAGGCTGAGGCCATGAAAGGACACGTACGCTTGGAAAGTAATAAAAGCTTATCCATATTGACCTAAATAATGTGTTAAAATTTATGAATTTTAATAAGATCCAATCCGATTTACTTTATAAGTAATAATAAAAACTAAATGTTTATTTATTGGGGGCCTCGACTGTAGGGCGGAGAGGGGACATTATACCGGCAGAAGTTTTCTGCATGTGTCATTCTCGTATGCATGTGGTTAGAATACAAGCGTTTGTTCCAAGATCTGCCCCGCCCCGTGAATTCTAGACCTCCAATATAGACACGCAGTGTTAAATAGAATAGCAATAGCAATATTATAATAATCATAAAAGCAATAATTTTTTATTAAATTTCAGTCTATCAAAGCTCTAATTCTTCCTTTAACTTTTCATCTTCGATCTTTTCGGAAGTGTACATGCTATAAAACAGTCCTTTCCTTTCTAGTAGTCGAGCCGGAGTATCGAATTCCTTAATTTCTCCTTGATCGAGAACAATAATACGATCAGAGTCCATGACAGTATTAAGACGATGTGCGATAGAGATTATTGTCCGATCAGACATGTCTCTTCGAATAGTCTGCTGGATGATTTTGTCGGTCTCATGATCGACAGATGCTGTTGCCTCATCCAAAACCAGAACTTTCGACTTGTGTAGTAGAGCGCGACCAAGACATAACAACTGACACTGTCCACGACTCAATTTTCCACCTGAATCAGCCAACACAGTGTCAAGTCCATCGAGGCCCTGGAATAATTCCTTGAGATGACATGACTCCAGAGCGTTCCAAATCTCTTCATCCGAGTAAGTGCCAAAAGGATCTAAGTTCTCGCGTACCGGGGCATCGAATATCTGGGCATCTTGGGGGACAATAGAGAGCTTCGATCGGAGTTGTTGTAAGCCAAGGATGGAGGTGTCCACATGGTCCATTTCAATATGTCCGCTACTGGCTTCCAGCAGTCGGAATATAGCTAGAGTCAGGGTAGATTTACCACTACCAGTTCGGCCAACAACACCAATTTTCTCGCCATTTCCAACATTCATCATAATGTTCTTCAAGACAAGGGGCCCATCAGGACTGTACTTAGCACTCAGTCCCTTGAATTCAAGGGTGCCTTCATTGGGCCAACTTTCTGGTTGCTTGGTAGCCTCGATAAATTCGGGCGCTTCCTGTTCAAACTCAGTGTATTCAAGTGCACGTTGTAGAGATACAGCTCTAGTCTCAAGATCAGCATAGCTCATCAGTGCCCTACCAATTTGGACTCCTGCACGGTCGGCAAAGTTTAGTACAACACCAGCATAGCTTACCGATACCCATCCAAGGCCAATAAGTTGGGAAGTGCCTAAGGCAGACAGGAACACAAAGATACTAGAAATCATGCTGGTTCGGAAACTCAACCAACAGCTGATACATGTTTTAGTGAAGGAGGCCGTTGTCCAATAATTAACACGATCGTCGAAAATACCGAGATACATTTCCGTTCTACCAAATACTTTGACAATACTCTCGCCGCGAAGTGTATCCTCTATATGTGAGAGAATAGGGGAGTTAGATGCTGAGTAAATTCTCATTACCTTACGCTGTGTGGGAACATAAAGTTTACGGGCGTTGTTCAAGAAGAAATAGAGCGGTACAATTGTAACAATCACATGTGGTGAGCCAATTATCATCGAGAAAATTGCAAAAGCAACAGAGGCCGATGCATATACGACGCCTTCTATTGACGTAGCAAACCTCCGATCGAGAACACTTAAGTCACCAGTGAAGCGATTAATCATTTGTCCCAATGGGACTTTGTCCAGAAGTGTCATTGGAGCTCGTAAAACTGCCCATAACATACGATCGTGAATGAGAATAGCATTTTTAATGCCAATTTTTATTTCAGAAAGACTCATAGAGATAGCTATCAACAAACCACTAATGATCGTTACCGCAATATATCCGGTCATCATCCAACGTGCATCGTATAGATTGGTAAATCCATTTGACGAAAGTCGCCCCAAATAGACAAATGAGTAAAATCGGAAAAAGTTAATTAGAAACACAACGAACAAAACGATCCAAGGGATATAGACACTATTCATAAAGAGATAAGTCTTGTAGGTACTAAAGCTAGCCGTGAACTTTTCAACCTCCTCATCCTTATCCTCCGAATGGATGTCATATTCAATAATTTCTGTTGGCTTTTCAGATATCATGACAGGAAAGTTGGCAGGATCTGAAGATTGCAACTTTATTACGACCTCCTTTCGACTCTCAGGTTTCTTGTATGCGTGAGCAAGTGCAGCGGCATTGCCAAATTCCTGAATTATCTTATAGACGACAGTTTCTTCCTTCTTATCAATAACCTCTTCGAAGGTTAAACTCTCAGCAACTGTTTTACCTGACAGTGCAATGATCCTAGATGAATGCGACAGTACGTTGATATTATTCGTTGCTAAAATGACAGTTCTATTAGCCAAAATGCCTCTTTCAGAAAATACTTGATTTATAAGAGCAGCTGCAACGTGCTCATCGACGGCACTTAGAACATCATCAAATATAAGTACATCAGCTCGTGAGTAGACAGCTCTAGCCATGGCAACACGGGCCTTCTGACCACCACTAAGGGATACTCCGCGTTCTCCAGCTTTCGTCATATCACCATCTTGCAAAGCTTCCAAGTCTTTAGAGAGCTCGCAAGCAGTTATAACCTTGTCGTACCATTCCTTATCGAGTGCCTCTCCAAATAGGATGTTTTCGCGTAAGGTACCATTGAGAAGCCAAGGCTCCTGGGAACAGTAACCCATTGACCCCTTGACAGTTACATTACCACTCAAAATGCTCAGATCCCCACAAAGAGTCTTTATCAGGGCAGATTTACCACTTCCGACACGACCAATAACGCATACCAAATCACCTCGAGTAGCTGTCATTGATACATCTTTCAGCGCCATTTTGTCCTCGCTTTGCTCTCCATTCCAACTAATGGATGCACGGTCAATCTTTACAGCAGCTTCCTCGAAACCCTGGACGCCTTCAGCAATACGATCATAGTTCGAGCTATCGTCTGATTCTTCTTTCAGAAGCTCATTGATACGGTCCTGAGAAACCAAGGATTGAGAGGCTTGAACATACGCCATGGGAAACGCAATTCCGATTAGAGATACTGTAGTTAATAAATTGAGAACCGGAAACACAATTTCAGGAGTCAATGCACCCTTTCTTAACCAGAGATAACAAAGGAAGATAGATACGCCAACAAAATCGCCAGTAAAGTTATAACTGAGAGAAAAAATAACGAACGCTTTAGCAAACATCTTCGTAATTCTCATCTCATGATTGACACGCATTTCCTTAATACGATTGAAATAAGGAACTTCCCAAGCATTTAGCTTCAAAGTCTTGATACTACGCAGACAGTTTGATGTCAATCTAATACGAAGGTCTTTATATTTCATTAGTTCAGGCTGGCATGCACTAATCTTCTGAGAAAACTTGCTCTGAAAGGGAATAACGACTAAATAGACACCAAGGGATGCAAACATACTCACACCTAATAGTTGCCAAAACTGAATCAAACATAGAACGAATGCAAGAGGATAACTTACCAACTCAGGAATGACCTCAGCGAGTTGGAAAATCTGTTGACTATCCACGCTGAGCAAACTCATAATCTTGGAGCTAGTGAATTTTTCCTTAGCTGCCGGACTCAGACCCAATGACTTTTTGTAGATAGTAGTCATCAACCCAGATCTGGCCAAGGAATTACAGTATCCTATTTTAATACTCAGAATGACTAAAACACAGTTCGAAACTATCGGGGTGATACCAAATAAAATGGCACAATAGTAAGATTTATAAAGCGGGCTCTCGCCTCTTGTATATTCCATCAATGATCGCAAGAATAAAACCATAATCTGGGGAGTAAAAAGATGCAAGCACCAATTACACAGAGAAAGACAGATTGCGAGACCCATATCCCAAGCTAACAGTGACTTAAGCGCCCACAATACTCGATATTTAGATTTCTTGTTATATGAGTCGAGGTATTCCTGAAACTGATTACGATTAGCGTATGCGTCAAGAGCAGCTGGTGCTCTAGGTAGATCGGTATGTCCAATCTGCTCAACTTTGCTCTTCATTAGCAAATCATTAGTAAATTGGAGCCCAATCTTCGAGTAGACTGAGGACTTTTCATACTCACGACCACTATCTTCAGTGGTATTATATAGTTCCATTACAAAAACGGCCAATGACAATGCTAATGCTAATACTAGCATCCAGGAGGAAGAGAATCCATGTCGTTTTGTTGCATCAACAGCCAAGCCAAGATATCCAAGAACCATGAATGGCCAGTAGATCAGCAGTTCTGGGGAACTGACATAAACCCGACCATCCTGAATATACTGCAGAGTAGAAATAGTGAAGGCTGTCCAGATTGTTATCCAATTAGCCCCAGAGAATGGGGTACTGGATTCTAAGGCAAAGCCAATCCAAAGCGAAGGGCAGATCAGCGAGACCATAAAAGAAAATTGGGCCAATGCCCTTTTTCTACCTCTTTCATGATGAATAAGTTCATTAATACGGTACAAAGTAGGCGGTAGAATTGAGATCGACAGAGCAAGAAGACAGATACTGAGAAAGCACGGAGATAAAAACCTTACATCATCATCGAATATAGGAATATGTTTTAGTTTCCCACATTGCGAATCACCGAAAAAAAAAGATCTCCAAGCGGACGTAACTGGGTGAGAGCTAACTTCGAGATTTGATCCATGCACGCTAGTACTATTTATGTACCCTAGCAGGAGCTCAGGTTCAACATTAAAGATAGACCTTAATGTTTCCATTTAATATCGCAATCCAGATACTAGAATCGTTGCTAAATAAAGAAAGAAAGATACTTTGGTTTTGCCCTGTAGGATTGATTGGATCAATATCTTTGACCTAACCCCTATCTAAATCGACAGTTATGCCCATTATGAGAAAGGGCTTTTCAGTTGTAGTGCGCGTGTGAAGGGTGTTGCAGACAGATGAAGTGATAATCTGAAGATAAATAAAAAAAGTAAATAAAAAAGTAAATAAAAAAGTAAATAAAAAAGTAAATAAAAAAGTAAATAAAAAAGTAAATAAAAAAGTAAATAAAAAAGTAAATAAAAAAGTAAATAAAAAAGTAAATAAAAAAGTAAATAAAAAAAGTAAATAAAAAAAGCAAATATATTAAAGAAATAAATATGGCATTAAAATTTACCCTGCCTGCAGGATGGCTTCGTTACAATAATAAAAAGGGATATGTCTCATGAAAGAAGCCACCACGACTAACTCTTAACATTTGAAGAATCTTTCTGTTTTAAGAATCTGAAGAGTTTTGATTTCTTTTCCTGTTTCGGTTGGGATACCCAGGGTGCTGGTGATTGAACAGGATGGAGGGATTCAGAGAAGAAATCAGTTTCGCCGTAAGTCATTTGGAAATCTTTGGTTGCAGTCACTTTTGTTTAATTCGGGTTGTGAAGTAAGTGGGCCTAATAATAATTCGGAGTATCTTTGTATAATCCGAGTAATCTTATGTGATCTATTTGTTAAATATGGATTTGTTCAAATCGTGATCGTATTTATATTTATTTCAGCTCCCAAAAAAATTCAACTCATAACGTTAATGCGTTCAGGGGTTACTGCCGGATGTGAGGGTTATGCAGTCAGGTTTCTTACACGGGTTGCACCGTGGCATGGGCCTCCAAATGAATAAACGTTGTTAAGATTATAAGAATAAATATTTAACATCCTCAAGGGATTACTATTATTGATAATTCCATTTAAAAATTTTCTCTTGCATTCTTTTTTCCTTCTGTTATAACTTATTTATTGCATCACCCAAGCTATAACCAGTAACCTGGCAACCTACTGTGACCTGGTGTAACACTTGATGGTCATCCCCCCACCTTAGTGGCGTGGCCAGCGCATGATGCATGCCTATGACAATACCACACGTGATGAAATCCGGTCATAACTGGCCGGAAAAACCCACAACCCCTCATCACGTGTAGAGTCATCGTACATGTCATATGTACGTTTACATGTGATGCTGCGGGTGAGAGTGGAGTACGTTAAGAGTCACATTCAGACGATCACAATGAAAATAATTAATTTCAAACATTTAATTCAGTTTATTAGTTACTCGATAAGCTTAGTTCGGTGATGAGTTTATTTCATCAACCCCATTTATTATCACCAACTACAATATTGAAATTTCATGCAAAAAAAATCTCTAAAAATATGTAATTATATATTTAAACAGATGCACCAGAAATATAGAACCACTTATCAATGGAGGAATCGATAGCAGCATCAGGAGCAGGACTAGCAGCAGGAACAACGGCCTGAGTGGTAGCAGCATTGTTCAAGTTAGCATTGTCGATCTGAACACCATTAGCATTGACCTTACCAGAAACAAGCTGCTCCCAAGCCTCACCACAAGAGCGGACGATTTCCTGAGCGTAAGTCTTGTTCTTGGACTCACCACTGAAAGCAAATTGGTTCTCGGGCTTGCCATCCGGGATTTTGTAAATACGGAACCACTCATTTGTGGCACGCAAAAGACCCGGGAAGTGACGCTCAACATCCTCGATGTCATTGACCTTGGAAGCATGAGGGTCCTTAACATCGATGGCAATGATCTTCCAATCGGTCTCACCGTCATCCAACAGAGCCATAACACCTAAAACCTTGACCTGCTTAACTTGACCAGTATAACCAACGGCCTCACCGATCTCGCAAACGTCGAGGGGGTCGTTGTCACCCACAGCCTTGGTATCAGCATGTTGGTGGTTGGGGTCCTCCCAAGTCTGAGGGAAGGCACCGTAGTTCCAGATATAACCCTTATGAGGGAAGCAGTTACGAACAAATCTCAACTTACCCTTCTTGGTGTCCTGGATAATAGGGTTGAATTTTTCTTCCTTGCTGATCTCAAGCTTAGCGTTGGACCAGCGGGGGATCTCTACTACCATGTTCAGAATAGTCTTCTCGGCATTAGCATAAAGGGGAATGTCATGGAAAGGAGAAACAATTTTCCCATGTGAATCCTTGATATAAGCCTTGTACTCAAGAGTGTTCTTGGCGCCAATCTGATGAACTGTGTAGTTGCTCATTTTTTTGTCTATTGATGTGAAATGAGGATTTGTCAGTGATGCTGGGTTGTGTTCACCGTTACGGGGCTCTTCGCTGTGGGTTTGTGTTGAGTATGTCAATTGTGCGGTGAGGCGTTGTAATCGTTGCATTAGTAATGAATTAGGTGAGAGGTTAGGCCGGGTGCTTGAGAGCTTGGGATGTAAAAAGGGTATGCGTGCCAGTAGTAAATGAGATGTAGAAGTACGTGAATTCCTATAGAAATCAATAAGCATAGAAACTGATATGGGTGTGTCTATGTTCTGTGTACTATCTCAGTTACCGTGGTAGTCGTTTTGGTTTAAATTGTGGTTAACTGTTGGTTAGCCGTGGTATTATGTTTTGTGTCATAGGGTATAAATCGGAGTTGATGAACAGTGCAGATGGATATAATATGTATTTACATACACTTAATCACATTGATAGTGATAGGATGAGAGTAATAATATTGTTCTAACTAAAGCGGGTGGTGTGTGTGGGAGGGTTTCATATCTCATGATCGTTAGAATTATTAAATAAACAGATAGTAATGCCTACTAAAACCCAAATAGTATAAATTTATAATGCATGAATCTAAATCTATGATACTAATGCAACAATTGACTATCCCTTTTTTTAACTCCAAACGCTACCAATGTGTCATCCAGCCATTGATATACTGAGTGGAAAATCTGCTTAGCCAGACCTTCACGATGCTTTCCTTGGTCTGAATGATTGTCACTTACAGTAGGCAGAACATTATCATTAGCACTCAAACCCAAGAACAAAACAAATGGAATAGTCCAGATCAACAATCCGAAAAATGCAGCTACTTGACTAAATGGTGGCAATGTTTCACCCTGGTAATTAGGAATACGATCATGTATAGTATAAGGCGGTAAATCGTCACTCGTAAAATGCCAAAACCATGCAAAATGGTTGACTACTGCAAACCCGCAAGCAGAGATGAATAATGGACTATTTAATGTGACAACTGGAAATGATTTCATGACCAGTAGATATGAGTAGTTAGAAATTAGTGATATAATGGTCCGAATTAACGGCAACCCATCAATTAACCATAGCAGAGTGTGAACTACCATAACACCCTGAACGTATCTGATAATATATTTCTTCGCCAGAACGGTTTTTTCCTCGATAAGTTCACTCAAAGAATAAAGTGAAATGGCGATTATCAAAACCAATAAGATACACCCAACAATTTTACCTACTATTCCTAGAAAATCCAGAATCATTTGGCTTATTTCTGACGTTTCGCGTTGGATCTGGGCAGGGTCAAATAGTTTAAGGATATTTACTTATGCATAGAAAGAAAGAATATTGGAGACCCCATACATTTAGCTACCACCCACACGAAGTTGTCAATCACGCCATCCATTACCAACACCACAGAGACTGTCAGTCTCAAAGTAGTAGACACACACTCGAACTGTAATGAAGGCCAACTTTTTTAAAAATATTAATTTATGAAATTTATTACCTCTTATTCCTTATATCATACTCAGTATATTCAATTTCCTTCGAAAGTGCCCCACTCCTACCATCAATTTTAGCCACCATTTTATTGATGGTGAAACGCCGATATTAGCCTCGTATTCGAGTTCATAGATTTCTCTGTCTCAAGTCGTGGTAGCATGGTCAGGCGGGGGGTGGGTTATATCGCCTGGAATATTGAATATTAGGGTTCGACATTAGCGGCAGCTAGCAGTAACATTGATTGATTTGACGGAATTTATACAAGGGACCAGGGATTAATGGATCTTGATCCTCTAAGTAAGGTCAAGTCTTCGGACTCCCAATCATCTCAGAGTAGCAATAATCACACCAGTGGCAATAGTCGCCGTAGATCTAGTAGTAACTTTGGTCCAGGAGGATGGTTTAAGAAGTTCAGCAACAAAGTAAGCGGAAATGAAAGTGACAATGGTAGTCCCGTACATCGTAAAAGTTCGGTGGGATCCTTATTTTCTAACGGATCTGATAATTCTGATGTAGAAGATGCTCACAGATCGACTAAACCTGTATCCCGAAGTAGATCTCATTCTTTGTCTTTAAGATCCTCAGAGGGTCATCATACTCAGCGTACAAATACAATTGCTGGTTCAGCACCACCTCAAATACCACTACAGGGCCAATCACAGCTTCTGAAGAATGCTCTGAGGGAACGAAAGGAAGTTGGACCTACTGAGCGCACATCACTAAGTCAAATAAGAGCAAGCAAGAAATCTCCAACCCGAATTGTAGGGTTTTCATTATCTACTTTCATAGACAACCCCCCTCAACGCATTCCACCAGCACACCCGCAAGAGGGTAATGTTGAATTTCTCGACACGGGGGAACTCATCGTTAGGCGGCGAGGCAAACAACACATTAATGGAGAACCACCTTATTTACGTCGTGATCATGTTAGTATTTCTAAATTGGCTCAAACTAGAGCCCGACAGAATGCTGAACGATTAAGAGCCACCCTAAGTTCCAATACTACTCTTAACAGTCCCAGCGGGGTAGGTGGTACGTTTGCTAATTTCTTTGGGGGCGTACCGAAGTTAGGTGGTAATAATAGTGGTGGTAGCAGCGGTATAAGTTCTTCGGGTGAAGAAGAAGAGGAGCCTGCTAATCAAATCCTTGCAATGAATGATGTGGATCTCACTAGTTCAGTTCCCAAAAGTACTACTAAATGGGAATCTGTTGCCCTTGATCCTTCAACTGGTGAGGATCATAAGCATCCAGGCACTCCTTTACCGGAAGATATTTATACTAGATGTTGCCATTTGCGTGAGATTATGCCGATTCGTAACATACTGCGTCAATTGAAGGGCCAACTTGCTCCAGTTCCTCGTGTCAGAGTAGCTAACACTAAACCTACACTTGTAGAAATTCAGGCATTCTCTGATTTCTTAACTGCTGTTCCAGTAGCATCATTAGTACTGGATAATCATATAATGACTGATGAAATGATAAGATTGCTTCTTGCGGGAATTAGTCGGTCTCGAGATATCACCCGTCTTACATTTGTCAATACTAATTTAAGCCCTGTCGGTTGGCAATATCTTTGCAGCTTTCTTGCAAACCCCAACAAGTCTCTGTTAGCTCTTGACCTGGGATGCACAAACCCCACGGCCGTACCTCATCGAGTATCGGCATTTGATAGACGAGAAATGGATTGGCCCCTTTTTAGTGAAGCATTGGCCACTATGGGCAGCTTAGAGGAATTGAGCCTTGCTGGAACGCAAATAAAGCGTTCTGATTTAGCCACTCTGATGAATGGAGGGTTCAAATATGGTAAAATATTATCCATTGCTAATAATAGACTCAACAACGAAGATATATGTTTAGTTGCGAAATGGGCGAATAATCCAGATTCTAAGGTGATGGGAATTGATCTTAGTTATAATGACTTGAGCCGTGAAGAGGATTGGTCACTCGTTCAAGGGTTCCTAAAAAATCCCCGTATCCTTGAACTTAGTTTGCGCAACACAAAGCTCTCACATGCGCATGCATTGTTGGTCATAGAAGCCATTACCCCAGAAGAAGCATCTCAAAGTTGTTTAAGACAGCTGGACATCAGTAGGAACCCGGAAATATTTCCCGATGTTATCGACCACTTTGTGTCCGTGGTTCACAAGTTTCCGTACCTGTCAAGACTCCAAATGGAACATTGCAATCTTGATAATGACTCGATTGTCAGTATATGCGAAGCACTAAGCCACTGCCATAGACTGGTGTATCTTAGTTTTGCCGGGAACGCTGTGCTCAACGAAACTGCGGCCACAGCACTATGTGTTGCTGTTCATCTGTCGCGATCGATATGCACTGTGGAGGCCAACATTCCCGAATCATTTACAACATTAAAACAACAGCTGGCCAAGTATTGCATTTTTAATCTTGAGAGAAACGCTGGCAGTGCCGGTGCTCAACCAGACCCGGAAGATGACGAACATCGTGATATCGCCAGCTTCCATGATGACCTTAGATCTGTCACCAAAGCCTGTTCTAACCAAACCTCTGGTTGTGAAACATTATTGGTGGAGCGCATTGAAGAACTTCGAACCCGAATAAAACTTCGTATGCAATCACTTCTTATAAAACGGCGTAGTGGTCCATTGACCGTCAGTGACCGTGAGGCAACCATACGACTATTTTTCTACAGTACTAATTTGGATCGTCTTAAACGAGATATCATTGGTGCTAAGGTACAGCCTCAGGAGCCCCTTGAGGAGAAGGTAAATAAAGTTGATCTAACTGAGGAACGACCATCTTTAGCGCGACAAGCCAGCATGTTGAGTTTAAAGAAGCAAGAGCAAGAAGAGGCCCAGAGCCACCGTGCATATGCTGACCAGTTCATGCATCTTGATATGGAAAAGATTCTCGATTCAGTAGATACCCTCAAAGTCGGCGACCTCGAGAAGATCATAGGATAAAAACATCTGCATTTGGAACTTAAAATTGTTAAAATTAGACTACATAAAATCAAATTTAAATAACTTAAGATTGCTGAGTCTCGCGGAAGATAGCAATCTTCTTGGCAATACGCTCCTTGCGCTGGGCATTGGTGAGCTTGGGAGTCTTGTACTTGAGAGACTCAGCCTTGTAAGCAGCAACATCCTTCTTGGTAAGTTTGGGGGAAGGATCCTCACGAATAGCAGCATGAGCGTTGCTGTAGATATCCTCAATAGCATCAGCCTCAATGCCATCATCAAGGTAGGACTTGAAGATCTGTCGGAAACGCTCCTCATCATCGTCAGCAAGTTCCTCCATGTACTCAGCGACGTGACCACCAACAATGTACTTCTGAAGGGTATCGACTTCGAGCTCCTCAGACTCTATATCCCAACCAGGGAAACGCTTAGCGCTGTGGGGAACGAGTAAACCACCATCAGAAGCACCCTTAAGAGCACCGAAGACACGAGATCCAGAAGTGGTGCGGGTCAAACCAACATCAAGGAAGACCTTAAGAGGACGGGGCTGATCATCCTCAGCCTCAGTCAAACTGAACTCACCACTGTGCTCCTCATCACCGACATAGGTCTTATCGAGGCCAATCTTCTGGAGAGCACGACGAGCAACGAGCAAACCGGTGGCATAAGCAGCAGACCAGTTGGTAAGACCGTGCTTGATGCCATAGTTGGGAAGTTCATGAGCATAAGCAGCAGTGAAAACGTAGTCACCCTTGATCTTAGAGGTGACAATTTGACAGATGATATCCTTCTTGGTGAAACGAACAACAAGACGGAACTTGGGAGATCCGTACTTAGCCTTGTGTTGGGTGACCAAACGCTTACGAGCGTAGTAATCGGTCTTACCTTCACGTCTACGACGGAAAGGAGTCTGGAAACGCGAGTAGTAGGCGTTGGTCTTAGTGGACTTATCGAAAGGCATTATGAAATTTAATTAATTAAGGTCCGAAGATCTAGAAGTGAAATATTGAAAGAATTCAGTGATCTGGGTAGAGTGAGCCGGCTAGGGCGGGTGGGTACACCCATACACAACCCGAACCCTCAGAAAAGAAGAATCAGTGAAAATTTCCACACCAAATATGAAAGGAATAGCCCTACGATTAGTAAGAGCCCTAACGGGCAGGTGATATGCCTAAGACTTTAAGGTAAAGCAGTTCGTAAATATGTGCTAGAGACAGGAAGTAAGTATATGCGATGAGAATAAGATAAACAGTATGTGATGATCAACATGGTCCGTGTTTCTGAGGAGGCTTAAGACCCCTCTGATTGAAGAGAAAACCATTTCTAGAACTGAAACTAACCTTGCAGATATTAGAATATTAGTGTCAGAAACTATTATATACAGCTAGATACGATTCATTAGATAGAGACTTAAATCTATTCGAACGATAGTTCATTAATCTTAAACTACACATCTTATTGTTAAATACTACTAATACATTAAGTAAATTTCTGATCCAGAAGAACCTTAGCTCGTGCTGTAAAAACCGCGTTCCTCAATACACTGAAAACCTTTGCCGAGTCGGTGCTTATGTATACTGCTCGACTATTAATGCTCTGGGTCTTCAAGACAATTGCATATTTCTTCGGTCCAGAATGCGGCCATTCGTAAACGTCAGATCCACCAGCCTCCAATGCACAAACCAATTCATCGCCAGGTTTCTGCCTTATTACTACCCTGCCGCTACTTAGTGAAAGTGAACCGAACCCCCATACTAACTGACTCTGTAGAGCAACATCATCGTTATCGGCTTGAAGTCGTTTGGCATGAAGAAGCTTATCGTTAGGATCAAGTTTGGAGGGTACTCTCCGCAAACCCGATGCTCCAGAAGATTCATGTTCATTGTTGAGCTTTTGCTGCTGATTGACATGGGGGTTATACATTACTGATGGTCGACTGAAATGGATCTCAGCATCAAGTATAGTAGGTGGAACTCGCAACATGTCTCTCCGTGGGATCAAGGATGCCAGAGAATCAACATCATTACGTACTGAAGTGGATGTTGTGCGAATATAACATCGAGGTGTACGGCCCCATCGCATTATCACGGACATGACTTTTTCATTGTCACGAAGAGGACGTCTTATACCATCGCAACACTCCCATAAGATCAATTCGTCACCATCGCCATCATTGTTATGTTCAAATTCGAATTCTAAGCGATGGTCGCAGACCAAACTATGAGCAAATTCTTTAGCGGTCATATCGGCAGTAACCGCCTTAGTTACCGAACGCGATGGCAGCTTAACAGGAACCTGAACTTTGGCAGGGTAGTTATTTGGCACAGCTCGATGATAGCGAGGACTAGAAGAAGGGGAATTGAAGTTATGATTAGTTAAAAGGTTCACTGTACTACTTGTCACCACAGTGGATGAGGGTGATGTAGACTTTAAAAGCCGTTTGATAGCATCCTCCGAAGGCATTTCATGATTATGATTCACAATTCTGCCCTTAGTGCGTTCTATACGATTGTTTTGACGTGATGATGGTGTCAATGGTGAAAGTGGCTCTCTATCCGTGGGAGGTGGTGAATTATTATATATATCATGACGTAAATCATGAGCAGAAGCATAAGGAGATATTATTGTTTCATTCTTGAACACATTTCTGCCATTGGGCGCGTAAGCTCGTTGAGATTGAGACTGTGGAGAAGAGGTGGAAGTTGGGGTAGTTACATCTTTCTGTACTGGGGGCGGACGCCGGTATCTTAAAGGCGTGCTCATTATAACAATTTACCACAACTTGGTTATAATTACTATGGAGATGGGAGCTAAATCGCTTTCGAAAGTTATTTTTTGCTAAAATGCTGATCTGATAAGTTGTGGAAAGCGTCTGAGGGTACGATCTGTATTATTAGGGTAGGGTGAGGTGAAATGTATGTGCAGGGTTGTTCTACTTGGAGTCGAGGCACGCCTTAGGGGCGCGATGATGTCATAAGTTATCATCGCGTAATTTCAAGGACCCGCAAGAGCCACCAGCCGAGAGAAAAAGAATAAACATATATAATGAGAGAAAAAAGTAAGGTAAATAGTCAATCAGTAATAGCAGATCACTCGTCTAAATACAATACAATATTAAATATTTACCTCTAATTCTAATTGTCCACTCTAGTCTTGTTTATTGGCTAATCTGGCAAAAGCATATCCAAATAACCTGCTTTTGTGTGGTAAGTTTACAATTTTAAGAGCTTCGTCAGCAGAAACCGGATCCGTCATTCTGATTCTACTGATGCAGTCTTTAGTAATTTCTGTAGTGAACTCGGGATGGCCCTGAACACAGAGCACACGATTGTCGAATGCATACGATTGTACCTGGCAATGGGGTGTTTTAGCTAATAACGAGGCTCCCTCTGGTAATTGTGCAACATAATCAAGATGAACCTGTTGTAATCCATCGCCATCTCTTAGCTCTGGGAAAACTTCACGTCCCAATGGAGTCAATTCCAGTGGTAAAACTCCTAATTCCCATTTATGAGCTCTTAAAACAGTAGCGCCCAATGCTCGAGCAATAATTTGGTGTCCATAACAAACACCAATCAATCTAAGGGTTTTATTAGCTAATAAGTATTTAATGAAATCCAATAAACGATGAGTAAACTCATTGTTTGCGAATGCATCTAGTCTCGATCCACTAAATAGAATCGTATCACCGTCGTGAATATCCGATTTGATTGGGTACTCTTCGTCATACCTAATTTCATAGTGCTTTATTTCTCCAGTGTAACCGCCATCGCGAAGTATCTGAGTATAGAGGTGCTCGTAATCACCAGTTACTAAACTGCATTCTTCACTGAGTCTATCGAGTTTTAAAATATGTAGCATCTATAATCTAAATCTTGTATATGCACGTTACAGGATTTGGATATTTGGGTACCCTTAAACCGTGGGCTTAGCACTGATAATAAGATCGATAAAGAATGAGAAAGAATTGTATCAAGATGAGGCAGAAGGACAAAAAGAAAAACAGTAAAAATAAATTAGAGAATACAAAATTAAAGAAACTAAAAACGGACCCGGAGTTGAAAATCAATGAGGACCAGTTATATTGTTTTACATGCTAAATATAGCGTTTCCGTTTTGCCGAATTTATATGCAAAGCATCTTTATTGATACGTCACCAACGGTTTTTTTTATATTATTTCAAAATTGTCGGGGCGACAAGCGAATGTGATCAGCCTCTCTCAATAAAGGTGCAGACTCTCGGAGGCGCGGCTTATCAGCTGATTTCGTTTCGGATCCTACTTTGTCGATTTATCGGAACCGGCGGGTAAGCACCCACCATATAAAGACAAGGCGTCGAGGCAGAATAAATTTCTTTATTCATAAATATTTATGTCTGTCCTACTTCAATTTTGAATTAGATTTTAAAAAAAAAACCAATAAAATAGTAATCAATTGGTAACTTTCAATATTTCATTGTTTCCATTGCTAGATCAATGTCGGAAACCAACACATTAATTATTTACAAGCTGCCTAAACCGCAAATCGAACATATCAACCAGATCTTAGAGTCTGAAAACTTCGAGGGTCTTGTGCGATGGATCCAATTGCGATTTTTACGACGTATTCTTGCAGTATTTGACTCTCCTATTACTGCTAAAAACTCGTTACCCTTAATAGAAGCAAAAATCCATACCATCGAAGGTTGTGAGAATGCCAAAGTCGGATTTAGCATGAACAATAATCAATCTCTAGCTATGGATCATCTGCCACTTCCCGATACGGGGAAACTCTTGTTTGTATCTCCTCCCCCAAGCCCCCCTAATGAATGGAAGGGTGCACTAGAGGAAGAGCCCAACAAACGAACTCATTTTGAACATGAATTCAATGAGCAGCTTCACCGAGCTCTTAAGGCTGCCCAAGAGACTCCTTCACCAGTCAGTAGCCCCGTTTACGGCAGTACTAGTCCCTCTAATCAGACAAATTTCCCGGAGTCTCCTCGGACAATCACAATTATCGAAGCGCAAGTAACCAATCCCGCTTTAAAAGTTACATCTAACGACTGAAATCGAGTAAGGTATATACTATGTACAAATAAATTAATAAACCGCCCTCATAATTTGTTCAAGCTTTAGCAAATTGAGCAGTTAAATCATTCACAACTTGACGTTCATGATCCTTGTTCTTATATTGTGCTCTAAAGAATGTGTAATGCAGTACAATCTCATGAATATGTGACATTGCTGGATCGCGAGCATAATCAGGATCAATGAAGAAAAATAAGGGCATATCAACCTCCTCACCAGGCATTAAAAGCTGTTCCTCGAAACAGAAACATTGAATTTTAGAGAAGTAAGCGGCAGCACGTTCTGGGATGACCGTGTAGGTAGCCATGCCAATTATTGGCTCATCGCTAGTATTTTTAGCCTTATAGAATGCCAATGCAGTCTCTCCCGGTAAAACAGAGACTTCACGTTGTTCAGGTTTGAATGTCCAGGGCATCTGGCTACTAACTTCACTGCTAAAGGTCACACTAATACGCTGTTTACGTTCAATGGGTTCCATCCGTTCAGGAGTAAATTTAGAACTATCAGTGATAGGTTTCCCACCAAAACCGGTTCGTGAACAAATAGCACGGTAAAGAGGAACGCTGCCGTAACATAAAGTTCCCGTTAGAATTAACAGGCCAGCAGCATAGAGGGTAATGGACGTGGTATCATGTCTTCTCTTTGCTCGATCCCGCTCAAATCTGATTTTTCTTGCCGCTATGATATCTTCAGCGGAGACCTTTGATTTGAAATTGTGGGGCAACTGTTTTGAAGAAGCTGTTCTGAATTGTCGAACGAATTTTAGCATATGTAGCTGAGTAACCAACAGAACAAAATAAATATAATATAAGAAAATAAAAATAAAATAAGGAAATAAGTAAAGGAGACTAAAGAAAATGAATTATATAAAATTAAATAATTACATCTATAAAACTAGACAGGAAAAAACAATTCACTTCCTCCTTACTACTAAAACCGTGAAGTTAAACGTGGTTTACAAATAAATTCATAAATTCATCTATAAATATTACACCTCCGCCTTAGCAGGCTCTTCCCTAGCAGCTTCTTTGACCTTATTCAGTCGTTGCTTACGCTGCTTCTTTAAATCTCTATTGTACTGCTTAATTTCATCCTCATCAGCAACTTCAGCTAGTATTTCATCCAAATGAGCATCCTCACGCTTTCTCTTCTGGCCCTCAGTCTCGAATTCAGGATCATCCTCTTCACCAATATCGCTTTCGGAATAGATCTGATCAATATAATATACAGGAAGGCTAGGACTCTCTGATGTCTTTAATTCAACACATAAAATATCCTTGAGTCCAACTCGTTCCATAACCTTGGCAGCATTGGCAGAGATTTCTTTATCGCTATGTTTAGTAGTGCCTATTCTTACGACCAGCTTCTGACTGGTGGTGTAAAACAATACTGTCGATCCCAAAATCTTATTGACCTGGTCGGTCACTTTAGTTGAATCGATTTTGCCTGATTTTGCCTTCAATTTAATAGGAATTGGAATGCAGTGTTGTTTACCGAAGAAAGACTTCCCCAAAAGTTTAGGTAACATAGGAACTACTTGTTCCTCGGATAAAAAGATTTGATGATCTTTAGCTAACACACGACGAGCTTCGTAGGGCTTAAATTTGCCTTTCAATTTAGAAACACCAATGCAGCGTTTAATGGGTGACTGTGATTCAACAATCAGTGCGTCCTTATAGTCGCGCTGGGGATCACGAACAAAACAACATACTGAAGGCTCTTCACTATGATGAGACCATAAACTATGCGGTAATTCAAGTAATTGAGGCTTGAGATTTTTCTCCTTAGAGAAGAACCGTTTAGAGGTGATAACTAAATAGACAAAACTTCCATCATCTTCGAACAATTGAGCTTTATCTGAATCTTTTGTGGATCCTGATAAATATTTTTTCAGAGCTTTCGATGCTGATGCAACTTTTTTATTTTCCATATTATGGTTGGTTTTTATTATTATTCCTTTCTGATTAGAAAAAATATTTATTGGCAGGTGGAAAATTTAAATCACGAGATACTGCAACCGAGACCCACCAACGGCAAAACACATTATATGGGCAACGACAACTTAAAGGTAAAGTCTGTCCAGGTCAATCCATAACTCTCTAACTCTGTGAGGGCAAACAATTTTACAAATCAATGGGCAAGAGAAAGACGAGTTCCCGCGGTCCTACAAAGAGAATAAAACAGGTTCTTCCAACGACATTCTCATGTCTGTTTTGTAATCATGATGATAGTGTTGTTTGTTTTATGGATAAGAAACTTGGTGTAGGTAATCTTAGTTGTAAAGTCTGTGCTCAGACGTTCCAATCGAATATCAATGCCTTAAGCGCACCTGTTGATGTATATAGTGATTGGGTTGATGCTTGTGATTCTGTGTCTACTCAGAAGGGAGTTCATTCAGCTGAGGCGCCACAAGAGGTCAGTGATGGTGAGTATTAGAGTGAAGGAGGAGTCAAGAAAGAATCAAGAAGGACTCAAGAAAGAATCTGTTGAGAATAAAGAATTGAGAATCAAAATCAGGAACTAAGAATCAACATCAAGAAATAAAAAGCGAAAGAATTTGTATGGAATCGAAAGAAAATAAATGGAAATAGAACAAACGTAATTATTTGCATACTACATAAACTAATTATTACTTCTCTTAAATATCATTTCAGTCCTCATGTTTAGTACCAAACCCTTAGTGAAATATATTTAATTTCAGTTTTGGTAAGTATTTTCCATGCATGAAGGTGCGGCTGCCGAGATTTGTGGGGACTGTCAGTTCGATCTCACGACAAGCAATCGGACTTCATAATTTATCCGCTAATTTATACAATGTTGCCATTTCTAGAAGGTTCCACACACCCCAATATCTAGCGAGATTTTCATTAGCTGACAAAATAAGGCAGTTACTACCAGAAGATGCACTTGAAAAACCCGAAAAATATTCATATTCCTCTCAAGATGATTTTATAACTACATTTGACGATTTCGATCCAGCTGATTTACCAGTTTCATTAGCCGCATTTGAATCAGAAATTTCTCTTGCTGAACGACATTTAAGAAACTACGACATTCCTGAATGTTGTAAAATTATATTATCAGAACTGCCTTTACCTGCTGCCCTTTCGGCATTTCTAGACCGATTATGTCCGTCAATCGAGAATGGCCCCTTAGGATCTCTGGGCGTGATTGAAATCGCTTACTGCATATTTGAACAGGATAATCCAGAATTAAGTCGCCAACTCATTTTAGGACTTAATTTAAGTGATAAGATTTATGATCAGGCATTCAATGTGGTGAAAATGTTGTCAGAGACTACAGGCCCCGTATCCTCGGACGAAGTGGATTTCCTGATCCGTCAGGTTTATATGAAGAACAATATACATTTCCCACAGTTACTTTCAAATGAAGAATTTCCTTTGTGGCTTAAAATACGAATATTGGCTCATCTCAATCTACAGGGATGTGAAAAGTGGCTCAATAGGTATGCTGGTAGCTGGGGGCCCGAGTCATCTGCATTTCTCGTACTCTGTGCCCCTAAGACTATCAAGTGGGTGAAGACGCGGCCAACGTCTCACATAAAAGCCGTCATAGATTCGACAAGAGATAGAGATCAGTTTGTTACTTTGTTAAGACCATGGCTTAAACCGCATCATGCTGATAATGTGGATGCAGAGATGTCAACTCTACTGTTACGCAGAGCTATCAATCTCAAACAAAGCTATGATATCGCTAACATCTGTAGCAAATTCTCGCTCCTCATTATGGATCGGTCTCTTTTATCGGATGCACTGCTGGCAGTGGCATTCGCTCAGAGAAAAACTGAAGACGCGGAAGGTGAAGATGACACACTTATCACATTGTCGTCTGAAAAATTACGTAGCGAATTGGTACTTAGAGTTATTGATGCTCTACCTGATCATAATGATTCCCAAGATAAAGTGATAGGCTTGGCTGCTAAAAGGCTGGGATCACGATACAACCACAGAAAGGTTCCTGGAAAGATTCTTTGGACATTGCTAACGTCGCTACCGCCTCAACATCGCTTGGGTGATTATTCACTTAACGAGTTCAACAAGATGGTGGCACTTCGTCCTTATATTGAACAGCTGAGATATATGGCAATGCCAATAGTTAGTGGCCGAGGCGTGCAAAACCTATTAAAGTGGCACCTGGAAAGAATGAAGATGTTGAGAAATTGGAATAATGTAAATTCATCTACCTTGCAGGCCAAGGAAGACGTCCAATTTCTCGTAGCAGGTATGATTATGGCCAGTGAAAAGACCCCATCATCATCAACCACCAATTTGGATAGTATGAGAGATCTCTTTGATAATTGGATGGAGGAAAGTCTTACCACAGAAATATTGGAAAACTTTTCCACAGATGTGCGAAGTATTTCTGCCTATATTGCTTTGCAAATAGTCGCTGAACTCATAGCTCAGGGTAACGATACGGTTGCGAAGCAGATATTGAGCATTATGGGGCCCGAGAAGATATCCAGAAATGCCTTTCGCCAACTTTTGGTGCGACTCTTCACTGAAAATTCATCACGAGGGTATCTTTTCATTACTTGGCTATTTAAAAACAGTCCCGAATCAATATCAGCATATGCTGTTAATGAGATGATGTCCATAGTAATTAAGGATCCTTCGTTGTCGGAAACTCAAATCATCAGAATGGTGCATAGCCTTCGGTCATTCATGAAATCGCGACTTAATAAAGGAATGGCTACTGAACCAGCAATATTATTTGTCGATATGCTGATTTCAAATTGTCTAGAACGTAAAGGTGGAAGTCTCACTCGTCTAAAACTAGCCCTTGAGATGGCTCAGCATGCTGGGGTTGATGTATCGGTATTCCAACGGTGGACTGAACAGTTGAGGACAATGAATGAAAGCCGTGAGGGATATTGGCATCAAAACTAAATAGATAATAAACCATGTATATTAATATTTAACAAATATTTATTTTATGAATAAAAAACTATTATCTACTATAAAAAGAAGACATAAAAGTGAAGCCTAGTGGAGCCAACTCCGGCCTTGTCAGTAGCAGGTATGTATCACGTGTGGCGATCTGGTACTGCTTAATGAGACGTCACTTATGTAATTTTTGATTTGTAGGAATTGAGCCTTCAGCAGAGATATTACTTGAAACCTACAGTTTTTCCATCAGTGGTGGAATTTACCTATCACGTGAATCAACCTCCGCTCACTCTTAAAGATCAAAACAAAAGGCTTTTTATAAGTATATGTACCTAAATTCTAAAAAGACTCAACAGAAACCTAAGCAAACCACAATTGGAAGCTTTTTCCGAAAACCTGCTACTGTTGATTCTACTAAAGAAAATTCAATTACTTCAATACCTGTAAAAGAACGTGCTAAATCTACCAACCAGTCCTTAACTTCAAAGGGTAATACTCTTACAAAGCCCAATTCATGGTGGGTGACACCTCCTAGGGGGCAAAGTGCTATTCCAGGAAGAAAACGCGCTGCTGAACCTTTACCGTCTTTCCAGGAAGTTGCATCGAAGTTAAATAGCTCATCTTCAGATGTTTCGTCATATCAGTCATCTCAAACTTCATCTCAAACTTCATCTTCATCTCAAACCTACAATATCGAACCTGTTTCTAAAAAGCTATCCCATAGTGCACCTTGGCAGGGGCGTGTCAAACCTCTAGTTCGTCCTACAGGAATGGCATCTTCATCATTTCAAAAACCATCTCAGCAGTCGGTAAGATCATCTTCCTTAAGTTCTCAGCAAAAGGACGTGTTAGATTTAGTTGTTAACGAAGGCGTCTCATTATTCTATACCGGTGCTGCGGGTACCGGAAAATCATATATCTTGAGGATGATGATTAATGATTTACAACGGAAATTCTCCGAAGAACGAGTGGCGGTCACAGCCACTACTGGTCTTGCCGCATTTAATATTGGTGGACACACCATTTATCAGTGGAGTGGTATAGGCATTGGCAATGGAACTGTTAGCACCCTAGCGCACAACATCCGAAAAAAAGCGGATGTTTACAGTCGGTGGATAAAATGCTCAGTTTTGGTCATAGATGAGATCTCAATGTTGGATGCTGAGATTCTTGATAAACTAGAGGGACTTGCGCGAGAACTTAAGCGCTCTAATGAACCTTTCGGTGGAATCCAGGTAATTCTTACTGGTGATTTTTTCCAATTACCACCGGTTTCCAAGGGAAAGGTGTGCAAACTCAGCTTTGAATCAGAATCCTGGAAAAAAATACCGTATAATATTGTTCTGAAACAAGTATATAGACAGAATGATGATCGTTTGATCAATATTCTAAATCATCTGAGAACTGGTCATGTTACAGATGAGATTTGTAAACAGTTAAGTGCCTTACAGAGACCAGTGGTTTATAATGACGGGCTCGAGCCGACGGAGTTATACCCGGTTCGTTATCAAGTTGAGACCGCTAACTCTGCTCGTCTTGCCAAACTTCAGGGAAGGACGTTTACCTTTAAGTCCATTGATTCTTCAGATTTTGACTCGGCTAAAAAGATACTGGACCAGATGCTAGCCTTAGAAAAGCTCGACCTTAAAGTTGGTGCTCAGGTTCTACTTATAAAAAACATTTCCCTCTCCATGGTAAATGGACGCCGTGGTGTCGTTGTTTCATTTATTAGTGAATTGGAATGGGACTATCTACGAGATTTCCTTCGCAGCACCCCCAGAGCTTTGGAAATCTACAATTTAGTTCTCAATAGGGAAGACTATGATAGTGAGGTTGATATCAAATGGCTTGCAGAGCTTACCACAGACCTTCGGTATCCATCTGAGGAAGTACAGCAAAAATATTTCATGGCCCTTCGAAACCCCAAAGGTGTAAAGAGGTTTCCACTGGTTGACTTCAAGGGATCATCATGGGTTCTTATGACTGAAGTTGACTTCATACCCGAGCAAGGCCAAAGAAAGAATCCACTTTCGAGAACACAAATTCCTCTCATTCCATCTTGGGCTATCTCCATACATAAAGCTCAGGGTCAAACTATAGATAGATTGGTAGTTGATCTCACTCGTATTTTCGAATCTGGTCAAGCATATGTTGCCATTTCCCGAGCCACATCTTGTGATAGGCTACAGATCAAGGGGTTCAATCGGGATAAGATCATAGTTGATCCCAAAGTCTCTGAATTTTATGAAAATATTGGGTTAGATAAATCTGAACTTCAAGTTTAGAACCAACTATAAAAAACTACTTAGGAAACTACCATAAAAATGCTTAAATTATCAATGCCGAGTAACTAATAAACCATTTTTCTTACTCTCCTATGCTCTCACTATTTACTAGGGCAAGAAAAAGTGAGGCAGTTTAGGGCAACCCCGGTATCGGTCTACATTCACAACTTTACCGTATTTACAAGCCCCGCAGGAAACATATAACACTAACCCAGATATTTCATAGATCAGCATCTATCCAATCATTATTGAGATAAATTTTCGATTATTTATCAGTATAAGAAAACATGAGTGATCTTCCCTTTGTTTATCAATTTCTCTCTGGAGCTGTTGCTGGAATCTCTGAGATTCTTACCATGTATCCTTTAGATGTTGTTAAAACTCGAATTCAATTGCAAACTGCTGCTCCCAATTCTCCTGAGGGATACTCATCAATGATGGATGCATTCCGTAAGATCATTAAGCAGGAAGGTTTCAGCCGCTTGTATAAGGGTATTACTGCCCCGATCCTCATGGAAGCTCCTAAGCGTGCCGTCAAGTTTAGTGCTAATGATTCTTGGGGAAATTTCTACAGCAAGACATTTGGTGTTTCCACCAACAACCAGGGCATGGCTGTTTTAACTGGTGCCACTGCTGGTGCCACTGAATCTTTTGTTGTTGTTCCGTTCGAATTGGTTAAAATCCGTGTCCAGGACAAGAATTCCATTTACAAGGGCCCAGGAGATGTTGTTATCCAAATGATCAAGAAGGAGGGTATTTTTAGTCTTTATAATGGGTTAGAAGCTACTTTGTGTCGACACATTTCATGGAATGCTGGTTACTTTGGAGTAATTTTCCAAGTACGAAACTCGCTTCCCTCGCCTAAGAGTTCTTCTGAAAAGATTCGTAATGACTTGATTGCTGGTACGATTGGCGGAACTACCGGTACCATTCTTAACACTCCATTCGATGTCGTTAAGTCTCGTATCCAATCAACCATAAGGGTTCCTGGCATTACTCCCAAATATAACTGGACCTTCCCCGCTTTGGTTACCATTGCTAGAGAAGAGGGATTTGGAGCACTTTATAAGGGATTTGTTCCCAAGGTATTGCGTTTGGGACCGGGTGGTGGAATTCTGTTGGTTGTTTACACCAAGTGCATGGAATTCTTCCGCGTCTATGCTGCCCAGAACTAAAATTATTATTATATTAGGAACATGATAATTGATAATATATACATATATATTATGTGAAACTAACTTTTTTGTTTTCTTTCTTTTAATTTTTGATTCACTCTTTAACAAGTAATGATTTAGCAATTTGAACCTGCTCCAACTCTCCAATAATAATAATTGGCTTTTGCAATCCTGAAGATGCACTGGGAATATCAATCTCGCATTTGCTTTGGTCACGGATAGTTTTGATGTTTTTACCGCCTTGACCAATTATTTCCTTGATCTTATCACCACCGGTCACCCATAAATACCCGAATGTGTCAGCCTTGGCAACCGATTGTATATAAGCAACTGCCTCCTTGCACTTCTCCTCAGATGCGCCCATAACTTGCAAAGTCACTATAGTCTTCGGACTTAGCATGACAAAGTTAGAGCCATCGGCGGGCATTTTGGGAATTTGTGAAGCTGCAATCTTAGGGGACGGTCCCGATGTATCAACTCTCACTTCGAACAAGGTGGTACATTGATTCCGGAGCTTTTGCGACCAAGCAGCACCATTCACTTCACAATGCTTTTCGAATGGTAAAGTAGCTTTCTTCAAATAATCAAGGGCCTTTCCTACACTCTCAGTTGACTCACCTTGCACGGCGATGTTCAAATTATTACCTTTAATATCAGAGCTGTTAGGAATCTGGATGAGAACATCATACTTTTCCTCAGTTTCCGTACGGTGGGAACCGCCAGTACCGAGCAGAAATCCTAATCGATCACGAGGAATTACTAAGTTATCAGACACCTTAGATCTACGCTCAGAGTCTTCAGTGATTTTAAGAACACTAACCTTCAACTTATCCACTACACTCGAGGGACCAACCAGTCGAACAATTGAGGATTTGCTAGCTGTGTTGGGAACAATCAAAACGCGACCGGCTTGGTCGGGATCACCACCTGCCGATTTCACAAGTTCACGACGAATGGAGTTCTGAGCACCAACAAGGAATCGATGATGTTCGGGGGCTACATTTATGGTAACTTCCTTTGCATCCATAAGCTGGTCTGCTGAGGATTTAATCAGTCGAGCTGCCGCAGCCACTGCCTTCTTATCACCAGAAATGGATATATCGGTCTTGTCACTCTCATCACTGGAATTTGATGAGCCAACATCAATAGAAGCACCAGTTTCATGGCGAATAGAGTTAATGGCCAGTCCACTTCTGCCAACAAGTCGAGAAACAATGGAACTTGGAACAGTAACAATTTCTGAAAACGACTGGCTACGTTCGTATGCAACAAGCTCATTAAATTCTTTCTTGATGGCCGAAACTCCCCTAGAGGGACCCTTGATAAAAATGACGTCCTCACTAGTAGACTCACCTGAAACAGTACTCTGTTCGTCATCCACAGAACTCCCGAATGAATCAACACTGCCCTGACGAGCAACCTTGGGGAACTTGATAATACATTGATGCTGGTTTTGCAATCTAATAGTATGTTTTCCCTTGGGCCCAATCAACTTGGCATGATATTCAACCGGAATTGAGAGATGCTCCGTTACTTCGTCACGCAATCTCTTTTGCATCTCGATAATCTCTTTAGCACACTGCTTAACGTTATCCTCCACGCCTTGAATGCGAACTTCGCCCCTTTCATTGACTTCAAACTTGACATCATATTTGGTTCGTAAACTAGATGCGTGCTGACCATTACGGCCAATAACATTGCGAACAAATGCTGGCTCAATCTTGAACTCTTCCACGTAACTCGCTCGAATAAGATGAGCACGAGAAAACTGCAAGATTTTGGGAATAGCCTCTGAGGCTTGGGACACAGCAGATTTAGTGCCACTCAAAGTAACTGTACTATTATTCTCTAATTCCAGATCGACATCATTGCGGTCAGTGATAGCCTCCTTAAACAGGGCATTAGCATCAGGTCCCAAAGGTTTAGCTACCAAAGAAGCGAAACCGTCACCAACTGTCACAGATTTTTTCACTATGCTCTTAGAAAGTTCAGTCAAACTGGCCAACTGAGCAACGGCGCTATCAACATATGCACGAATTTGACCCTCGCTGGGTGCAAAGTCATCCTCAGGGTCAACGAACACTAAATACATCTCGTCGCTATTGCCAAATACTGCCTTAACTGGTCCCTTGAGCTCTCTGGTTTTGATTGTGGCCTGTTTTCGTATCAATGGGTGGCGCATACCTCGGATCACAGCTACGGCACTAGGGCCATGTTGATTGACCTGCTGCACTAAGGTTTTACGGGCACTGGAAACTGCCCGTTCCTCACCAGCCAAGGTATAAATCACACCGTTTTCGGAAATGGTTGGCTCAGAGATAGTGACCGATGGTAGCTTGGAAATTTCTGAGATGATACCTGTAGCGATAAATAAACGGCTAAGGACCTTAGCATGCGCCAAATTTTGACCATGAGCCTGAGAAATATCTAAGGTAACTACGGTCTGGGAGTTCAAGTACTTCTGTACCGCAGACAATGCTCTGTTTAGCTGGTCTTTCGGTCCATAAAGACGGTTTCCCTCGAGAACAGCCACTCTGAAATCCTCAAAAACGATATCGTGAGGAATGGAAAATTCCAAACTACCTACATCCAGAGTTACATATTCTTGTAGGACCTGGTCAATAAAGGAATCCACTTCGGCCATACTAGTGAATACTGACAAAGCTGAACCACTGAAGGTAACTTTGCTGCCATCAGGAGCTACAAATGGACCCCATTTTGAAGATTTTGCCAGGAACAAACGCACTTGTTCCGGCAATACTCGACTGCTGGTAACTTGACGTCGATTCTCCTCAACAATCTTCTCGATCTCTGCAATCACTAATTTAGTATCTGAAGCTGATCCCTCGATGGTAATTGATGTACGATCGAGACTCCATGCTGTTTTCTCGCTAGGTTTAAGCTTCAACTGAACATCGTAGGTTGATTCCAACTTACGCAACAAAGCAGCCCGAGAACCTAAAAATGTCGCACGAGTCGATGATGGAATAACTACTTCTTCTTCAACCTGGGGAGACCAGCTATTCTCCAGCATGGTTTTAGCAGAAGCGACGGCCTCGGCAGATGGTCCTGAAATCATAAAGTTTGCCTGGTTAGGTATCACTGAGTTAGAGATTTCAATTTTGGCGCCGGTTTTCGTGGTAACACTGCGGACAGTTTTTAATACTAGCGTTTTATCTGCGGGGACATTCACTCGAACTACTGCCGTCGCTCTCTTGGTTGGTACCGAAACATGCGAAGCCAATGAGGAATCAGCATTCATATCAATCCAGCGCTTGGAATTTCCAGATTTTACCTTGGAACTTTTAAGCTGGGGTAAGTCCGCTAGAATTACCGAGGGTTTTCGTGATTTTCCTGTAGAGATCTCTTCTTCAGGTTCAACTAGAGCGTTATCAGTAGTGATAATTTCGTTAGGGAGAACATCATCTGAACCAGTCTCATTAGTGAGATGTTGGTTTTGAAGTTTATCAGCCAAACTAGACATTCCTTACAATCTTCAAATTTGTGTTATATGGCCCTTTCTTCAATCAAATAATGCAACTTGTTCTATCGTCGGTAAAGTGATGGTGCAGAGGAGTTCGTTCTTGTTTATTGTTTCTTGATATTTAATATAATTTAGCAAACGAACCAAAAAAAGAATGAATTAAGCAATCTCCACACCGAATACCAAACCAAGTTGTCTGTAGGTGGAAAAGTAGCAGAATGGAACGTGACAAATAGTACTAAGGTTTAAGGGTTCACCTTAGTAGTAGGACGAGGGGGATAGCTTTTAGAATGGCGGTGGGGTTAAGGTACTAGGGTTGGGCGACACTATACTTGCATGGAAGCCTTACCCTGCAGTACGCAAAATCGCCAAGCTGCTAAAGGCGTTTAAAAATATCGGTTGAGAAACTGGGCGGCAAGGATACTAGAGTGGCTGAGTATCATTAGAATTTAAAAAAATGAGAGTCTGTGTGCACGATTATCGTAGAAAAGATCGAATCTAGAAAGTCAGTGGGGATTGATAACTGCGCAACGGGGACTGACGTATGTTGGAGATTTTCAGGGTAAATGTTTACACACGTATAGAATCTCCACACAAAACGTTGTCCATGTGAACCTAATAATAATATCCCGAGGAATCTGAAACACGCATACGGCTCAACTTAACTTAAAGAATCTGAAGAATACTGAGAAGTAGCTTAGAATAATAATTTTATAAATAATTAATAAATTTGTGAGATTGTTCACCTCTGAAGAATGGATATAATCTGATCGAGTCCCGCAAATTTAGACTCTGTACTGGCGAATTCCATATGTGTTTTACTAACAAGATGTGTGGTCAAATCATCATATTTTTCTAAACAATTCTCACAGTAGCCTGGCTTTTTACTGGGCGGCTTCGGGATTTTAGATACGGGTCTTGCCACGACATCGCGATTGACAGTGATTTTTTCTGAAGTATTGGATGTACATTGTTGCTGAGCATTACGCAGTTGGTTTAATGGCTCAGTAACAGTACCAGAGACTTTCGGCATGACCTTGCGTCTTAAATTAGCCATCTCTCGGGATGCTACGCCCTCCCTCCCCACTATGGATCGATTTGATGTGGCTGAGTACCTAGGCACACCACTAGCTACAATCTCCCCGAATTCACGAAGTCGTGTTGAATTGGTGGCTTGGGCTTGGGCAGGAAGCGTAACTTGTCGAGCGGCAGGTTCAACCAGATCCTGCTGGTTCTCCTTATTATCATTAACATTGCGGCGTTTAGCTACCGGCGCTTTACCGACATTTTCCTCATCTGTTGGTGGGTCCACTGCATCATTATTATCATCATTACATCCCTCACCGGGATTTTCTTCCGCTTGATCCTTGAATACTCTTGGTTCCTCAGTGATACGACGATGACGATTGTGCTGGATTGACTGAGTTCTAAGGGCATTCTGCTCCTCTTGAGCACGGTGATGAGCTAATGTTGTCTCCAAATACTTACGTTTTTCGGCACGTACTACCGCTTTGGCAGCAAAAGGCGACGTTCCAATCGGGGCTCGCCTTAATTGCGGCCAATCCCCCTCGTCATTTATCTCGGAAGACTTCCATTCTTTCACAGTAAGTGGTCGATTATACGTTGTAGGGTCCCAAACAAGGATGTATGGACCCTTGAAGTAATGCATATCTTCCTTTCGGTAGTTATTGGATGCAAAAGCACTCAATCTTGAGTCTTCCTCCAACATTTGGGTAAGCTTGGCCGATTGAGTAGCGTCTAGTACTGTTGTAAGGGACTGGTTCAGTAAACTACTTAGAAACCTCACCAACTTCTCTACGGTGTAGACCTTAAGTCCTAGTTCTTTGGCTCGTACCGCAAGCTCATTGCGATGATTATCACTAATTACGTGAGTAACTTCCTGATCGAAAAACGGCTGGGTAGCACTTCCTAAAACGGCAAGATATGATTTTAGTTTCTCTATTTGATGTTGTGGTGTATCATCAAAATATATCACAGCATCTTTCATAACAACGCGCCAACGTTGACGCCATGAACGCATGAAGTCTCGTTCCTCATCTTGTTGCTGATGTTGATGATCATTTCCTGCTGTTGTTGCATTCGCATTTATTGGTTCATTTTGAGTGGTTGGCTTGGCATAGGTATGACTGTTGTGACTTGTAACATTATTGGCGTTGGTATCCTGTGCTTTCAGAACTGAACGCATCAAAAAAAGTAAATACTAAAAAGTAATTACAAATGTTTGAAATACGTGTTTTCAGAAGAAAGAAAAGCAATTCAAGCTTTCCCAGGTTTGTATACGCTTGAAATTGTGTGTGGTTTGTTTTTGTGGTTTTCGCGTAAACTGTGAGATTGATCGCTTACTAATCACAACGCGACATCCACATAAATAATAAATAATACTTAGTAAAAAATACTTAATGCTTAATTGAAATGATAAAAGAGAGTCACAAGTGTAAACAATTTTAAATTCCATCTTCTGTCGATTATATATATTGATGTTAACTTACGAATAAATAGCATTAGTTGAGAGATTATTATGATGGTAACAGCTTTAAGGAGCCTTGCAAAATAAATATTGACCGGGATTTTTTTATCTGGTCTTAACCTTTAAAACCTTTTGAAATATATTAATAGTGTGTGATTTTTTTTTCTTTTTCTTTTCCTCACATAATTAAGCACTTTTTCCTACCTCCTGATTTCTTAGACTTGCTTCCAGGAACAGATTTGGATGTCGGTGCTTTGAAAGTGCTTTGTTGAATGTCAGCACGTGCCGGAGGTACATCAGAAGAGGATACTATTGCTGATGGTGGTCCATCTAACTTGGCAAAGGTGTGTTTTGGAGAAGCAGAAGGATCTCGTGGAGTCTCTGTGCTTTCTGGGTTGAATAAATCATCTCCTATTACATTTTTGTTACTGTTATTGGCGCTGAATATACCATCGGCGGCAACTGCAGTATCCAGCTCAGGTGGATTTTGATGATAACGGTAAATATTGGAATCATGAGTCAAAGTTTGAGAAGCAGGCTCTAATGCTGAAAGATCTGAATCAGAAGGAATACTCTTATCCCTAGTAAGTCGAGCTAAGGTCAAAAAGGCATCCTCAGCATTAATGTTCAACTTTGCTGACGTTTCAAAGAAGTTTATACCCCATTCTGTGGCCAGCTGTTCACCTTCTTTAGTGGAAACAACTCTTTCAGCAGTCTGATCAACCTTATTTCCTACTAAAACGATCACATATGGCTCGCCTTCTTTGATTCGTCTTACCTCATTGTAATATTGCTTTATTCTCGCAAAACTAAGTCTCTGGGTAACAGAATAGACCAATAAAAATCCCTCACCATCGTGAATCCACTGGTCTCTTAATAATACGTATTCTTCTTGTCCGGCTGTATCCACAAACTCTAATGTGGTAGCAATATCATCCAACAGAATACGTTTTCGATAGGAGTCTTCAATGGTAGGGTCATATGTTTCAACAAATTTGTTTAAGCACAATTGAACAACGAGAGCTGTTTTACCAACTCCGCCATCGCCAAGAATGGCAAGTTTAAGCATAGATCCGGGAGATCCCAGTCCTGTCATGGTATAGGTATCAGCTTTACTTAATTAATGCGCGTTGTGACTTATTTTTCTTATAAGTGTCCCTATAATACAGTTATCCGAGTATAATATTTCTTATTATTATTGGCTAAATGGTCTCTATACCACGTTGTTTAGCAACCAAGTTTATCCAGTCAAAAAAAATTATATGTCGGGGCTAGCTAAGTAAGTGAACAACTCCTTTAGGGAAAAAGAGAAATGTGACATGGGTTGGGAGATATGCGTCGATCATGTAGGGGGGGGCGCGATATGAGAAAAGGGTTTGCTTCAAATGCAATAATTACTCAGAATTTTGAAACTACATATTCAAGGATAAGCCTCAAAGAAATCATTTGACTAAGAACCAGCAATCGCAGAAAATTTTTTCGAACATTGAACCTTTTTCAAAATATCCTTTTCAGCCATTGGTTTTTCTTATTTTGCATTTTACGTCTGAGCCCATGAACTATGCGAATGATTCAAAATGGGTAATTTTGCCTATATAGTGCTCAGATCGAACACAACCTTGTTGCATTGTGGGCTCGGGTAGTGTATTCCCTCATGCACACCAATCGACAGAATGAGAGCCCATTCCCCACGCTATGTATATTTAATTAGCTCAAGATAAAAATACACACGTGTGTATAAAATAATTGAGGAGCGGCCAATCGAAAAGACCCAACATCGACCCACTCGATCTGAGCTGAGCCCATTTTTCCTGAGCAACCGATTCTATAGATTAATTTATGTGAATATATGCAAACTTCTCCATGAAAACTATAGTTGTTAGACTTATCTTTCTAATTTAATAATTTAAATATCCGTCTAGAACTTATAAACTTTCTTCTTCGTTCTCGCCATTTACATATTTAGCACTGTCTTCTCGAAACGGTAACCTGAGTGGAGTTTCTCTACTCTTCCATATTACTTCGCTAGTTTGATGCAATGTTTGTTGTTCAGCAAGCTGTCTCATGTGCCATTTTCGAATGAGATCTTTTTGCTCATCTTCACTCTTTAATTTTGCACTCATGCAAAACTTCAGTTTGGCTCGTTTATCTTTACAGTAACTAATCTCTCCGTATCGATAATAATTTCGGATCTGGCCACCAATAGAATAGCACTTTAATAGCTGATCAAAGACCTGTGAACAGTTCATTTCAGTGGGAAATGTTGTAGCCGGTGCCTTGTGAACAGTTCTATCTTTATTTATCTCGTATGCTCCAGTTTTAGTATCGGATGGTAATTGGTCATTTAATGGGCCAATAGCATCTGTTACATCCTTAAAAATCTCGTCTAGATCGGAAGTCATCGTATACATAGATATGGCAGTGATTTTTCACTTGGGGTAGAGCTCACGCGTTTCATGTCACACGTGTGTGCTCGCTCATTATGATGTGAGAATAAAACGGCCAACACAATGGTTTTTGTGTTAAGTGACATCAAAATACGGACATACAGATATATAGAATCTAATAAATAGCATTTAATTAAGTTAAACATAATAATGAATATATGCTCTATGATAGAATAGATGCACGCATATTAAATCACATTGCTAAACGCTTCTTAAAAGGGTCATGCTGTCTCACTTTAGCTCCAAAGGTATAAAAAAATATTGGGAGCGGAATCAGCGCAAGTGCAATAAACCCCAAAACAGATGACGCCCAATGTGCACCTAATCCCGCGTACATTTGCCGGCTGAAAAGAGGGAAAACACCACCAAATACACTTCTCAAAATGGTATTAGCAGCAATGGCCGAAGCAGCGTACTTTGTGTAAACATCCGTGAGATAAACCAAACAGCCCTGAAATATGACAGCAAATCCACCGCCAACCATGGCAAGTCCTATGACTGGTGCTATCCAATGAATACTAGAACGCATACACCAACCATAGATAAACATTCCAGCAGGGAGCAGCCATCCAAACAAAATCATAGCCGGCAATCGTTCCTCCGGTGGTGGCTTCTTACCTAATTTTCTAGCTATCCTACCGTACCTTATGGACTGAAGGATATTTGCAATGCTTAATATAAAGTATCCAATGCAAAATGCAAACATTGGACAGAATGATGCAGTAAGACTAAAGTCATAGTTTTTCTGAAATTGATTACCCACACCGGTGATCAAAATATACAAAAGACCATAGATAAACGATGCAAAAAGAACCAATGAAAGAATCATTGGTGTGCATAACATCAAAACGGGTCTTAAGAAATGCACCGTAAAAAACTCTTTTAAGGTTAGCTGCCATTTATCGTGGTCACTATGAAGATTCCAGAACCCAGTTTCAAGTCGTAGCTGTCGACAGGCAGTCTGTTCAACAACCTGCAGAAAAGTTTCGTCCAGAAATATGTAATTGAGGGTGGATATTGTTAATGCAAACAAGCCTCCTAGCCACATAGTCCACCGCCAATCATAACTGCCGGTACCAGCCAGCAATGCACCAAATACTGGAGATATTGAAGCACCCAAAATGACATTAGATGAGTACAGAACCATAGCTGCAGCACGATGCTCTGCATCCCACATATCAGCCATAGCTCCTCCACTGGCAGAGATAGGAGCACTGGCAAAAACACCAGCGAAAAATCTAAACACAATGAGGGCCGCAATGCTATTAACATTGGCACAAACGCATTGCAAAATCCCGCTCATGAAAAAGGGAACAAGGATTCCAATCTTTCTACCGAATAACTCACTTACAGGAGAGAAGAATGCTGGTCCGAACATATTGCCTATAATATAAATACTTAATGTCAATGTTCCTACTTCTTCACCAACATGAAATTCCTTACTTACACTGGGAATTCCAGGACTTATTGATGATGCGCCCATTTGAGCTGCCAATGCAGATAAGCCGAATGCGATGGTGTGAGCTAACCGTTTTCTTAATGGCCAATTCTGAGGTCGTCTTGGATCATCAAGGTCCATAAAATATAAACCATCTTTATATATTTCTCGCAATCCTAATGAATCCGGCTTTTCTGATAGTTCACTAGCTCGCGATCGAATTCTCTCCACGATATCTCCATCCATAGTATAATTGTGGACCGCATGAAGAGGCTCAGTTTCTTCATCGTCAATATGGAAATTATCGTGACTTGAATCATCTAAATTATGTTTACCATTTTTACTTGATTCGCTACTTCTATCCGTTTGTGAATCACTAACTTTATTATATGTTTGATTTTGTGAGGCTCTATTATCTGACAATTTTGGTATTCTCGACATTTTTTTCGCTGACCAAAATTCGGGTCCAATTCTAATAATAAATACTTTGATAAGATATATACATTTATATGTGTGTACATAAATATGCTGCTATAATAAATTATAGGGTATGGCTACTGTGAACGGCACTTGGAATACAAGTCATGTGATATTTTTTGGATTTTCGTCGAAGAGCGTCATTAGATCTCCATAAAAAATAATTATATGCCTTCTAGATAAATACGATTTTACTGCTCAATTCGAAATAATCACATTACTTTTATCTTTGTTCTATTTGCGAAACACAGATCTTCCGAGGCTATAAAACCGTAGCACTATATATTTTACAAGAAGTTATGTAATGGCGTGACTAATTTCCCCAAAAATGTTACCTATCTTGATGCAAGTTCGATGCAAGTCATACCCTTGCCCAAATCCCGTTAATCCACTAACTTTATGCAACGAATAGAATGCTTACATATTGTTAATATGACCGAGGATATATGAAACTGCCTATAAAATGCTTTGAAAAATAAAGAATTAAGTATAAGTTATGCCTATAAGTAAATTTGATAAGTAGTTGAACTGAAAAGAAACAAAAATTGTCCAGTTTAATGTAAGAAATCACCGTAAGGTTCGATTTTACGCAGCTGTTTGCCATAGAAGTAGAACAACCAAGAACAGGGCCACAAAGCTACTGCGACAAATCCCAATAGAGAAGAACCCCAGGCCACGCCTAGGGCATCATACATTTGCACAGCAAAGAGTGGGAACACACCACCAAACAAACTTCTCATGAAAGTATTGGCAGCAATCCCGCTAGCGGCATATTTTGTATAGCAGTCGACAATATAGACCAATGAGCCCTGGAAGATGATAGCTAGACCACATCCCACAAATGCCAATCCAAGAGTAGGAACGAACCAGTGAATACTCTCTCGCATACACCACCCGTAAACAAATAACCCAAAGGGCATAGTCCAACCCATTACCATCATAGCTGGTAATCGTTCCTCTGGGGGAGCTGATCCTCCATTTCGCTGAGCAATTTTGGCATATCGACGAGAGTTCACGATATTCATCGCACCTCCAAACATAAATCCGATGAAAATTGCCATCAAAGGGCAAAAGCTTGCCACGAAAGAAAAGTGATGGACCCGTTGGAAGTACGTGCCAACACTAGTGATACAGATAAATAGTAGGCCATAGACGAACGCCGAATAATTGACCAATAAAAACATCTGAGGTGTTAAAAACATGAATATAGGACGTAAACAATGAACCCGGAAGAACTCATCTACTGTTAGACTCCATGCATCTAAATCAGCGTGTAGAGCCCAGATGTCAGTTTTAATTCTAAGTTGATGGGCCTTCTGCCTCTCTAAAACTGGAACAAAGCTTTCACTACACAAGAGGTAGTTGATTGCTGGGATAATTAGTGCTAACAAACCACACAGCCAGCACGTCCAGCGCCATCCATAAGATCCCGTATCATTCAGTAAAGCACCGAAGGTAGGAGCTGAAGTACTTCCAGAAACAATGCAAAGAGCATATAAGACAAGAGCGGAAGCTCGTTGATTAGGACGCCATAAGTCACCAAGTGCACCACCAGAACTTACAATTGGCGCCGCGGCAAATACACCGGCAAAAAAGCGAAACACCATCAGCGCCCACACATTACTAGTATTAGCGGCAACACACATCCAAATCCCTGAAATAAAGCAGGGGATAAAAACGCCAATCTTACGACCAGCAACTTCACTTAGTGGTGCAAAAATCATTGGACCTACCATGTTGCCCAGCACAAAAATACTGAAAACCAGTCTTCCCACCTCAAAACCAACATGAAACTGAGAGCTCAAGGCCTCTGCATTTGGACTTAATATTGATGCAGCAAATTGAGCGCTGAATGTTGTCACCCCGTAAGCAATAGTGTGAGCTAATCGCTTTCTTAAGGACCAATTCAGCGGTTGTTCATTATGAGAGAGTGTGACTTTATAGTTAGGGAATTCAACTTCGATGTCGTTGATTATTTTATCCCGAGCACTCGTGGAAAATGTGTCATCCTCAGGCTTGAGTTTCTCAGTGTAGATCCGACCCGAGTTATTATTCCGAGGATCGGAGCAATTTGAAACAGAGTCTTCGTGATCATTGTAGTGATCATCAGATAAAAGATCAGGATCAAATTCGTTCGGGCTTGGCCGAGAATGATCGTGATGGCTCATTGTAGTATTAGTTAGAGTTTTAACAATGATATGATGTGTCTAAACAAGGTGACTGAATTGACCAGAAAATCAAATCCACGATATTAAAGACGTAGATATTACTTTAAAATATGAGGTCCATAGATTGGTATACCTCTTATATATACACTTTTCGGGATTTTATTAGAATTAGCTTAATTCCCGGACAAATGTTGTAGATGAGACAATTTATATTTCAGGTTAGGGCAGGGTCAATGTTAATATATTCCACAGATTGCAGCTGACCCTGACATCATAGGGATTAAACCGTTATCTCGTTTGGTAATAACAGAATTAGGGAAATTGACAGGTAACTCTATAATGACAGATCGAATACTTTAAAAGAAACTTTGTGATTGAATTATATTGTAAAAATCTATGAAATCTATACTTATATATGTTGAATTATAAAAACAATATATCAGGACATACTCAATGCAATTGAGCAAATTGATAGATTATACATTCGAGGATAATAATACAGCAGATATGTAAAAGATATTAGTGAGGCTGGAGTCTGCCCCTTCAATGCATGTGTTAAACCTAGCCACTCGGTTAGCTGAAGAAACAGGGTACGTGGACCCTGTTCTTTTGCATAGGTCATTGCATTGGGTACCCAAGGGAAAGCTGGCGCAGTTATGCAGGTTGAAGCTTAGTTCTGGGGGACTGGATGAAGGGCATAATAATATTATGATGGCGGATAATTTAGCTACGAGTGAATTATCGATGTAAGGGTTTCGGAACATTCGAAATCTGTTGCCAGGAAAATTAGCGAAATTAGCAGCAAAAGTCTCGTACGGCACTACAATTGAAACCTCATAAATAGCGCACCCATCATCAAAGTTTCAATCAATATAAGTATTGTTCAATTATATATACTCTAATATACCGTTGAGATCGCACACGTTTTTGCCCGTGTTACTGGTGGCCTCACGTTATTTACTGATTGTACTAGGACCATGCAGACAGACACTTATTCATTGGGTGTGTTGCTGCAGTCAAATGATGAGCATGACCAAATAGACACACGCCCAGATCTTGCATGCACGGTTTTATGCAGGCTGGAAGTATATTAAATCTAAGCGATGATATGCATTCTGTATCACCTGACAACCGCCGAAATTCGCATCCCTGAGGGCAAGGGGAAGAATTCCTTATCAATGTTCCTGATAGTGTGTCGCTTACGCTGATCTAGTCTGGCTGTTGGTAGCCTCTTAGGAGCTTAACTCACCTTCACAGAATTTAAATACTTCGAGAAAGTAATCCCAATTTAAGATCGATCTAACTTTATTTTCTTTTAATAATTAATTGCCCTCCATCATCCTACCCGCTTCTTATCTTACATGATGTCTACTCTTAATGGTGTGATCAGTATCTCTTCCTCCACAATTATTTTCGGATTAGTGTCGGTGGTTATCGGGGCAGTCACCTGGATCATGTATACAGGAAATTGTTGGAAAACTGCTATCACCCGATTAGGTACCAGCCTGCATAATCCAGTGCAGTTCAAGAATGCAGATGAAGATGGGCCATTTTTCCCCGATGGACCAAGAATTATTCCCATCTCTGAAGAATTCGACTGGAAAAAGAATGAATTGAGAAAATTTCGGCCATTCAAATCCAAGTATAATCTTACAATGGGCATTTCTACTCCCAATCACAATGATTGGCTTTTGTTGGAGACATCTTACTTGGATCGAATTAACCATCACAAGGCTGTATTTGATTCAAAGTATGGCGATGCCCATACTTGCCTCTGTGACGGTAACAAGGCGGCATTTGCCGTTGAAGAACTGTATGATTACTGCTTAAGTTTTGCAACATCAAGATTTCCTCAATACTTTCAGCTTCAAAAGTCTGCAGAAACATTTCGCCATGTGACAAACACTATTTTAGCTGAGTCTTTACCTGCCGATTCCAAAACCGCCAAGCGAATGGGCTATAATGCTCGCGGTATGTTAAAGATCTTAGGCGAGCATTTTGAAGAAGACTTTCTACTTCTTGAATTTGACCCTGAAGTTGAAGAATATCGACTAAAAGCATGTACAGGCATTGCTGCTAATGGATTTACTTGGGAGTCACGAATGGGTATGAAGCTCACGGACTTGCATGGTCCTATCCCTCAGTACAAGGAGAGGCTTCAGTTCAGCATGAATCGTTACTTTCGAAAACTCGCCCCAGGAAACATAGTTCAACGAACTACTTACAAAGTACAGGTTTCTGATCACGATGCTATTTTCCTACCTGGTGGAAACAATGTGATCGATCCTGCCGTCTCTAAAGATCTGGGTAACACAGCATTCATGAGGCTAGAACGGCAGCAATTATTCAGATTAAAACAATCTAACTTTATTTTGTTCACGATTCGTACCTATATGTATCCACTTACTGATATCAAAAAGGAGGGACTAGGACCAAACATGGCTGAGGCAATTCGTGCTTGGCCAGAAGATTTTGCTGCATATAAACATAGATCTGATTGGGGCGAGTCAGTTACAAACTATCTAGAAAATGCAATTCTTAGTATGTAGTTACAGAGGTATAATATAACTGATATATACTTTGTTAATTCTCAATTTTTACGTTATTTGGGCACTCTGGCCGAGTTGGTCTAAGGCGCCAGCTTCAGGTTCTCTTGCAGAATTTGCTGGTCTCTCCGGAGGCGAGGGTTCGAATCCCTCGGGTGTCAATGCTATTTTTATATTTTTTCACTATATATATATACTATTGAAACTTTATAAATCATTGTTGATGGTTCAAATGCCGTGAAAATAACATTGCTCATTAATTGTGAATGTTGTTGTACGTTGCTAGTTAGGCTGGTTTATTAGAAACCTTAATTTAAGTGTCGAGTGGAGAGAAAAGAAATATGAATTTCTAGGGCAAAAAAAACAGCGATTCTGATCTAAGTATCCTAATATGTCAAATAAAATTTCTGTATATTTTGAGTATAAGTAAATCGAATGGGATATACGCCAATTTTCATATCTCTTTTCATATAACAGATCCTTTTTCTTATGGATCTTATCCCACTTCTTAGCTCCGATAAGAAATTGCGTTTAGGGGAATCCGTAGGGCATAGGGTTGAGTGCCGATCGCGTGGATAGTTCCGTCGAGAAAAGACTTCCCAGAAAAGAATACTTGATTCATCTAATATGGATTTAAATACATTTGGGGGATTAAGAAATATACCAGACTTATTCTTGGACCACTTTCCCCTTGCTTTTCAGGGTATCACATGGTCTCAAGAATCTGATATAAATCTACTTTCCGCTCATAACCAAAGCATTCCTAAATGGTCGAAAACTTTATGGGGAAATGCTACTTGTATTAACTCACGAGGGAATATTGCAATTTTCAGTGATGAAACTGCTTTCGTTACCGATTGTTTTATTTGTACTGTGGCTTTTGCCACTTTATTGCTAACGGTTATTCCTGTTATCAGCCATTTGATAGCTCTTTTAAAGCATGAAAAGGGTAAACATACTTCGTTCGGTCAAGCCTCAGCTACCCTCGCTTTCCTTGTTCCGTTGCTTTATTTGAGTAGTTTTTTTGAGACACAAGCTCCTTCGTTAGCAAATGTTATCATCTTCTCCGGCGGTTTACTCATAGCTGCTTTACATTTCGTTCAGGACGGAAAAGTATTAGTTTGTTCAGGTGAGTTACTTCTTTATTGGTTGTTCATGATGTTTGTATACTCAGGATTTGCTTTGAACTTTTACTTTGGTCATGGTTTTGACAAGTATACTGCCATGATATGTTTAACTCCTGTCTTTTCAGTGTTAATTCTGTATTTCGAAGTCTTCAATCGGCAAAGAGATCCCCAAAACTGCTTCGAAAGTGTTTCCATGCTATCAAAAATCACAGTTAATTATGCTAATAATCTCATGGCTGACAGTCTTGATAAAGAGGTATCTTGTGATGATTTAATTGATCCTCCGCGACAAATCAATGCTGTTGTTGCTAACAACAAGTTCCAGGAGAGATTTCAACAAATATCGAAAGACAACAAAAACCGCGTTATTATTGCGTTGGCTCTAATGCTATGGTTTGAGGTTGGAGCAATGATTTTGTTAAAATTACTCAGCATGCTTATTGATTTGATATCTCCGAATCTATTAGCATTGCTTCTCGGTTCATTCATGGACTACTCGTTGGGTAAAGAACCATTGTATCGCTCTTATTATTATGCTGCCGTATTTGGCATCATGCCCTTGATTGGGGTTTGTTGTGAAAACTTGTCTCGCACAATTGCCACTACTTGTGAGAATCAGACTAGATCGGTATTGATGACATCCCTTTATAAACATTCACTTCGTCTAACTCCCGGTGGTCGTGAACGTTTCGACTCAGCAAAGGTTGCGAATTTGATGAATTTGGATACTAATCAGATCTATCAAATGATTGAATGTATTCCTATGGCAGTAACCTCGCCTTTGATAATGGTATTTGCTATATACAGGCTGTGGGATTTTGTTGGCCCTTGTTTCTTGATGGCTATTGCCGTCTATGGAATTGCCACACCCTTTTCTGTGTACCTTTCTAAGTCCTTAAATAAGGTCATTACACCGATGCTGAAGGCGAAGGACACTCGCAATAAGGTTACCTCCAACGCTTTCCGTTCCATAAAGACTCTGAAGTTGCATGCCTGGGAAAACCCTTTCTATAAGCGCATTACGGATCTGAGGAACTCTACTGAACTTGTTCTTTTGAAACGAAGAGCAAATTTGTTAATATATTTAACTGTCGCATGGAACTCAGCTAGTGAGCTTGTTGGCATAACTGTGTTCAGTGCTTATCTGTATTTTCGACGTGGTGTTTTGTCACCCGCGATGGTTTTCCCTTCATTATTGTTGCTCCAACTTGTGGCCACTAATTTGTTCACGCTTCCTCATATATTGACGGTGATTTTGCAGGGACTAACTTCTCAAAAGCGTATGAATGAACTTTTTATTGAGGAAGAAAACTCCTACGATAATTATAGTCATATTAAAGAAAGCGTAAAGGGATTTGAAGAACCTTCGATTATTGTAAAAAATGCTCAAATTAGTTGGAATGGTGATGCTTCCCCCGAAAAAATTGCATTAGAGGACCTAAGCTTTGAAGGTCATAAAGGTGACCTCGTTTGTATTGTAGGTAGAGTGGGCTCTGGTAAGACTGCACTTCTGCGTGCCTTGTGTGGTGAGCTTAGTATACTGAGAGGTAATATTGAAGTAAAAGGATTGCTGAGTTATTCATCTCAAGATACTTGGCTCCAGAATCTTTCACTGAGAGACAATATTTTGTTTGGTTCGAAGTACGAAGAGGATTGGTACAACGAAGTTATCCAAGCTTGCGAACTCCAGGATGATCTCAGCCAATTGGATGACGGAGACGCTACAAATGTTGGAGAAAGGGGAATTTCTTTAAGCGGCGGACAAAAAGCACGAGTAGCTTTAGCTAGAGCTGTTTATTCTCGCTCTGATGTGATCATTTTGGATGATGTGCTAAGTGCCGTGGATGAACACGTTGCCGCGGCATTAATTCGTAAGGTATTTGCGGCGACCGGATTGCTGGCTTCACGTACCATCGTTTTAGCAACGAATAATGTAAAAATATTGTCCCAATCTTCTCTCATTATTGCTCTAGATGACAAAAGGATTCAAGAAGCTGATCCTTTCGAAATAGTTTTACAGAAGTCTTCAAGTTCATTAATATTCCGACTTATAGAAGAGTTCGGACATCTCGAGGATCTTGAAACATCCAGAACAGTACAGAATCGCAAGGAAATCGTAGTGAACTACCTAAGAACCACCAATGCTGATACATCAGATCATTTTAATGAACTTGTTCCTCTTCAGGTTCGCAGCACAGCTGATGATGATGAGGATAATGAGGATGCTAATAAATCTGTCTCGAGCGTTGATATCTTTGGACGCTACCTCACAGAACAAAATAGGTATCTCATTTGGATTTGCTGCTTGATATTACTTATTTCCGTTGGTTTAGCTAACTCTCAGGTTGTCACTATCGGTATCTTAGCAAACCATAATCTCTCGAATATTTATGACGCCCGTTGGTATTTGTTATTGTACTTTTCCGTAACCATACTCTCATGTGCTTTTGTGGTCTTATCGAACCGTCAATTCCAGATCAAATTGTGTTTGAGAAATGCCCAGATTATTCATGATAAGCTATTATGGAATGTTCTGCATGCTCCTATGGGATTCTTTGATAAGACACCTTTGGGGCGACTTGTTAATCGGTTTACTGGAGACATTCAAAGTTTGGATCTAAACATCAGCGTAGTGCTATATTATACCATTCGGTCTCTCTGCAACTTGCTTATTGTCGTATTCACTATTTTGTTTTCTTCACCGATAACAGTGCTAGTGGCGATGGTACTAGCGTGGGTTGCTAACAGATCACGGATATACTACATTCCCTTGCAGCGTAAGGTAATGAGAATCACAATGTCTTCAAATTCTCCTATTTTGTCTCAAATCGAGGACACTCTCAAAGGTCAGTCTCTCATTAGAGTGTTTGGACGACTTGATCAATACAAAGAAGTCTTCGATGCTCGTGTTGATCGTTGGGCAAAGGCTTCGTTTTATCGCGCCAACTTGACTTTGTGGTTACTTTTCAGAATCCAGTTATACACTACTATTTGGACTCTAGCTACTACATTTGCTGTCACAAAACTCATTGGATTGAACAATATGAGTGTTGGTTTTGGAGGTGTTCTGATCAATTTCTCAGCAAGGGCTGGTATCATGTTGAAACAAACCCTGGTATTTATATCAGATGTTGAGACAACTGGTATAGCACTTGAGCGTCTTTATGAATTCTTAGACATTGAACAAGAGGCTGCTTCTGAAATTGAAGCCACGAGACCGAATCCTCAGTGGCCGGAAAAGGGGGAGATCACATTTGATGGGTTGTCTGCAAAATATTCTGAGAACGGCCCGACAGTTTTAAAGAACCTCTCATTCAAAATCAATGGCGGTGAGAAGGTAGGAATTGTTGGTCGCACTGGCAGTGGCAAATCCACGCTAACCCTGACTATTTTCAGAATTATTGAGGCTTTCGGTGGCCACATTGAGATAGATGGCATTGATACATCGATTCTTGGTCTTTCAGATTTGCGTTCACGGATCTCAATCATTCCACAGGACGCTCAGCTTTTCGAAAGTACTGTTCGTGAGAACCTGGATCCACTCCAAACGGTTAATGATGAGCGTCTATGGGAAGTCTTGGAGCTCTGTCATCTGAAGGAGCACTTCGCAGGTCTCGATGGTTTGGATACTGAGCTCTCTGATTCTGGTGGTAGCTTGAGTCGTGGACAATGTCAACTTCTTTGTCTTGGGAGAGCTTTAATCCATCAGTCGAAGGTTTTAGTTCTGGATGAGGCAACTGCTTCTGTTGACCACGAGACGGATAGAGTGGTTCAAGATACAATTCGAAAATATTTCGGAGATCGTACAATCGTCACAATTGCCCATAGGCTCAATACAATTATGGATTCTGATCGTATCATTGTACTTGATCATGGTGAGATTAAGGAATTCGATACTCCGCAGAGGCTATTGGACAGTGAGGGATTATTTTATAGTCTTCATAAGGCTGAGGCGACAGCACAGAACCAACCAGAATAAAAAGATCTAATTTATCTAGAATAGTATATCTGTTGCTAATAATATATATAATTATAATAATTGTTAATGCTTTTTTAAGGTGGAAATAATAATACGGCTCTGAAAAATAGGGTAAGGTGTACATAATTATGTTTAAATATGCATTAAGGCTATGCCGAGGGACTGTTGATCAAAAATGGTCTTCAACACATCTTTTTAACGCAAAAAGATTTGCATCCTCGAAAACGCATCATTTGAATGTCATAGTACCAAAGTTTAGTACAGTTTCCCACTTAGCAACATTGTTAAAACAGCCAATCGTTAAAGTTCAGAAAACCATGCAGAATATGGGATACAACCAAACACATTGGGACTATATCGTAGATGATGAGAACGCGGTTATGATAGCTGATGAACTTGGTATCATTGCTGAAATTAATACTGACCACGGTGAGGATCTTTACCCTGTAAATGTTGCCGAGAATACAGACATGCCCATTAGACCTCCTGTGGTGGCGCTAATGGGTCATGTTGATCACGGAAAAACAACACTTTTAGACTATTTCAGAAAGTCCCATATTGTGGATGGTGAAAAGGGTGGAATAACCCAACATATTGGTGCTTTCTTAACTCCTACTGGTGGAGGTCAAGTATGCTTTTTAGATACTCCTGGTCATGAAGCATTTTTAAAGCTTCGTCAACGTGGAGCCCATTTAACTGATTTTATTATGCTGGTAGTTGCCGCTGATGATTCTGTTATGCCTCAAACTAAAGAAGCTATTAAACACGCATCATCAGCCAATGTTCCTCTAATTGTTGCCCTCACAAAATGTGACAAGCCAGAGTCGAAACCTGATCGAGCAATTGCTGATCTTGCTAATGCTGGTGTTGATGTTGAACCTTATGGTGGTGAGGTCCAGTGTATTCCTGTTAGTGCTGTTTCTGGTAAAGGAATTGACGATCTTATGGCTGCTTTACAAGCTCAAATCGAGATTGCTGATTTACGTGCCCCAGTAAGTGATTTTAAGACTGAGGGAGTGGTTGTTGAATCCAGTGTACAAAAAGGAATAGGTGCCGCTGCTTCCATCATTGTTAAAAAAGGGGTTCTCAAGCCTAAACAGGTTGTCGTTGCCGGAAATACTTGGTGTAGAGTTCGTCAATTAACTAATGAGCGAGGAAAGTCATTGAAGGAAGCAGGACCGGGTACACCGGTAAGAATAACAGGTTGGAAAACACTACCAGAACCTGGTGATCTTGTTCTTGAAGCATCAGATGAGGGGAAAGCGAAGCGTGTAGTAGAGAATCGTCAGAGACTACTGGAACAAGCATTAGAAGCTCAACGAATTGTTAAAATTAACGAGAATAAGCAGACTCAATTTGATGATGCTCTAGAACGTAAAGAGAGGGAAGAGCGTGCTGCTCTGGGGTTAACCAGTACTAATAATAATTCCTCAAGCGTTGGCTCTAAATCTCGTCAATCTACTGGACCTGAGGTTATTAGCTATATTGTAAAAGCTGATGTTGCCGGATCTGCTGAGGCTGTGACCGATATCATTTCTCAATTAGGAAATGATGAAATCAAGGCTAGTGTTCTGTTCAGTGGAGTTGGCCCTATAACTGAAAGTGATATATTCCGAGCACAAACTGCCGGTGCATCTATTATAGCATTTGCAACCCAATGTCCAAGATCTATGGAACGTCTTGCTGAACAGCACAAGGTTCCATTGAAAAAATATGATGTTATCTACAAGGCCATGGAGGATATCAGTGCTAATTTAAGTAGTCGACTAGAACCGATAATCACCAGAAAGGTGATATCAACAATGGAGATTCGTGCATCATTTACAATTTCACTTAAAAAGCGTGCTAAACTAGAAGTCGCTGGTGTTAAGGTGTCTCGTGGGCAGTTTTCTACATCAACTCTCGTTCAAGTACTACGAAACGGTAAAGTCGTTCACGAAGGGACACTTTCTAGCATCCAGCATGGAAAAGACCATGTTTCTGAAGCCCATAAAGGCTCTGAATATGGCATCACATTTACAAATTGGCCCGATTTCCGAGAAGGAGACATTGTTGAAGGATATGAAGAAATAAAGACACCACGATACATTTAGAAATAAGTAATTGTACATAGATATTTATATTATAATTTTGTTTTCATTCCCATTGCACACCAATCCACTCCTCAGTATAGCCAATACCTTCGCTATTAAGTTGAGGAATATCTTTACCACAGGCCACAAAAATCGATCCCCATTCCATTCCATCAACGAGCATCTCTGAAGTTTCTAATTCACTGATAAGATGTGGCATTAATTGTATCTCCAGAGTTTTCTTGTTGTTCTCAAGTTCATTTAACTCTTGAGCACATTCATCTTGGGAATAAAGTAACGGCTCCAGTCCATATTGGTACCTCAAGACCTGCTCGGGGTTACATTCAACGACCTCAACAAAATGGGTGAAGGTAATATCCGCGTTCCCTTCAAGTTCCTTAATTTCGGATGATTTCTCGGCTTTGTTAGCAGAGTCGTCATCAGGTTCAGTCTCCAAGGCTTCAACTTTAACGTTAGCAGGTAACTCAGCCTTTTCAAGATATTCTTCTTCGACATCAAGTAATTTACAAGTATACCTGCCATCAATAGTTTTCCTTGAATTCTTCTTATTTTTGGATTTCTTTTTGTTTTGGTTAGATATATTAGTAGATGATGGTAGTGGAGTTGAAGATGATGCAAAAGGATTTGATGAGGAAGAATCGTTGACTGAGGAGAACAAAGAGTCCCCTAAAGGAGCAATTGAGTCCTCAGGAGCTTTAGATTGTGTGTTTTGTTCAGAGACAATCCGTGCTTTCACTTCAGGACTAGCATCAATACCTCTAATTGCTCTGATGGATCCCTTTTTACGTCTACAATTGGGATCAGAACAAGAAAAAATAAATATAGCGCGATCATATAATTCATTTGGTAAAGGACAACTCAATTGTGCTAAAAGATCAAGCTGCTTGGAACATACCTTACACTCAGTAAGTTTACTTGATGGTTGATTACGAGAAGAACCCAACCAAATAGGTGTTCCACCAATATGATTTCCCTCGGGACTTAAATCCTCATAAATTGCTTCTTTTGCTGCATATCCAAGGAGTACAGAAGTGTAACCAGTCTCCACATCCTCGAAATCCGAATCCGAATCCGACATTTGAAAAATAATTTTTGGAAGATCGTGGTTAGGTTAAACTCCACAAGGAATATCTAAAGATTGTGACGATCCACTAGCACATGTAAATATTGTACAAAACCACCTTTCTATATTAAGTATGTAGACTTATCTATTCAAAATTGTTCAATTTGTGCATCTATGGCAGGCTTCTTACATCTTATAGGTCGGTAAAGAGTTAAGGTTTGTAGGACCTTAGATTGACTACCGTAGCGTTTCTTTAATAGTTCGATTATTTCTGAGGCTAGAATCCGAATCTCCTCATTAGATCCCAACAGACATTTAAAAAGGGAAACTATCAAACCATCACAATGTTGCGGAGGGTCTAAGAAACTTGCTACCGGTGATCTTTGGAATGCATAGTGTAAACAGCGTACCAAGCACAATTGGCGATCTGTGGGGGGGTCTACTGCGAAAGAGTCATTAAGCAATTTGTGCAAAACGTATATCCCTTGACAAGATACGAAATTATCCACCCAACCTGAGCCAGAGTTGACTAACTTGTCCTCTAATAACGCTAGAATATCATCATGATAGTTCGGATCTAAGATACCGGTAATGATTTCTTGTAGAATGTATTGTACCTCAAAAATCTCATAGCTGCCCCAGTAATTGGAGGGAGGCTTCTGAATTAGATTTTTACCCCTCCCCTGTGAATTCATGAATTTTTGTATCTCCACACAGTTGTGATACCAAAGAACTGTACTAATGATGTAACGAGGAATCAATTTAGGGTTTTTGATCCGTACCTGCAGATAACATTGCATTAGGGCAAATTTGACACGCAGACGTTACAGTGTGGCATCCACCACCACATTAAGTTTCTGATGTTAGAGACCATCGAAAATAAGATCCTCAACATCTTCGATTTCATTTGCCTCAATCAGCTCATTGTAGTCACATTTGAGATCATCATCTCTAAAAACGGCTGGAAGGACTTTATTGAATGCAATCCCTTTATATTTCCATTGTCGCTTAGCTCTTTCGTCCATTGTAATCTCCACCGGTATATAGTCAATACCATACGATTTTAGAATTGTACAGGCTTTATTAAAGCGAGCCATACTCCCTCTTACTCCACTGGCCATCGACATATATAAGTAAACTGTATTTTCATCTCTCTTAGGTATTTCAACGTCATCCTTAGATTTTGATGGTGACGTAGATGGTTGTTCAGATTCTGGTTCTTGAGGGGTTTCTGATTTCACATGTATGTCCTTAGAAGGCGTGACTTCATTAGATTGACTAGTTTCGAGCGATTCAGATACGACTGGTACTTTGCTAGACGTCTTATGTGGTTCCTCGGAAATTATTGTATCAGTATTTGAAGGTACCAAAGATGACTTTATTGAGTTCGATGCGGCTTCCATGGATTCTTCAGACTCTTGGGAATCATTTGTGACTGTTTCTGCCACATCTTCGTCCTTGCTTGCGGGAGATTCTTCATCTCTGGTTTCTAAAGGGGGTTCAACATCTTTTACAAAGTCATCTTTGATGACTTTAACAGATTCTGAATGTTCAATATGACTGGAAAGTTTATCATCATGATTCTTGTCCTCTACATTTTCCTCAGGAGTAGATGCTTCCTCTACTGATTCGTCATTCGATATTTCATTGATGGCGGTATCTTCCAAATCGTCCGCTGGTATCGTGATGCCATCAGAGGTTAGATCTAAGGGATGAAGAGATTCCTTATCGGAGGTTTCTGATTTATTTTTCACACCTAAATCGCTGACCGTTTCAATATCAAGATTAGTTTCAGCATTAGACTCAGGAGAAGAATCAGTCTTAATATCGTTCTCAACATCAGCGTCACGGTTATCCTTAATGTTAGACTCAGCATCAGTCTTAGGATTAGTCTCGACACAATTCGTGTCAAGATTAGTTTCAACATCACTCATATCACGAGTCTGAGGAGTAGAATCCAAGTCAGTTTTAGGATCAGCCTCGAGATTAGTGTCAAGATCAATCTTATCGTCAGTCTTAGGAATAGTGTCAACATCACTACTTGATTCAACATTAGTCTGATCAGTCTCAATAGAATCCATCTTACTTGAAGAATGCTTCTCATTTTTTCCACCTTCACGCTTAGCTATTTTCTCCCCTGTGTAACTCTCCTCGTTAGAAGATGATACAGATTGAATCTCTTGGTCAGTTAACTTTAAACTATCAACAGCATTCGAAATGGCATTACCTGATCCAGATTCATTATCAAGGGAACCTCCTGACAAAGAATCTCTTGCGTCATTCCCTAAAGACTCACCTTGAAGAGCTTTCTTTTGAGCATTCTTTCTGGCTTTCGAATTACGCTTTTTGGCCTTTTTAGCCTTCTTCTTCAGTTGATCCGTCATTGGCTGTTGCACAGATTCCTTGGCCACAACATCTTGAGAAACATGCGAGCTTCGGATTTCTGTAGAATCTGATTCCTCAGGTTCCTTAAGGTCTTCTTTAAATTCTTCATGGGGCCCATTCACTGTAGTTTCGGCGACTTTTACTTGATCTGGTAGTTCTTTGATCTTGGAAGGCTCAGATTCATAAATAGAACTAGTATCACTATCAATTTGCGCGGATTCGGAAATAGGAATGGAGTTGTTCTCAATTGTATGCTCAATTTCCGTGCTGAAAGTGGGGTTTTCAATAATCTTGGACGAATTAGAGAAATCATTAGAATCGTCATCTTCTGATGCATTTATATCCGCCATGAGATCTTCAAGTTCTTTGAACTTATCATCGGACATTATGAAATAATATTATTTAATATTTTATTTCTATGATTCTCGTTCCGTGTTGTTTAACGGCCTGCTGATCCTCCTTTGGCTGATGGACCCTGAAGCATCACCTGACTGCTCGCTCCTGCTGCTTACAGGAATAAAATAGCAGATGGAGAAAGTTTCACCATTGAGATCCAATTTATTATCATATAAATTTATTTAACTAATTTAATACAACAATCCTATTAACATGATGCGAAGTAATTGTTCATATCATGAGGAATCTGGTTGAATCGTTTAGTTGCAATGCTTTGATCAATGGGGGACAATACTGACATCGGGGTATAAGGACCATTATGACAATATGAATACTTCATGAATGCATCTTCATCACTATCATCATCAGGGACATGAGTCGACGGATGTTGGGCTAATGCAGTCGAACGAAGGGAAACCAGATTATTGAGTGTTGAAGTGACTTCCCTAAGATCGGTACTGTGAACCGGCACAATTGAACGCAGGGTCTTTTCACAATCAGTTTGTTCAGATTCATACCATCGTATGAAGTTAGCTTGTGCCAGCTTAGCGAATAGGCGATACTCTACGAGGGATTCAACAGGACGATTATGACTGGATGCCTCATCATTAAGGGAAGCAATTGACTCACTCAATGCTCTTAGTGAAATCAGTTTAAGAGCAATCTCATGTTTCAAGGGAGCAATTTCATTTTGGTAGCTTTTGTAGGTAGCCTCAAGCGCACTCAATTTTGCTTGAGCAACCCGGCGAGAACAACATGCTACATAATGATAACGTGCTTGAGAATTAGTGAACTTCTTCCACAAGTTGCGCACTATTGTTTTCGGATCTGATCCCGATTTATTCAACTTGATTTGCGGAGAGACGGGAAGTTCGGTTTGAAATGGCTGAGGAATAAACCATTTTGAGGGGTGCAAGCTTGGCCATCGCGATCTCAAATCAGCATAAAGATTCCTCAAAATAATTCGCATTTCATCAGGATCTTCAGAAAGAGTCGTATAGCGAGCTGCATCTGCTTGTGCTATCTGGGCGCATTCGTGAATAAATGTTTCCAGTTGGTGTTTGATTCCACCCAGTCTTTCTATTTCAGCATTTGTAGAAGTCAACTGGAGTCTCAAGTTTACAATGAAATTCAATTCGTTGGTTTTTTCTTTTATTTTGTTATTCAAAAGCGATAATTTCACCATCTTCGAACTTTTGTGGCAGGTAAACAAACACCTTAATTTGAATTACTAGGGTTTGTCGAGCATACACACACACACCTGCAGGTAGGACATTTCCAAGTCTCGTCAAATACACGACGTAAGGAAGAAGAGTACAACACGAATTATAACCAGATGAGGGGTTTAGTTTTGTTACTTGAACACATATTGTTTCAAAAATAATAATTTTATAGTGGCTGCTTATTGTTTCGATTAGCTAACTCGAAATGCATGCTGAAAAGAAAGAGAACAACATCATACATATATATTCCATAATTAATTACGACTTGAGCACCCACTACAGAGTTTGATTATACAATAGAACTCAATAAATATGCATAGATTATATTTAGTTTTTCGCCTCCGTATTACTCTAGCAATGCGGCTTATAGAGATATGCATGCATAGTTGGTGTTTTTATTTGCTCGGGTTGACAACCCTTGACCTTCATGGCGATGTCATGTAAAGTAAACCCTAACCATACCCCTTGCGCGATTAAAATTCCTACCAGCAGTTGCTCCTAAGCGTAGTAAATATATATAAAGAAAGATTAGAGAGATATGCTACGTTATAAAATATTAAAAAATTGTCTATCATTCAATTCATTGCATAAATCTCGTAAAATGTCTAATGCTAAAAATATTCGTACGGCAGGAATGGTAGTAATTGGAGATGAGGTTCTTAATGGCAAAATTAAAGACACAAATTCTCAATACTTTGCTCAATATTGTTTTGAATTAGGAATCGAATTAAGAAGAATTTCAGTAGTTCCTGATGAGACTTCAGAAATTATCGAGGTTCTCAATGATTTACGTTCTAAGGTAGACTTCATCGTAACCACCGGTGGCATTGGTCCCACGCATGATGATATTACTTATGAGAGCATTGCTAGAGCATTTGGACTTCCATTATCATTAGATGACAAAACAGTTAATAAAATGAACAAATTAGCTCGAAACCCCCCGAATGAAAAACCAGAAGGATCTAAGGAATTGAAAGCTCAATTACGCATGGCCATATTCCCACATGGGTCTCAAGTTGAGCCATTATTTGTGAATTCAGATCTGTGGGTTCCCGTTGTTTCTATTGAGAATCAGGTTTACATTTTCCCGGGAATCCCGTCACTATATAGAAAAATGTTGGAAGGTCTTAGGGAACATATTGTTGCCAGGGTCGATGGCCCGAAGTTACAGCGAAAATACGTGTCTACTACTACTCCAGAATCACAATTAGCATCGTTACTGAGAGATATACACGACCATCATAAAGCAGATGGTGTGAAAATCGGTAGTTACCCACATTATAATGACAAAAAAAACACCATCTCAATACTGGGACCCAATATTGAAACTTTACAGCAAATCGTGAATGAAATTTTACCTCAGGTAGAAAAATCTCGAGAAATAAGTGCCGAAGAGGAATCTCAAAGCTCTTGAAAATTACAGTATAATGAAATGAAAACTAGATATACATAATACCAACATTAATAAAAATCAAGTAAAAATAAATGGGAAAATTGAGAAGATTTTAAGCCTCATCATCGGTATCCTCAGGTTTGGGTGTACCCTTGGGAGAGTTGAGCCATTCTATATATCTGAGACGTCGACGAACTTCTCGATCCTTTTGCTCATTTCGAGTCAACTTCTTCTTCTTCTTTCGAATCTTGATGTTGGCAGGGGAATCATCAGCAACCGGCGTTGAGGCTCTAGATGGGTCAGCTGAAGAGGCTACAGAGGAGGCGGCAGATGAAGCCACAGAAGCGGCAGCTGAATCATGATCCTCAAAACTATTGGCATTTCCTTGAACTTTACCCTTAACGACCATGGTTCCATTATCAACTAACCATTGTTCAGCACTGAGAGCTCCAACGAACTCCGTGTTATGCGAGATTAAAAGTACTCCTCCACTCCAGTCACGAATAGCCACAGCCAAACCACCTAAACTATCACGATCCAAATAATTTGTAGGCTCATCCAAAACCAACAAATGAGGGTTATTCCAAGTAGCACCGGCGATGACAACCTTTACCAACTGTCCACCACTGAGAGATCCTAGAGGAGTGTGATCAGCAATATCACCATCAAGTCCTACATCCTCAAAGTGTTTACGGATGACAGGAGGTACGAGTTCTCGGTATCCCAACCCTTCACGACTGGCCTCATGATCATCAAATTCTTGAACAAGTTTACCGAATCCACGCTCAATTAGTTCCTCACGAGGCATCCAAGTGTTGTGTTTGGGCAGCATACCTTGCCACTGGATTTCATATTGAAATCCCTTCTTCAATTTTTGACGACCAATAACTGACTCAAGGACTCGTTCACGTCCATCATCTATCTTTTGAGGACGCAACATGACAGCCTTTTCTTCATCACTCATTTGTCGGGACTGCTTCATGTGAATCTCACGATCATCACCATTCTGGTAACGCCATTGCAAGTACTGATTAGCGGTCTTTTCTTTGTGCTTCTCAACATGTTGGAAAGCGTGCTGAGCAATGTAACCGATACGCAAATTTGGATGCTTTTCAATGCTTCCCGAGGTAGGCACCAATTCGCCAGTCAAAAGCTTTATCATCGTACTCTTACCTGCACCATTAGGCCCAAGAATAGCAATACGACTAGAAAGTGCAACCGAGCAAGATACGTGCTGTAATGAGTAACGATCTACACCAGGGTACTTAAAGCTAACATCAGTCATACGCGCAATAGCTCGAGTATTGGATCGGACGCCAGTGAGAATTCCGGGTGGTGGGAATGCCATCTGAACCACTGAGTCAGTAAGTGTGTAATACGCCTTGCCTTCAGGACGAACCTTGACGAACTCAGAAAGGTTACCCTTGTAATAAACTAGACGTTTACTCTCATAATGAATGATATCAGTACATACTGCATCAAGGAATCCTGAGTCGTGTGAGACGATCAAAGAGGTGATATCAGTATGCTCTACCAAGTAATCTTGAAGCCATTGAACATTTGCAACATCCAAGTGATTTGTAGGCTCATCTAGCAATAAAATATCTGCTTTCATCAACATAGCACGAGCCAATTCAAGCTTCATCTTCCAACCTCCACTCAAAGCACCCACAAATTGAGCCCGTCGGGTCTCATCAAATCCGACATCAGCCAAGGCAGCGGCAATTTCCGATTTTGGTACATTCTGAAGTTCAGGGTCGGAAGCAATAAAGCTCACCAAGTCCATATCAGCATCATTACCCTGAAGACGGTGTTCAACAAAGCAAGTGCGTAACTGAGTCTTGTCTGGGAAACCTTCCAACTTACCGTTGGCAATAGAACGCATCAAAGTAGACTTTCCGCATCCATTTCTGCCACACAAACCATATCTGTGACCCTTGAAGAGACGCATAGTAGCCTTGTTCAGCAACATACGTCCACCATAAGCTAACGAAAACTTCGCATTGACAATCTCAATACCATCAATATCTTCCTCCTCAACTCTAGAGTCAGCAAACATCTGCTCGAAGTGGAGAACTCGTTCCTTAGTGTTACTTTCGTTAAAGGAACACAAGTGTGTGAATACAGAAGACAAAACATTGAACTCACGAGTGTTAACACATAACATAATCAGCTTAGCGGCAAGAATCTTAACCTGTTTGGGTAGTGCAGTGTTAGAAATCTCATTAGTAGCTTGCTCCTCGCTGATTCTTAAAGCACGCTCTGTGTTCTTGGTCTCTTCCTTGGCAGATTCCAAAACCTCATAAGCGCGCTCAGCAAGAGTTCGCACCTCAGGTTGAGCTGCATGTTCAACAGTGTGCTTTACACCCGGCAAAAGATCGGGAATGAAATGTTCGACCTCAAAAGGGTTATGAACCAATCGCGTTAAATTCTCAGTTACAACAACAGACTGACGAAGAGAGTCTTGACTAGAGAAAACCGTAAGAGCACGCTTCAAAATTGGTACCAGTACTGATAAACACGGCTCGGTAACTTCAGCCACGAAAGTCACGGCACTCAATACCTTGATACACTGCTGAACCTGCTTAGGATCTGTGAGAGCGTCAACAATTACATCAATACGAGGAACAACATCCTGGTTATCAAGCTTTTGCATGAACTTGGTGGTAGTTTTGCGGGCTTGCTTAGCGACTTCAGGCTTAAAATCATGAAGCTGGTTCATCAACAATGGAACACCGCGGAAAAACTGCTGTTCGACCCAGTCAGATGCACATTCATCACAAACAAAGTTCACACACTCAAGAGCAGCAATCTTGGTGGGTCCCTTAGAACTGTTATCACTCAGAACATCCCATACACCACTAATGAACCCTGAAGCCAGAACCTCAGAGGGTGATAATCGTTGGATATTACGAACAGCATCCGTAGCCGCACGCTTAACACTGCCTTCTTTATCGACATAAGATCTCAGTGCTGTAGGGAGCAACGGTAGCAAGAAAGCAGACGCAACATAAGCATTCTCTTTTGCATCCATGAACTTAGTGGTTAATAAAGAAATCAAAGACATAGCACCTTCACGAGCCAATGTATTCTTTTTCATCTTCATTAGAGCATCAATTCCGTTTTCTACATCAAACTCACCGATCTGTTGTGGTGTTTCAATGGCAGATACACAAGCATCGAGGGATTCCTTGAGTTCCGAGGCGGACGAAGCTTGAGAAATTGAGCGGAACTGTGGCAAAATTGTACTTCCTGCCATTGATTTATCAAGGGCAGCAATTAGAGATGCCATATTGAGTGTTGAGGTTGCAGGGCTCACATTAGTGGACGTATTTACTGAGCTAGGTGTAGTTGACTGAGCTGAAGACACCGAGGGCACGAACGTCGAGCCAGAATTGAAATCCAGCGAAGTGAATTTCTTTTTAGGTGCCATATTTTTTTAAAAAAAAATTATTATGATTTGTTAAATTTAATTTTAAATTTTCTATTTTTTTCCCCTAATGATCTTGGATTGTCTATCACCACTTTTGCTTCACTAACGGTATGGGTGGCCATCACACTAATTTTTTTTTTCACTCTTGGTGGTTCGGGTGTTGACAGTATGTGGTGAACAATACCCAGTCGGCGATGTTTTGTGGATTTGGCACGAAGAACCATCCGAGGGTTATTGGGCCAATACCATTACAGCTTTGCCCTAGCCATTGTTGAGCCGAAAGTACACACAACCCAACCCAATTTTGAATCTCGATTAAAACAATAAAAATGCAGCGAATTTCTCAACGTGTTTCTGCCCTTAAGTCGGCACGTTTAAATACTTCTAAGCAGTTCAGTACATCTAAGAATGTGCAGAATTATGAATCTACGCGTCCCAATCTCTTTGTTGATGAAAACACCAAGGTGATTTTCCAAGGCTTTACAGGTAAGCAGGCTACTTTCCACGCTCAGCAGGCCATTAACTATGGTACTAAGATTGTTGGTGGTACTAATCCTAAGCGTGCTGGTCAAACCCACCTTGACCTTCCTGTTTTTGCTAACGTAACTGATGCTATGAAGGAGACTGGCGCTACTGCTACTGGAATTTTTGTTCCTCCTCCTGCTGCTGCTCAGTCCATTATGGAGGCTATTGAGGCTGAAATTCCCCTAGCTGTATGTATTACTGAGGGCGTTCCCCAACATGATATGATCCGTGTTGTACAGGCGCTTAAGACCCAGTCTAAGACTCGCTTGGTTGGTCCCAACTGCCCTGGTTTGATTGCTCCTGGTAAATGCAAGATCGGTATTATGCCTCAGTCTATTCACAAGCCTGGTAAGGTCGGTATCGTTAGCCGCTCCGGTACTTTGACGTATGAGGCTGTTAACCAGACTACTCAGGTTGGTTTGGGCCAGAAATTGGTAGTAGGTATTGGTGGTGATCCTTTCCCTGGTACTAACTTCATCGATGTTCTTGATGGTTTCATCAAGGATGATGAGATTGAGGGTATCATTATGATTGGTGAGATCGGTGGTACTGCCGAGGAGGATGCCAGTGAGTTCCTTAAGGAGTTCAATTTGACCAGATCTGTTCCTAAGCCGGTTGTATCCTTCATTGCTGGTGTAACTGCTCCTCCCGGACGCCGTATGGGTCACGCTGGTGCCATTGTCAGTGGTGGAAAGGGTGACGCCAAATCTAAGATCACAGCTCTTACTGCTGCTGGTGCCATTGTCGAACCTTCTCCAGCTGGTCTTGGTCGTGCTTTATTGCAGGACTTCAAGGATAAGAACTTGCTTTAAATTTAGACAAAATAGATATTAATAGATTTAATCAGTAAGTCGTGATAGAATCCAACGAAAGGGTAAAAGCAATACAAATTACGAACTAGGAATTAGATATTCGAAGTTCTTATATTTTCTACAGTCTCATCGTATAGTTTATATATCTTTTTCTTTCATATTTATTTACCTTTTTTTTTACTTATATGAATCACCAATTTCGATACTACAAAATATTATCAAGGACCTCACGTAAATAGCCTTATCACTGTGTTCTCCAGCTTAGTCTATCAGATATCAACACGTGATATAGCCATCGCCGTACAATCCATGTAAGGGTGGGGGATAGAGGTCCGATACACGGTAATCTCCAGATCTAGTATAAACCCCACCACCACGTGAGCCATGCATGACAACACTCCAAAAAAATGTTGAAGGCTCAGTGTTTATTCAAATATCTTGACGAATTGTAGTCAAGATATATCTGAAAATTATTACCAAATTAATCTAAAAATGAGCCTGAAGCCGCTACCTTCAAATATCTCCGATGGATCAGGCGAGGTAGAACCATATGTTGCTGATTCTAATTCTTCAACTCACACTATAGAAAGAATCAATTCCCGATATTCAGAAAATGCCATATATGGAGATCGTGATGAAGCTACTGTAGCTCTAGAAAGAGCGAATTCTCGATCTACTGTTGCATCTCGTGCTGGTCAATCTTCATTATACCGTTCTCTTAGTAGAATTGATACGTCTGGAATTGATGAAATTCCAGCCGGAGAAGAGTTCGAAAAGGATGATCCTGAACTGATTACATGGGAATCTGAAGACGATCCAGAAAACCCTCGAAACTGGTCAAAATGTAGAAAGGCAAAGATAACCGCATTAGCTTCCTTACAGACCTTGATCCCTACTATTTCCTCATCTATTCTAGCACCAACTGTAGGTAATATATTGAAATCGTATGATAACCACAATCTTACTGTGGGGTCATTGATGGTAAGTATTATGGTGTTAGTCTGGGGGTTCTCAGCCATGCTATGGGCGCCTTTGGCGGAGATAATCGGAAGGAAATATGTTCTAATAATCTCAGCGTGGGGAAACTTAGTATTCAATATCTGCTGTGCTGTATCACCTACAAGTGCTACTATGTTGGTGTTCAGAGCTTTAGCGGGTTTCTTTAATTCTGCTCCCATTGCCATGAGTGCTGGTTCACTAGCGGATATTTATGAGGATAAAGAGCGACAATGGCCACTGGCTTTCTGGGCATTGGCACCTGGTTCAGGCCCTGGTATAGCGCCAGTAGTTGCTGGCTGGATTGCTCAGTACACCACTTGGAAGTGGGTATTCTGGGTGGTGGTTATCATGCAAGGGATAAGCTGTTTTGCTCTGATATTTTTCTTTGAGGAAACGTATCCCCAGATCATACTGACAAGGAAAAAGAAGAGGTTAATTAAATCCACGGGTAACACCAATTTACATACCATTTGGGATCTGACGGATCTACCGTTATTTAAGAAACTAAGACTGGCACTCACTAGACCAGCGCTTTTTTTGATACTAAACCCCGTAGTCGCATTATTGGGAACTTATCTGGCTTTTATTTATGGACTAATGTACCTCATTCTTACAAACTTTCCAGCGTTGTGGAAACAAAAGTATCATTATTCGGATGGAATTAGTGGACTCATGTACCTAGGGTTCTTTATTGGCATTACTTTAGGTGTGTTTGTTTGGACGAGTTTAATTAATTGGCGTTATGATTATCAAGAACGTAAGGGGAAAGGAAAACTCGAAGAGCGATTATTTTGGTTGCCGTTCAGCTCCATGTTGCTAGCTTGTGGCATGTTCTGGTATGGCTGGAGTGCTCATTCTATGTTGAAATGGCCGATGCCTACAGTTGGTATTGGTATTTTTGCTTTCTCGGTTTTCTGTGTCTTTCAGAGCGTGCAATCTTATTTAGTGAGTCTGAACCCAAGATTAGCTGGATCAGCAGTTGCATCCTGTGTGTTCGGAAGATGTATGCTGGGCGGTACATTTCCTTTATTTGGTAGGGCTATGTACGACAAATTAGGCTATGGATGGGCATCGACTTTAGTCGGACTTCTTGCCATTGTTTTAGGTGTCCCATGGCCAATTGGTATCTATATTTACGGACCTAAACTTCGAGCATGGGCCGATAGAAATATTCACATAGAGTGAACAATACGGACTATTTATTACTTGCTATTTATTTTTTATTGTTGCTAATTATCAATCTTCCCCTCCTCCATCCTGCTGCCAAAATGGAGTATCACTTGATAAGACAAATACATAACGGTAAGAGAGCTAACTATAACAATTCATTAATCCTAATTGCAAGTTGAGATTTAAAAAGATATATTTAGTGAACTGATTAAGGCTAAGCAGATTTCAGGGCTTTCCTTGACGGCATTTACTGAGTTGCAATCACCTTGTCAAACCATAACCTCGAGAGTTGCATAATCAGGGTTAGTTCATACTGGGGGTTTTCTTCAAAGCGTATGAGATCGAGTAGAATTGTGCGGTCAGTGGAGTCCACTACCAGTAAAATAAAGGCAATAAATAATGTACAAAAATTATATATGATACATCCGACTTCCCCAGGCTCGGTATTTTTTCTTCCGAAGGGAACAAGGATCATTGACAAGTTGACAAAATTTATGCGCCAACAGATGAGAACTCATGGGTTTCAAGAGGTAATAACTCCCCAGCTTTTTAAAAACGAATTATGGAAACAAAGCGGACATTGGAAACATTATAAAAATGATATGTTTTCTGTACATGGTGGCTGTGATCACCACTCAGGAGAAGAAGAAGAAATTTATAGTTTAAAACCCATGAATTGTCCAGGACATTGTCTTATATTTGCGAATCAGGAACGTAGTTTCCGTGATTTGCCACTGAGATTTTCTGATTTCAGTCCATTGCATCGAAACGAAGCCAGTGGAGCACTCACGGGACTAACTAGAGTGAGAAGATTCCACCAAGATGATGGACACATATTTTGTCGACCAGATCAAGTAGCTTCGGAAATCTCAAACTCTCTTAAGCTTGTTTCCTTTGTTTATGAAAAATTTGGTCTTAAATTTGAGCCTCGACTAAGTACCCGTCCTAAGGAATTCTTGGGGTCTCGGGATTTATGGGACCAGGCCGAAGCTGATCTCAGATCAGTGCTTGGTGACCAGGTTATTATCAATGATGGGGATGGTGCATTTTATGGTCCAAAAATTGATTTCATAGTTACCGATAACCTTGGTAAAACTCATCAATTGGCTACGATTCAACTAGACTTCCAGCTACCTCGGCAGTTCTCGCTATCTTATGATAATGAAAATCAACGTACAGAAACTCCAGTAATGATTCATCGTGCTGTATTAGGCAGCGTGGAAAGATTTCTGGCATTATTGATTGATCATCTCGATGGTAAATGGCCGCTGTGGATTAATCCTGTACAGGCGGCGGTAGTACCTGTTAGTGATACTCATCGCGCATATGCTCAAAATATTGCTTCTCAGTTAAATGAATTTGATGTTGAAATTTATGATCAAGCTGAACCACTTGGAGGGCGTATTAGACGAGCAATTGAAGCAGCTGCTTCTTATGTGATAGTTGTAGGGGACAAAGAAGTTGCGGCTAACTCTATAAGCATTCGTTCCAGAGATTCGCGAAAGTTAAATTCTATGACTATAGAGGATGTGAAGAGAATGTTTAATGAAAAGATAAATAATTATGAATGATATGTAAATGATACGTGTATCGCAAGGAATAATATAATTTTAGTAATTTTCAACTTTGGTATTTTTTTGGTAGCTTCTGTTTTATAGTTATTAGAAATTAAATGCGCCTTACCCTGAATCAACGCGATTGGAAATAACGCGCTTGAATGGATGTCTGATCCGTCTGGTCGAACAATGCTAAGCGCCTGGATAAAATCTCCAAAACCACCAGATAACGACTCACAGCATGTTGAAGGATCTGAATCGATAAGAAAAGTTGCTAATGATTGGAATTCAATATTCGGTAAGCCTCCTAGACGAACTTCATCCCTTGAAAGTTACGATTTACAACCTGATTCAGCTAATGCCCCAATAATTAAACCACAATTGATCTCCAAACAAGATATTGGCTTAAATTCTCAACATATTAAGAGGAAACACATAAACCCTCATAATCCTTTCAACTCCTATGTAGTTACTTTGAAGGTACCACCCAATTTGCATGACCTTCTGAATAATTCTCGGTCAGAAACACTGAAACCTGAGGGCCCTTCAGTAAAGAGACATATAAATCCTCACAATCCGTTCAACTCATTCGTAGTGACGTTGAAATTATCGTCTTCAGCGTCAAACAGTAAGCCAAAACCACCACAGGCTAACTCGTTTTTCGAGAAGCGTAAGTCAACTATTGCTAAACCATATGTGGCGAAATTACGTCCAATTATATATAAACATGCTAATTGGGATGTTTGTCATATTCGTCCAAAGATGAGCTGGACTCATCGCAACTGTACTCACAGGCTAAGATCTAAACCAGCACCGATTGGTGAGATTGATTGGATCAATTGCTCACAAATTGCTAATAATATCGTGGATTCCGCGAAACCTGATCGCCTCTTGATGTCATCAGATCAACTTACTGCTCTTTCTAGTCGAATCGAGGGCAAGTATGTTCACCCTACAATGATAGACAGGGTAGCACATAAGAACTGCTTCGATAGGGGCATATTTGAGAGACAGATGTGGTCGGAAAAGTACTCACCTAAATCAGCTGATGAGCATTTACAATCAGAAGCGACTTATCGGATTACAACGTGGATTAAGAACAGAGTACACCGATCCAAAGCTCCTCCTGCCAAGCGAACAAGACAACGAACTGCTTTAGGTGGATTCATTGTTTTGGAGGGGGAAGAAGAAGAACATGCCGATGCTGATGATGCCGACATTCTCGTTGTGAACGGTATTTCCGGATCAGGCAAAACTTCGGCTGTACATGCGGCTTGCCAATCCCTTGAACTATTCGTATTTGAGGTGAGTAGTGCCGTGAAACGAACCGGGAAGGAGCTTAATAGTGTTCTGGATGGAATTGGTCGTAATCATGCCGTGCATGGTGTCAAAAATGTAGCAATATTGATAGATGATGCTGATGTTGTATACGAAAACGAAGCTGGCACATTCTGGACCTCCATTTTAAAATTTGCCCAGGTATCTCGACGGCCAGTAATTCTAACTTGTACTGATTTGGGATTGATGAATATGCCAATCTCGAGATTTGAAACAATTTGGTTGGGTCCCCCAAATTTAGAGAGAGCTACTAGTATTATGCACAATATAGCACTAGCTGAAGGGCATATGCTAGATTTGAAAAGGTTAGCCAGCCTGGTAGTTCAAGTGAGGGGTGATTTGAGAAAAGGTCTGGCCCATTTACAAATGTGGTGTCAGTATGGTGTAGGGGGAAAGGCGAGTGGCAGTGATTGGGTAGCCAAGGAACACGAGTTTACCGATGCTGACCGCGTCATCAGCAATAACA